>VBSM01002912.1:8489701-8564551 GCA_008086735.1 Cheirogaleus medius
GACTAATTGAATGTTTATAAGAATGACTAAACACAGTTGGTACTAAACTACCAAAGATTATTTTTCAAAGTTCATAACATAAGCTAAACTTGGCTGTCCAGAGTCTATTTTCTGGCTAATGGGATAATTAAAATGTCAACCCAAAATGTATATATGTCAATTACAGCCATGCCCAGTGCAATTAAAAATGCCTCACAGGGAAATAAACTTGTTATTATTATTATGGGGAAATTTTTATTAGTTAAGAAATGCATTATCGGAGTTGATTGAGGTGATGTGGTAATGTCACCTTAATTCTCATAAATCAAATAAGGAACCCAGAAAGTGAACTTTTAAAAACATTTTAAAATTTTCAGCCTGAAGGAATATAGATAAAGGCATATTCTGTTGCTTTAGCAATTTTAGAGTAGTAATTACCCTCCCAATAGGTAAGTGAGTAGGAACATTTGGCAGACCACAGGAGTTTAATGCCTATAAAATGACCCTTTCTTAAGTTTAATAGCAGATGTGTCGTGTTGGTTACCTCATTTTCACTCTCATAAAGTAGAAAGTATGGCGATGTTATTAATAGATGATTGAACATGGGTCTCCAGATTTTTCTGTCCTCTCCTTCAGTAGATTCATAGATAATATCCATTAAACTTTCAATTAGCATTTATATATAGCACAGGAAGAAGAGAAATATGAAATAAAAACATATGTACCTTGACTCAGGCTGGACTGTCATGTCTGATATGATAGAAATGTATCCTTTATTTTGATCATATTTTAATGCAGCTGTAAAGCTTGCATCAGAAAAAAAATCATTTTGCAAAACAAATATAGACTGGCAGGTAAATATTATCATAATATTCTCAGTTGTTTCAGTGGAAACCCAGGAGCCGTCTTTGATTTTTCTCTTTCCTTCCTATTCGACAGGCAGCTCCTCATCAAGTCTTGTTCACTCTGTCTTAAAAATATAACCCTCAACTGACCTCTCCTGACCACTCCTTCTGGAGTTCAGAGTCTTCCCTGTGGACCCAGGGCCTCTGTGATTGGGACTGTGGGTCTCCCACCACGGCCCACCCAACCTTCCCGTTCAACATTGGCAGCCCCCCACCTAGCACCCGGTATCTTCTGTGTCACCTGCTACTTCTCTCTATTGCACCTATCACCCTTTAACGTGCTCCATAACTTAACTTGTTCATCACCTTTATTATCTGTCGTTTGTCTTCCTCGGGCAGAACGCAAGCCCACGGAGGCAAGGATTTATTGGTGTCTTTCCTTGTTTGCTCACTTTTGTGTCCCAAATGCTTAGAATATAATAGCACTGTAAGAAATATTTGCTGGATAAACAAATGAATTTTTTGTTTTAGTTGTATGCTAGTCTATCAGAAACATCACTTAGCTTTAAAGAAGACATTTCAAAATTAAGTTTAATAGGAAGTTAGACAATGTTCTCATAATAGATTAAGATCTCCTTTTTGGAAAATAGCGAAATGATATGTCTCTGTTGTTCCTGAATAGATAACAGTGGCTGATCTGAAGGAATTTCCATGGTGCTCGGATGTGTGGCCACATATTATCCTGGATGTTTCTGTGAGGATGTTTTTGGAGGAGATTAACATTTAAATCAGTGACTTGAGTAAAGAAGTTTGCCTTCCATAATGGGGGTGGGCCTCATCTCATCAGTTGAAGGCCCGAGCAGAATAAAAGCTGGATCTCCGCTGAGTAAGGAATTCTGCAGTAGTCTCTATACTTGAACTGCAGATTTCGAATTTGCCAGCCTCCATAATCATGTGAGCCGATTCCTTAAAATAAACCTGTCGGTATACATACACATGTCCTGATGGTTCTGTTTCTCTGGAGAACTCTGACTGATACACCCTTCAATGTCCCAGCCTCTTTAAAATGATGATCAAAGTCATAAAATTGGTAATAATAGCAGGAATTTAATGAGCATTCACTGTGTAACTGGCACTGTTTTAATATTTTGTATGTATTAATTCATTGAACCCTTTCATAAGGTGAGTATTATAATTGTTTTCCTTTTACAAATCAGGAAACTGGAGCGAAGGAATGTTAAAGGACTTGTTCCCAAGCCACGTAGCTAACAGGAGGTGGAGCTGCGATGGTAACTTTTATGATCAAGTGTGCTAAAAAGTTTTAATTCCAGTAAATGATTAAAATACCCCATTTTTGTCTTTAATATTTTTTTCTGCAGCAATGTTATATATTTGAGTTTAAAGCTTCAGGTAAGCAAAGTTTTTCAAGACAAAAAAAAAAAAGTGTATGTGTTTATCTTCAGAGCCCTGCAGAAATCCTTTGAACATTTTATTGGCATATGTTTTAAATAGTTCTACTGCAGAGGAACTTCCTTTGTTTATTTCTAACTCGTGACTTCTCTCCCTTTCCTTACACTAGCTGCTGACCTTTATCTTCTCTTCAAGCTGTAAGAAAACAAGAGATATTCTAAATTAACCCCAAATTTCCGACTTGGCAGAGCTATGAAGATAATGCCCTGGTAGACAGCAAGCAAAAAGGTTGATATCTGGGGATTGTTTAATTGCGTCTTTTTTGGAAACTGTTCAAGAAGATGCTAACTTGGTTTGGAAGCTAAGAGGGAAGAGTCAGGAGGATTCTGAATTCATTTTTACTATTTCTTGTCCTGTGTTAGGAGACTGTTGAATACTGAGTTATTGTGGAAGTATGTTAACCTTAAATGGTTGAGTTCAAGCACCTAGTCATGAGAATGTACATGGTACTATGAGGTCTTTGATCTTAGAAGCAGAGATAACATAATTGGGGAAATTTTATCCTATTCCTCAAGCTACTTCTTGGTGAAAAATAATTTTAAAGAAACCAGTATATTTTTTGAAATCCATAAAGTTGTTTTAAGTTACATAATATGAAAAAAAGCTTTCCTGGATTCCTCTCTAGAATTAGGGATTAAAGTTCCTATTTTACTACAAAATTTTTGTCCATTTTTGTTCACTGATATCTGTTGCAGTAGTTCTATGGATTCTACAAATTAATACTAAAGACTGTCAGAAATGCAATGCAATTCTCTTTTGATTTTCATGGGAGATTCATTGACTTCTGTCCAAGACCACTTTTTGCCTTTACTGGAAACAGAAAACATATTACTGAGAAACAGATGAAAGCTAATTCCATGATTCTTAGCTGGGTCCCCGAAGAATACCCTACTTCCTACCCTTGTTTGTTTACATTTTGCGGAGGGAACATTAAACAATTGTAATATTCATATGCTATCTTCATATTGTTGGATGACACAGACTTTTGGAAAAGCAACTTGGTAAAAAAAAAAAGAAAAAAATAGTTTATTGGAAATGTGTTAGAGAAGTTGAGAAATATTAGAATGTGAGTGAAAGGGGAAATGATCATGAACCATTAAACTATTAATTTTGTCACCCAAAACCACTAATTTAAGTCACCTTTTCTACCTTGTGATTGGTATGAGAAAATTCATTCAATGGAGACATAAAATTTAAAAGCCAAATTGGACTCTTTGAAAATCAGATCCAAATGTTTGTGTGAATATGCGTCTGTGTGTTTTGGGAGAGGTTGTGAAGAATAGTTTCAATCACATGATCTTCATTTTACTTTCATCCACATGACCTCGGATCCTACAGGGACCCCTTAAGAAGAGAGAAGTAGGTTGGTGCAGGTGTAAGAGCAAGATCAAAGGACAACAGGCCATCTTCCAAAAATAAAACAGGAAAATAACAACCCGGAATTCAGTGTTCAAACGCTTTGATGGTGACACCTACTTCAAGGAAAGCTTTTGGTAAATTTGTGATCCACATTGAATAAACACATAAAAACATACACATTGTATATTTCCAATAACCAATTAACCACGAGGAAATTTAAATAATTTTTAAAAATCGCTTTAGTACTTCAGGAGAATCATGATGACATCTGTTTTCCAGAGACAGAACTCCTTTGTGAGAAGTATTACCTGTTTGTGAAATTTATCCACGTGGAGACCAAGTTGAACTGAAACATTGTTTCTGGAGTTTACCCTTTGGAGGGAAAGCCGATCTTACGGAACTAATCAAATTAATAAATATATAATATAAAATGTGATGAGCTCAAAGAAGATAAGTCAATTCTGGAAAAGCACATCATAGACACACTTGACCAGATAGGGGGAAGTGCAAGAGAAGACCCTTCCCCTGAGATCAGAAGAACGAGCAGGGATCCACCGGGTGAGGGCAGGAGCGGGAAGAAATCGTGTCTGGAGGGAGCAGCGTGCACAAAACCTCCTGGAGGGAGGACACCCAGAGAGGAGGCCAGGGTGGCTGGAGAAGAGAGAGGAGTGAGAGGCGGGTGGATCAAGGTGAAGAGGTGGCAAGGACCAGACTGTGTAACAGTACCCTGTACACTGCACTCACGATTTGGGTCAGTATTCTAACAGCAACAGGAAAAAAAAAAGGTTAGAATTGGGCTGTGTAGGGGGAGAATACAGATTAGGGATGTGATAAAATCAGATTTACATGTTGAAAAGTTACCTTACCATAGAGAACAGGTTGGCCAGGGACTAGAACAAATTCTTACTTGTTTTTGCAACAATCCAGGTGAAAGATGAAGATGAATTATTAGAACAGAGTCAGGAAGAGAGAATTTAGTGGGATTTAGAAATGATTAATCACATGAGTTGCCTGAATTTGGTCATTCCTTTGATGTGGGAGGTGATGGATTGGAAGGTGTCAATCACCTTTGACTTCTAGGTCGGAGTTTGAGCAGTTGGATGGCAGATGTGGCCATTGACTTAGATGTGAAATGTGTAAGAGGGTTGGGGAAGATAAGAGCCTGCTTCCGTCTAGGATGGACTAACTTTTTAGGACCTTTGAGGAACACTCCAAAAAGGAGGTAGCTGAAGATACAATTCTGGAGCACAGGAGAGAATTCACTGTGAAGTATGAAATTAGCGTAGTTACAGGAATGGATAAAATAAGCCCAGAGAAAGAGCATTGTATGGGAAGAGATGGCAATGAAGGAAAAGTCAAGCCCACGACATCTAATGGCTGGATGGAATCCCAAAGCTGAATGAGAAGGAGCTGTTAAATGTGCAGGAAGAAAACAAAGAGAATGTGGGTCAGGGAGGACAGAGAACAGAGTGCTCAAAGAAGTGAGTGTTGGATGACTCAGGAGTCAGTAAGAACAGGACTAAAAATATCCTTTAAATTTTAAAGATGTCCTTAAAATTGGGAATATCAGGAAGACACATGTCTTTTTGTGGACATATGCTCTTTATCTACCTTAAGTAAACATTTAGGAAGGAGCTTGCTGGTCACATGATGAGTGTGTTTATAGGATATTGCAAGGTTGTTCTCCAGCGAAGCCGGACCAAACATTCCACCAAAACATATGTGTTCCAGGTACCCGCTCTACTGCCAGTCTTTAATTTTCTAACAGCTTTATTGAGACAAAATTGACATACAATAACCTGCACACTGTTAAATTGTCCTGTTTGATATGTTCTCACATAGCTGACCTATGGAACCATCGCCACAGTCAAGACAGCACACATATCACCCCGAAATTTCCTTTTAGGAATCTCTCCCACCGACTGTTTCCCCTCCTCTGCCATCCTCTGGCAACCACTGATCTGCTTTCTGTCATTATACAATAGTTTGCATTTTTCTAGAATTCTGTATAAATGGGCCATATTTAAACGATAGTTCCCATTGCCACTTCTGTAGCACCATGAATAAGCATGTGTGCTTAGATTATATATTTTTCAACACTTTTGTGAAAATTGTATAGGCCTATATGTGAACTAAACTTTGAAACGTTTTTATATTCTCCCTGACCTACGTACTTTTAAGGGAAAATATTGTTATGTAGAATGGATATATATATATATGCTTTTTTTTTTAACCAGATACCTCTTTTTATACGTTTTGGTGTTTTGCTCTTTTTGGAAATTATGAAGTGGATTGTAACAAATATCCTAGTAATGGAAATTTGTATACTTTCAAATGTGACCTGAAAAGGCATTCACATTTTATAACCTTTAAATTTTATTTAAAGCTTTTGAATTACATTCCCAAATTCACTCCAGAAAGATTGAACAAATTTACAGTTTTAGCCGTGAGCGTGCCAAATTACCTTTACTCTCATTAACCCTGGGTAGCACTCATTAAAAAAAAAAAAAAAACAACTTTGTCCACTGGTAAGCAAGAATGCAATTGCTAGTGAGACATTTTCCTATTACATTTTTAAGTAAAGAATGCAGATTTCAAAATAGCACATATGTTATAACCCAATTTCAAATAATGTTTTTATGAGTGTGTGTGTATGTCTAAGGACTGTGTGTGTGTGTGTGTGTGAGTTATATGACAGTTTTAACAGTCTCATTTCTGGGTGGTGGATACATCTAGATATGGATCATTTGCTTAGGTTTTTTTTATTTCAAATTCTATTGCAATAAACATGTACTGTGCTGTTTTAGTAATAATTTGAATTTGTCTCTTAAAGTTGTTTTAATTAAAAGTCTACTTCAGTCAAACCGTAGTATTTTAAAGCAGAACATAAAGCGTGTTCTGTATTTGTCGCCTGTATAGGGTCAGAGCGGACAATTGGCTTTTTTATCTGCTAGGAAAGGGCCGGTATGAAGTAAGGAATAACGTTAAGAAAAGAACGATAGAGAAAAGGAGCAGAAGGAATGAATTCAGGAACGTTATTTTACAAATTAGCTGCAGAAATTAGTCACCAGAGACCAGCTGTAGCCCTCTGGCAACCATCGCCTTTCTGTTTCAATGTACCTAAATATTTCATACAGACTCACAAAACACTCTGCAAATTGTTTTTTATTTTAAGTTCCACAGTTTTTTTTATCCTGTTTTTAAAATATGTGTTATCTCATATTTAATAGGAATAATTTCCTTTGTTAATGATTTCAAAATACACTACTTTATACTACAAAATTTTATCTTGTTCTTTTCTTCAATTATAGGTGATTATGGGAAACGTAAGTCTCATTAGTGTTTGCACTTCTCAGAGCAAGTACAACATAAATCACATCAATTCATTGTGAACGCTACAAATATAATTTAATGTAATTTAAACAGTTTATAACAGTATCAAAGCATATGGTGTTAAACATATGTACATGATTTGACTTGAAGTAGCACATTTACAAAATCTTCATAGATGAAAAGCTCTCATATATTTAGAAGAGTTGGGATTGTTCTCTTTATTGCAATTAATATAACAATTTCAGGGGAACCTCATCCTTATCATTAAATGTTAATGCTGCTTTTGGATCATTTGGTATTATTGAAAAAAAATCTATTTAAAGTTTTTATGTGCCTTGGTGTATAATTATTGTAATAAATCAGATAAGACAAACCATAATTACTTTTCACTACTTATTGTATGTCAATCCCTTCATTCAACTTTTTACATGCAAGAAGATCAAAAATGAAATTGTATTGTCTAAAAGTCAGATTATCCTGTCATGAATATAATAAGCATGAAAGAAGTTATAGATTTTATTTTTCAAGGTTTAAATTGTTTAATAGTTAACAGCCTCAAGATAAAGACAAGAAAATATTTTTTTAAATAAAATTCAGTTAGCATGTTTATTTTCTTTTCACATTATTACACGTGCTTCCATGCCTCAAACAATTACATTTTCTGTGGTGGAATACATTTTTTTGTGGTGGAATAAATTGAAATACAAAGGGATCAACTCAAAGTGTTATTCAACTTGAGATATAATTTTATAATGTAAAGCTTGTATACATACACATACGTATAGTAATAATTTTTTTCTTGAATCTCATATTTGGCCATAATACCAAATTTGTCAGGTCTTCATTCATGAAAATGAATTATTAACTACTTCCTACTCAAATAGGCTGAATGAGACTGGCTGTGGGTGGGTAAGAGCAGGGATTCTACAGATTTAATCTTGGCTACTCTCCTCATTTTTGTCAATTAATTTCTACTCTTTATAAAGCTGATACAAAGAATTGTGCTATCAGCTCTGTGGGTAAGAAATAATATATTTATATCCCTGTTTGTAGTAGCATTTGCCAAATATAATTATTATAAGCATGAGTGGATATGCCCTAAATCTTCAGTTTTTCACAGAACAAGATCTCACTCCTTACCATAAAGAGGTGTGGTTCTCCCCTAAGCCACAGCGAAAGCCTCATCCCCTCTACGTTTCTTCTATGTAACTTCAGAGTACTAAGCACTGTCTCTTATTTATTAAGGGCGGTTTTTTCCCAGTCCTTCTTGCAATCACACGTGCAGCCGTCGTACTGTACGACTCCAACACTCACATCACACGACGACATCACTATCGAGCCCCCGGGTTACCTTTGTCCCTTAAAGTTCAATAAACGTATTTCCTCCCCTTCAGTAACACTTTCCTGTTGTCTCAACCAGAATTGATCATCACCATGATCGTCCCATGCCTGAAATCTGTTAACTCTAATATTTCATTTTCAGAACAAACTCTGCTATTTTTTTTTTTGTCTTTGTCTGCCCTTATTCTAGTTCAGTCTGTGGAGTCTACTCTTCAAACTCAAGAAGCTTCCCATCCCTTGATTTTCCATGTTTCTCTGTTTACCAATTCTTTCCTGGTCTTTCTCTCATTGTCGGTCATTTACACGTGGTCTCACGGGTGCACTTAATGTCCACGCACAGATGTTCCTCCAAATCAAGTGGAAACGTTGGTGCTGCTTCATGAAATTTTGCTTCCATTGACTAGTCAATTCTTCTGTTCCCCATAGCAGTATTTCAGACTCTCATTCTTCGCTCAGAACCTGGAGCTCCAGACCTTATTCCTAGCAGATGATCTTGTTTCCTCCTTGATAACAAGTTTTGGGAAGTTTGCTCACTTCCCCACTCTGCTTCTTTCTAATCCCACACGTGCTCGCTCACATTTATTTACACCTGAAATTATTTTTATGTTTTTTCACCCAGTACCTGAGGAGTTAGTGTCCCTCCTGCAATTTTGCTCTTAATCCAAATCCATCTCAAATGATGAGGGGCTTTGCTTCATCAATTTTTACTATTGTATTTCTTTCTTACCAAATTCTCTCTGTTTCATATATCTTCATTCAAAATACACTGGCCTTCAAAATATACATTCTGAACTTCTCTTCCTTGGTTACCTCTTGGTAGCTCCTTCAGCTGAACTTCTGGTCAGTTTTCACCCATCTAAGCTGATATGGATTTCTACTCCTGGTTCAACCATTTCAGTAAATACTTGGCCTTGACATTAATGTGTCAATCATTGTGTCCTGGCTTATCCTTTGGAGTTCAGGTTCTACCACGGGAGTATTTATTATTTATTCATTCACTCATCACGTGCTTATTCAAAACTTATTTATGGGCTCACTCTTGTGCCATGCTAGGCACTGCACTAACAGCGCTGAACCACACAGACTCAGTTCTTTCTTTTAAGGAGCTAACAATGCATAAAAGCTCCCTTCCCATCCCCAAGCGGGACTTCATAAATATTAAATATGCTTCACTTGGGCAGCTCTTGGTAATTTCTCCTAGACCTTGGATGCCTTGAGTGACAGTCAGAAATTTAAGATGGTCTTCAATGACCCATGCCTTTGTGTATCTCAGCCCTTTAAGTATGAAGGGCTCTGTGGATACAGTGGTTATTATATGCTATGATACACTGTTGTTTTTAAAAAGGGAGATAGATTATCCTTGGGTCTCACCTAATCTGGTGAGCCCTTAAAATAGATGGGATTCTTTCTTGTAAAAATATTTCAAGCTCCAGAAAGATTCAGTGTCCTACTGCTGGCTTTGAAGATGGAGGGGGCCCCCTAGCAAGGGGCTGCCAGGGCCTGGAGGAGCTGATCGTATTCTCTGGCTGACAGCCAGCAAGGGAATGAGGACCTCGATCCCAGGACTTCAAGACACTGAATTATGGCAGAGCCAGGTGAGCAGAGAAGAGGGTCTAAGCTCCTGAAGAGAACAAAGCCCTGGTGGCACTTTGACTTTAGCCTTGGGGAACCCTGAGCAGAGGAGCCAGTCTCATGAACAGCCAGACTTCTGACCCACGTAATTATGGGATAATAAATGAGTGTTGCTTTAATCTGCTAAGTGTGTGGTCATTTATCACGCAATATTAGAAAACAATGCAGCTCGGCCATGCTCAACTTCAGCATTTCGTAGTAAAATTAAGCCTATATCTTCGGGCAGTTCCTTGATTAAACTCAGAAGTCTGAAAATGAGGAGAATAATTATGAAGAAAAGCATTCAGAATAATCTAATATGTAATGTGAACTTTTGGAAAATACTCTTTAAGAGATCCAGAAAAAAGATAGTTAGAAATTTCAAGGATAAAATTGTCTATGGATATTCGCTTCAGGAGAGATGGAAAATTCTGTTTATGTCAAAACTGGTAACTTCAATTATTTTAAAGGGGAGGCATCCCAACCAAATATGTTAATTTCTGAGAAGTTCATCTTTTTCAAAGGATGTTTACAAACAGTGGAGAAATGAAAAAATAGTGAAATAATATGAAAGGGAATATTAATCTATAAAATAGAACAGGAAAGCTAAGTATCAGAAAAATTTTAGGTTTATGAAAATTGAAAAATAAAGACAGTAGATTTGTGATCCATACTTAGGCTACTCATTTATTCCCTCTAAAAAACTAGAGTTTTCTGTGCTTAGTGTGGCTGTAAGTCATCCAACAACTAAATGACATGCTACTTCTGCTATGAGTCCGAGTGAAAGGCTAATTCGGATCTTTCTTATTGTAGACCAGATTTTTTTTTTTCTTTTTGGCCAATCCTAACAACTTTTTTTTAAACTCTGGAAGAAAAAAAGTTGGAATCCTGAATAAATCCAGTCTCCAGTCTTTAATAACTTCTGACAAAACCCAGGATTTAGGCCTATGAAGGCACTGACACTACTTTTTGTCTTGGTTTCATTTGGACCTATGAATCTCTGTTATTTCAACACATATTAGTATTTCCTTGTCATTTTTGGCTCTCATTTGAAATATCAGCGTCTTCTACCATTACCCTTAATTATTCTGGAATTCTGTGCTCCACCCCCCCCTTCAATGTATGCTCTCTTCAAGAGTGAGCAAAGGTTAAAACAAGTTCACCTGCATTCACTGGAAGCCCAGCCTCCACCTAGACTGTCCCCACTTCCAGCAGGTGGCACTTGGCTGTCCCATCTGGAGCAGGTGCCTCTCCGGGATCAGACGGTAAGACAGGTAGAGTCCGGGAAAGCTGCCGAGGACCAGCCTGGGGCCCACGCACAGCTGTGTGGCGGAGGGGAAGAGGCTGGGAACAGGAGCTGCTGTTCAGACCTGTCCACTCTTTCAATCCTATGGCAGTTGAGCCTCCAGGAACCCAAATCAGGCAAGGGGGACACCACACCTGGTCTGGGAGCAGTAGGGAGAAGCCCCGGTAAACAGCAAGTGTAGCAGGGCTAAGGAAACCGGAAAAGAGATCAAATCCTCAGGAGTGGCACCTGGCCACTGAGTTGGGTCTGGCTCTGATATTTTTCCAGAAAATCATGACTTGCCGATACATGCCTCTCAACGGTGCTCTGTATGAGCTTCCAGCTGACTCAAGGGCTGATTGAGGAGAAACCATCTTTCAGCTTTTATTTCAAGATTGGATTGTATCTGTTTACCCTGCCTAGGATTATGTTGTGCACAGCATAAATAATTTCAGGTGGTATAACAGGTATGGCCACAATTAGATTAGTATGGAAGAGACTCAGAGCAAGATGCCACTGTCCCAAAAGCTTAAGTTATTTTTATTGAACTAACTCAGTTTCCCTGATATTCTGATTCTTTGGAAGCTTAAAAAGAAAGTTCTCTGGCCCAATGGGTTGAAATCATCACAAAATGTGTTATTAAGCTCTGCTGTGAATTTTGGGTATTGGCCCAGAAATGTGAACAGCAAGGGAGGCAGCATGGAATCCTGGTTCACCGGAAAACTCTGGAGTCATATTTTCTGGGTTTCAGTCCTTCCTGTGATAGTTAATAGCTGCGTTGAATTTCAGCAAGTCCCATAATCCCTATTGTTCTCATTTTTCTCATTTGTGAAAATTCAGTTAATAATAGCGTGTATCCCGTGGGGTTCATGTGCACATCGGGTGAGATATTGTGAGGCAACTGCTGAGCAAGGAGCCCGGCCCAGGGAAAGTAACCAGTTATTGGCTAATAATATTATGAGGTGCTTGTGGGACACACTTTCCTATTTATTACATGTGATACCTCTACCACATCTCGAAAACAGTAGTGCCATCCCTGGGCATTACTAAAATATTTAATTGAACAGAGACTCTTAAGTTCATTAATACCCTCAAGTTCTTTTTATGTGCTAAGGGTCTTCATCTAAAACTGATATTCTCTTGCTTTAGCAAAACCCTCTTGCGGCAAAGACTTCATAAGGGAGAAATAAAGTTGTTTTTTGCTCTTAGACCAATGAGAACTATACCCAAATTCCCAATCCCATCTGCCAACAGATTTATTGAAGTACAAGTGCCAGAGGACAGGGAATAGCAAACATTTGGCTTGCAACAATAACAATATTAATATAATCTACTAGTTTAGCAACTGACTTCTAATAACCCTTATATACAAATATTATGTTTCCTAATCTTATCTGAAATTTTGATTATTAACATTTCATAATGTTAATATGCTTCCAATTCAAAGGTATTTTTTTTCCCTGATGAGTTGTAATTCAACAGATGTCCTCTCTACATTTCAAATGATGGAGGAAGAAACACAACTAATATTTAATGAACACCTACTATGTACCATGCACCATACCAGGTGCTTTACATGCTATATCTCAATTAATTTGCAAAAGACACTTACTTGATATTTTATGTTAAACCAGTCTTCCAGATGAAGGGATAGTATCCCAATTCATGATGAGCTCGTGGGCTATCTGCCACATGTTCAGGCCTAATTTAAGCTGGGCTGTCTGGTGACCATTAGGTGGCTGTGTTGATTCTACACTTTTCTTCATTGGTCTCAAATCCATTCTAAAATGCTTTATGTGTTGGATGTTTTACATAGCCTAGATTCACTCAAGGTTTTTCTGCCAGAATAATCTTGTTTTCTAATATATCTAAACCCTTTTGGCCTAATATTATGCTAGTTATAGGTTTCTCACTAGAGAAATCAAATCACTATTCTGTTTATGGTCCCACACCCCAGGAGCCAAAGAGTATCTATTCAATCTTGCATATTATACAGAAAGTGAGTTTGGCCTAAGGGTAATTGTGCTCCAAGAAGGTAAGCATATTTATCATATTTATTGAGGCTATAACTTGATTGCCATAAAAGTAAAATATTTTAAGGTTTTATTTACATAGTTACATAGTCAAGCTAAATCCTTTGCTTTCCTTCTGACATTCTGGCATTTTGTGCAGCATGTAAACGAAGATTGAAATGCCAGATCAGACGCACACATTGTACTTTTACAGGCTAGCAAGTTTCATGGCCTCCAAGGTAACTTGCCAATAATTGGTCTGAAAAAAAAAGGCATTTATGAATATGTAGGTTTCTAATAAAATGTGTATTGTAAATACACATAAATTTCTCATTTTAATTTGATCATAAAATAATGTATGGTCAGTGTAAGAAATCAAACAATTAGACAAGTATAAATAACAAAGTAAAAATCACTTCAAATTCTTCTGTTCAGAGATGAATACTGTTACCACATTGGTTAAACTTCCAGTTTCATTTTTCTCTCTTTCTCTCTCTCTCTCTTTGTCTCTCTAGATCTGCCTCTCTGATTCTGTGTGTATATGTGAAGTGTTTTGTAAATAGCCTTTTTCAGCACCGAAATATGGAATATTTCCCTTAATAGATAGAGATATTTATCAGAATGCTTAATGGGACACAAAATATGTCATTACCTGGAAATCTCGAAATCCTCCCTATGAATGGGCATGTATGTTGTTCTCAATGGTTTACTAGCGACAACGCTGTGATAAAATTCTCTTCTATGTGGTAGACAGAATAATGGGCTCCAAATATCTCCACATCTTCATCTCTGGAGCCCGTAAATATGTTATCTTGCATGACAGAAGAGATCTTGCACATGTGATGAAGTTAAGGATTTTGAGAGGGAGAGATTATCTGGATTATCTGGGTGGGCTCGATGTCATCCCAAGGCGGAGGTCGGGGGCGGCGGACAGTGTCAGAGAGAAGGATTGAGTGCGGGAGCAGAGGATTAGAGACAGAGAAAACACGAGCTAAGCATGCAGGCATCCTCTGCAAGCTGAAAGAGGCAAAGGAATAGATTCTTGTCTAGAGTCTCCAGAGAGAAGGCAGCCCTGTGAACACCTTGCTGTTAGCTCCACAAACCCATTTTAAGGCATGCAGAACTATAAGATTACTTTGTGTTGTTTAAAGCCATTAAATTTGTGGTAATTTGTCACAGCAGGCATGGGAAACAATACGGAGTGTCACATTGGCCTCTGTCCAATTAAGATAAATTCTCAAAAGTGAGATTGCAAAGTCAAACACATTTCAAATTTGTTGCATAGCCACAAAATCCCTCCAAAGGTTTCAAACTGCACATTTACAGAGTGGCTTTTCTCTTCCATCCCCCCCCCCCACTTCTTCCAACCTTATCTATGATGTTGCTGACTATCATCAATCTTTTTCATCTATCCCCCTGAAAAATAATTTTGTAAGTATCATGTTGATGAATTGTTTTATGTATTTGATTGTTATGGGGTTGAACATATTTTTGGGTTTGTATTAGATTCATGCTTATCAAAATTAATATCCATAAGAATCAATGGGAGTCTTGTTAAAAAGCAAATTCTGATGTGGAGGGTCTGGGATGAAGCTTAGGTGTTGTGTTTCTAGAAAGTTCTCATGTCATGCTGGTGCTGCTGGTCCTTGGAGCTCACATTGAGGAGCGGGGTATCAGACTTTTATAGTTCTTTATTTATGGGAAGCATTTTAGAACAGTAAATAAGAGTATAGATTTAGGAGTCAGTCAAATCAAGTCCCTGCTCTGCCACTCTTTGTAGTGCCTGTTTAGACATATGACTTTCTGAGCTGCAGAGTTCTGACCTGCAACACAGGGGTGATGGTGCACGCACGTTTTGTGTGCTCCATGGGATAATTCAGTAATAGGGTACATCTAATTTCTTTCTTGTATTTTTCAGATATCAAATTCCCTTTTTAGCCATTTATTTTGCTAGTGAGGGGAACAAGAGGAGATAGTTAATGGGTACAAAACGCAGTCACATAGAAGGAATGAGATTGAGTTAGTGTTCTGTAGCACAGGGTGACTATGGTTAAAGATAATTTATTGTATATTTCAAAATAACTAATTGGAATGTTCCTAACACAAAGAAAGGATAATGCTTGAGGTGATGGATACCCCAATTACCCTGATTTGATCATTACACATTGTACACCTGTATCAAGATATCACACACACCCCATAAATAAGTACAACTATTATGTATCATATCATTAAAAATAAAAGAAACTTTATAAAACAAGATTTTTAAAGAGGTGTTTTTAGTTTATGGTGTATTTCACAATTACACAGTCAAATTTATCAATATTGTTATTCATTGTTTCTGGTCCCTATGACAACACTATTTTTAAAATGTGTGTTCTCTTCTTGTGTTTCAAGGGCTACTTTCTCTCTTTTTTTCTTTAGCTTTTAAGTTCTTTTTCTATCTGAAATTAATGCTGTTTAAGAGAGTGAGGTAGGAATTCAATTTAATTTTTCCCCAAAGATTAGCCAGTTATCCCAACACCATTTATTGAATAATCCATTTTTTCTATTGTTTGAAATTTTATCAATTTTTGTAAATCCAATTTTATATACAGTTAGTTCTATTTTGCAATTCTTTATTTTGCTACACTGTTTGGTCCAATTATCTCCAAATCAATATTGAACAAATAAAATATATGCTCAAACAAATATATCAAAATAAATATTTGAAACAAATAAATAAATATATAATAATAAAAATATAATATATAAAATTGAATAAATTTATTATTATATAAGAAAATATTAATATTAAAAACATCTTTTAGATATTTTAATATCTTTATCAAGGTATTAAGGGTAAATTTTGCTCTGGCTTTAAATTACATTTTAACATTCAGTATATCAAAATTTACCCTTGATATCTTTATTTAGAATTTTCCTAGTTCTAAATGTATAGTAGTTAATAAATTTCAGGGGAGAAATTTTTGTTGAAATAGTCATCACTTCTTTTTATATGTTCTAATAATATTAAGATGTCATTATCCTAATAGTATTCTATTTTATAGTACTAGTGCTAATTTACCCATATGTTATCTTAAAATAAGCATCTAGATAGACCTTTGGGGGCTGATCATAAACCGGAAAAATAAATAAATATATAATGATATATTAATATTTGAATTTCAGTTAAATTATATAGTTAAATTGGAACTGCTTAGTCATCACTGAAAAATAGTGTATTTTTATCTCAAACTGTATGTAGTTCAAAATTCATATAACAAATTTGTATAGCTATCAAAATATGAGCTTCTTTCGGTGATTATTTGATTTCCATCTAGTCCCTGTTCTCTGTATATTGAAGCATCAAAAACTGGCTCTTCTTTGGTGGTAACATGTGCTGTCTTTAGTTGATACCGGGCTCTTGTACTTTCTGTGGTTATCATCAGAGTTATTAACTCAGAAATCAAGTTCTCTACATCTTTAACGGACTCTGGCAAACCAAAGGGCTATAGCTCATGGAAGGTTGAAGGAAAAAAGTATTCAGCATTAACCATAAACTACTTAAAATGCTACAGAGATAGCTGCTTCATACTAATTAATTTGGTATAAACTGTGACCTCTTGTAGCAGGAGTTTTGACATTGTTTCATTCCATTTATGCTGAGTATTCTCTGGCTAATGATTAGTGTAAAGGCATCTGTCAGTATCTAAAGACCAACGTGGCAGGAAACGGTTTTCTTGGCGATTTTGATGCCTTGTGAGAATCGAGGTAATGAAACTGTTTCCCTGCTAATCTGCAGGGGTTTGGCTTTTGGCATTTATAAAAAGCTTCCTTCTGTTTGTTTAAGGTACAATATTATTTGTACAGTTCAAACAGAACTTTTAATGATGTCTCCGTGATTATTTCTTTTTTACTTCATTTGCAAGATAAAAAATCTCTTTTCATGTGCCCAGGCAAACCAAAGTTTGGGAAGGGAAACAGCATTCTTGGATTTCTTTTTCTCTAACTTTTTTTTTTTTTTTTTTTAAATAGAATGGTCTGTTTTGTGGAACAGCAGGTTTTTGTGCCATTTCAGATGGCAGTGCATGTGGCAGAATAGGCCCCATTCACGTTTTCTGTGGGACAATCTGCAAAGGCACCGTGCTGTGGGAACCTTTTTTAAGAGGAAGGTCTGCGGGGACGGGCCAAGGGCCACACGACACCTGTAGCAAGACACAGTCGGGTCAGGACTCAGATCTGATTTTACATGTTGCTTTATTCCCCGTAAGTATTCAGCATATGGTCCTTTCTGGGAAAAATAAAGGGCTCCCTCAGATGGGAGATATCAAGTGAGCTCAAGGAGGTTAATAGATTAACTCCAATCAGTTTAAACACTCCCTCGTAAGCCGCTGGTGCTGGTTATTCACGACTCTTGTTATGATGATGTTCATTTTATTAGAGCATATAGCTCAATAGCCAGAGAGCACGATCTTTTTACTGGGAAAATCTTTCTGCATGCCTTCTTTTCTAGGGGAAAAAAAGCAGCAGTAAAATGGTATGCATTTCCTTTACAAGCCTCCCAGTGAATCTGGAATAACAGAACTAGGGTTTCCATTTTGAATAGCTGAAGTGAATGTCTAATCTTTTCCTGGGCCTGGTAGTACATTCTGTGGACTGGAATTTTTAAATACAGTGTTTCTAAGCCCCAAGGCCCTGACATGTTTCTTTCAGTCTCCTTTCCCCCCTTCTCTTTCTAAATTAGAGCGCTTGGTCTGAGCAGAGACACGTCCAGGAGTGATGCTCTGGGGTTCAGGGCAAAGAATGTTCAGTCCGGATCCCACGGAGGCCCGCGGTTCCCAGCACACAAACAGATACAGCGCGGGAAGGAGAAAGCAAACGTGGCATCAAAGAAAACTAGTGACTATAGACACCACGGAAAAAAAAAACCTAGCTCTGTGTTAGCCCAGTAAAGACAGAAATAACAAGGGTTTTGAATGCTAAAATATAGAGGGTTGTATGAAAGGGAGGGGAACATACACAAAGTGGACAAACTGAATAAAAGTATTTATCTTTAAACCACACAAGTCATGGTAATTAAATTAGGTCAGGCTGGTGACAATGCTACAAAAAGCAGGCTGTAACTAATTTCAAAAGGAACAGAAAAGACCTGAAAAGAAAACAGATTGACAGCCCCTGATTTTTTTTTTTTTTGCCTATCCAATCAAGCAACCCAACATCAAAAAGTGGAAGAGAAACCCAGAGAGGCAGGAAATTTGTCTCATCCCAATATATAATCTTTGCAAACATACTCAGGATCAGTTTAGAAATAGGAAAAATTATTAATTGCCCTATGTGAGAAGAAAAAAGTACACACACATGAAGTTTGCATTTGATGGAAACCGACAAAAACTCTGCTCCTTTAATAGTTCAACGTCTATTACAAATGCTACAATCACAGCCTGCATCGTAACTACCTCGAGACTTTCTCCCTGTCAGGACGGTCTTTTAATTGTTTATGCAACTCTGAAGGTATTATATGAGCAGCAGAACATTATGAGATTTTTCTTTCTAATTCTCTTAATAAAGACCACTTGCTGATGCCTACTAAAATGACTTTTAAAAATGGTTTCAAACATTTACTTTGAATGTAAATGCACCAAGTTGTAAAACACATTTGGAATGTGAATCTGGGGATGGGAGAAAATAACGCAGGAAGAATTTTATTTGGAGCATTCTGTATTTTAAATGAATGTTAAATTGTCTCACATTCTCTCATTCTTAAGATTTAATGCAAGATTTCAGAGATTTTTCTTAATTTAATTCTCTTAAGTAGGGAAATCACTGAACACTAAGCAATGAAGGCAAAGAAACAATAACAAAATTGGCCGGACGCGGTGGCTCACGCCTGTAATCCTAGCTCTCTAGGAGGCTGAGGCAGGTGGATCGCTCAAGGTCAGGAGTTCGAGACCAGCCTGAGCAAGAGCGAGACCCCGTCTCTACTAAAAATAGAAAGAAATTAATTGGCCAACTAAAAATATATAAAAAAAAAATTAGCCAGGCATGGTGGCACATGCCTGTAGTCCCAGCTACTAGGGAGGCTGAGGCAGGAGGATCGTTTGAGCCCAAGAGTTTGAGGTTGCTGTGAGCTAGGCTGACGCCATGGCACTCACTCTAGCCTGGGCAACAAAGTGAGACTCTGTCTCAAAAAAAAAAATTTAATTCTCTTAAGTAGAGAAATCACTGAACACTAAGCAATTAAGGCAAAGAAACAATAACAAAATAGTTTATGAGAATCTCAAATACATCTCTCTCCCTTTTTACCTATAATGAATTTCATTTCTCTTTATGCTTTTCTAAGGAGTTTCGAGTTGTGAGGAACATTCAATACCTCTGAAAGGGTGGATGCTGACTGAGTAGCAGAAGGCACTGTGCACTCTGATCACACATTTTACTTACTCCCTTTCCTGGATCTCAGGGACAAGTCTGTCTTCAGCTGCTATGATACATGGACCGATTTTCTTAGTTGTATAATGTCCTGCTCCCCAGGAACTGGAAATGCAGCAGGCATGTTGGTGCAGGTGAACACGGTGACATCATGACTATATTTAAACATAGTTCCACCCTTCTGATCTTGCTTTAGAGCACGTTTCATGCTTGTCCATTTGCTAGAGCCCTTTCCTGAAGTGTGATTCCGGGCTTTCCCTGGTGCCAGTTCATGACATTGACTTCAGGGTGGGGCACATGCGTACCCACACCGGGAAACAGAAATACTGTCAGAAAAGACTGGTGAAGATCTGTGAGTAAAAGTCAGACGGGCAAAGCCTGGGTCGGGAAGAAGGCATGGTTAGGTTGCACTATGGCTACTGAAAAAGCCATCATCAAACCAGCTTAACTCTCAATCCCATCTGTGCACCAGGAGGCAGCAGCAAGAAGAATGCAGAAGAGGAAGAGATGCCACTGCGTTCGCTTCTCTGTATTGTGCCAAGCGTGTGAACCCCGAGTCTCCATGAGGGTAGGCCTCCCTCCCTCGGGGTGGTGAGAAGTCGTACCGGTGCCGCTCAGGGGTAGTCTTTCCAACACCCAGACGTCTTAGCAAGGTCTTTAGTGTCTGTCTGGACACTGGCAGCGACGTCTCTGCCCTTGTTGGCAGGAGGCAGTTGCTAATTCCCATCTGCTTCGCACAGCATTGCATCCATCTCCAACAACCATTAGAATTTTTCCTATGTGCCTACTTGCTAAGTTTTGTTTTGCAAGGAAAGCAACATAATAGGGGAAGCGCATGAAGGCAGAAGGGGGGGAGGGGATTTGCAGAAGGAAGAGGGAGGGCAAGCCAAAGAGAAAAATGTGGAAATTGAAAGAGACCGAATGTTTTAGAAAATGGGCAGAACAAAGGAGCTGATGTGACCCATGCCCTCATGAAGTTCTGCATCTGCGGTAACGAGGTTCTGTTGTTGGGAATTCAACCTTGTAAATGGGAGCACCCCAGAGTCCAGAATGGGGGTGGGTGGGCCCAAGTTGAAGGGGAACAATCTCCCTTACCCCAGGCCGTGACCTCGGGCTGCCAGGAAACCATTGTGCACACCCACGGTTCCAAGTGCTGAAAACAGAGGCAGTTTCTTTGCCCAAGCCAGTGCACAATGGAAATTTTTTTTTTCTTTTTAATGGTAATGCATTGAAATAAGTTAGTCATTTAAGGCTTAGAGCTGATGCCTACATCTAGACAGTATGCGCGCACAGGTAGAATAGTCCACTAAGAACTGAATGAGAGTATGAGGGGGATAAATACTCACATCGCGGCAAGGACAGTTCTGTATAGTGAAAACGACAGTGCACCTCTCACAATGAGATATACCCCTGTGTCACCACCTTCAGCAGTTAGTTGATATTGTTGTTTTTTAGCCACCGTATTCCATGTCTCCATGGAGCTCAGGGTTAATTTAGTGTGACATTCTAGAATGAGAACTTTGGGCACACACAGCCTGGGCTGGAATTACTAGCTTAGTGATCTTGGGTACTTGGCTCAATCTGTTGGAATCTCAGTTTCCGTGTTTGACTCACAGTAAGTAGTCATAAATGTTAGCTAGTATGGTAATAGGACTCTCAGACAATACAAACTCAGGTCAGGTGTTCAGCAGTGTTTTGATTTTCAGCTGTAACTCTTCGCGTTAATATTTCATAGTATTAATCTTCTTAAACCGGAAGGCTCTTTAAGGCAAGGGCCATGTTTTATTTGTCCTTTGTGTCTAGCGCTTAACATGGTACCTGGCACTTAGAATGGGGTCAATGGACAGCTGAATGAGTGATTGGAGGAACGAAGGAAATAAAAGTTGTTTTATGTAGAGAGATTTATTTTTCAGTGGAGTGATGGCTATGCTTTTAAAAGATTCAGCAGAGTTCTGGAGGGATGAAAGTCTTTAGACACACTTTCGAAAAATAAGCTTAGCTGAAAACCTTCTCAAATCCTCAGATGAACCTTTGCACACATCATTAACTGTGTTTTCTTTTAATCTAAAACACTCTGGACATTTTAAATTATTATACTAATTTCCAAAGATTCTTGGAATGCTGACCTGGGATGCAATCATTCAGCTTCCTGCTTTACCAGGCATTTTTAGTCGAATCCCTGTAGTTTTCCATCATGAGATGGTACAAAATATATTTGTTACTTGGATAACTCTCCAAAAATAAGAAATTTGTGAAAATGTCATACCAAGCTCCTCCAAATGTTTGTGGTCAAAACGTTTATTTTGCTTCTTCATAGTATTTGCTGTTATTACTATCATGTTGCCCTAAACAGTAATGCTATATTTAACTCTATTAAATATTGAAGCCAGTGTTTCCCAACTTAGGATCAGATTTTATTCTGATAAGTTCTATTTTATATTGATTTCTTGGAACATGCTGCAAATATTTCCAAAAAATTATGTTTTATAATGGATATTGAGTCTTTCTACCCAGGGGAAAAATCCTTTAGTTATTAATAATATGGGAATTCATAAGGTGTTATGGTCTGAATGTTTATGTCTCCCTGAAATTCATATGTGGAAATCCTCAGCCTGAAGGTGACAGGATTAGAAGATGGAGCCTTTGGGAGGTGAGTAGGTCATGAGGGAAGAGCCCTCATGAATGGGATTAGTGCCCTTATGAAAGCGTCTCCAGAGAGACTGTCACCCCCTCCACCATGTGGGGACACAGTGAGAAGACAGCTGTCCATGAACTAGGAGGTGGTCTTCACTAGATTACGAATCTGACAGTGACTTGATCTTGGACTTCCCAACCTCTGGACTGTGAGAAATAAAGTCCCATTGTTTATAAGCCATTCAGTTTATGGTATTTGTTATAGCAGCTCAAATGGACTAAGACAGAAGGATACCATAGTGTGTGAGGGTATGGACTGTGGACTCAGAGACTACTGTAGTTGTACTAGCTCTGTCAGTGCCAGATGTCTGACCTTAGGCAGAATAATGATTTATAATTATGTTCAGAAAATGGTACTATTATGAAAATATAAACTCTTAAGTACAATATGCACATAGAAAAGCATATAAATCCTAAGCATACACCTTAATGAATCTTTACAAATGAATACAGGCATGCAACCAGTAGTCATATAAAGAAATAGAACATTCGCCCTCCAGAAGCTTCCTCATGTCCTCTTCTAGTAATTAATCCCTTAGTTTACTTTTTGTTAGTGAACTTTATATAAATGGAATCATAAAATATATATAGATGGTCTCCCACTTACCATGATCTGATTTATGATTTTTCATCTTTATGATGGTGTGAAAGTGATACACATTCAGTAGAATCTATACTTTGAATTTTGAATTCTCATCCCTTCCCAGGCTGGTGATATGTGGTCTGATACTCTCTCGTGATACTGGACCACAGCAGTGAGCCACGGCTCCCAGCCAGCCGTGCGATCATGAGGGTGAAAAACCAACACTTGACATCTTCCTGAAGGATGCTCTCTCTGCTACACCACCACCAAGTGGCCACGCCCTGCCGCCTCCTACCAGCTATGCTCAAACCCATCGGAAGAGAGAGAAATTGCTGATCCTGTCACTATAGCATCCCCAACCTCCAGCCGGGACTCAAGCATTACGAAAGTGATCCCTTTAACCTAAAACATTTGTACCCCCTTAATATTTTGTAATAAATAAACAAACAAACAAAAAAACTAATTTTGGATTCTTAAGTTGAAGAGAACATCTATCAAATACTTCAAGTTGCCTTCTCTGACGCCAGATATATATTTTACTTTTCTGCTAGAATAGAGCTTTGGCTGTCCTTTGTGGTCATCTCAGTCATTTCCATCCTATTTTGTTGTGCAGTATTTGTGTCGTGCATTTACATTTTAAAAGTTGTAGTCTATGCAGTGTGACTTTCAAACAATTGACAAACCTATTCCCATGTCAAAGCGTCTGCTTAATCAGCAGTCACTTTATTCCCACTCTTTTCAAAGGCACTTGAACGGCCTGAAAAGCTAAGAGACAATTCAAGTGAGTGTGCTGGGCTGGTCCCCTCCCTATTTGTCTATTCAAATTCAGGCATGTCATCTCCCGGTGAAGAAGGGCAGGCTTCAATGCTACTGTTGGTTGCTACTGTCTTCAACACTACAGAACAGACATCATAAAATAGAAGAAGGAACTTTTCTGTCCAGAAAAAGGAGTTGATTTTTCTTATTCCGGATATGTGAATGTGCAGCAGTTGCAAAGTTGAGGATAAAGACTCAAATTAGAGAGAAAAAACACTTTACATTAGCAGTGCCTTGTCCTACAAGACCTTGTGTTTGGCAAACACAACCTGAATGGTTTTATCAAATATTATATTGCCTTACCCATCACTTGATAGACTCTGATGATTATTTCTACCATGTTGATTTAAATATGCATTCAATATCATACAAAATCCTTGATGCTTGGTGCTGAGGCATAAAACTATTAAAATATTATTTTTTAAAACATGAGTTTTTATTTTTGTGTTGGTTTTATTGCAGACCATTGTATGCAAGTAAGCTTAAGTGCCTCAAAGCTTTGAAAAAATACTTTAGTTTTTACTTTGTTTGGGAAGTCAGACTTGGTCAAAAATAAATATAGAAAGGAACTGAAATGCCAATCATTTTGGATATGAATAAAACAATCAATTTGATTAATTAATTTATTTATTACACAGTCAATGTGTCAGAAATTTTTGGAGCCGAAACTTGAGAAATGTACATGTTTTTATGACAACGATTGTGTAACAATTTTAATTCCCAATTTATCAGTATTTTATATAATAGTAGATTTAAGTGCAAGTTGGCTATGTTCAAAAAGTGACTACTGAAACATCAGAGAACAAAATGTTGGTGATAAAGAATACAAAACAAGGATGACAATTCTTACCTTGATGTATTCCAACCACTAACTCAAGATGAAGATATAACTGTCACTTCAATGTTGTCCACAATGGGAAAGGCATAATTTTAGAGTCAGACAAACATATTTGAGCTTGATTTGGGTCATCAGCTGTATGATCAGGAAAAATTATTTTACATCCTTGGAGCGTCAACCTTTGTTATTAATAATAAATATGAACTTTCTCCTGAGAAGGTTGTTTTGATTTATACATAGTAGCTATGAATGTTTTCACTGATAGTCTTTGTCTAAATATTTGAGAATAAGAATAAAATCATTCAAATTTCAAAGAATTTTATTATGATTAGTTAGTTATATTTTATCACATTTTATGTATTTATCCTTTCTTAAAAATGCCTATCAATACATGAGTGGGTTAATAACATGTGATAGATGTATACCATGGAGTACTACTCATCCACAAAAAGCAATGGTGATCTAGCACCTCTTGTATTATCCTGGATAAAGCTGGAGACCATTCTACTAAGTGAAGTATTCCAAGAATGGAAAAACAAGCACCACATGTACTCACCAGCAAATTGGTATTAATTTATCAATGCCTATGTGCACATATAGTAGTAACATTCATCGGGTGTCGGGCAGGTCGGAGTGGAGAGGAGGGGATGGGTATATTCACACCTAATGGGTGTGGTGTGCACCATCTAGGGGATGGATATGCTTGAAGCTTTGACTTGAGTGGGGCAAAGGCAATACACGTAACCTAAACATTTGTATTCTCGTAATATTCTGAAATAAAAAAATAATTTAAAATAATGCCAAAATGAGAATTTTATTATTTTCCCTGGAATAACAGATTTAGGGTTTCCGCACTATTACCTTTACTAATTTTTGTGAATGGTTTTGCCTGCTACTGCTGAATTTAGGTTGAATTTTAAACCCATTGGTTTTTGGCTTGTGGGCTTTTGTGTTTGTTTGTTGTATATATTAGAAGGGGCCTGTTTGGGGTCACTTAGCTTTATTTCTTCTCTTTTTATTATTACATCTGGGGCCTTAGAAATGACTGGAATTCAGATAAGGTTTGGGTTCAGGCAACAGATAATCTCAGAAAAGACTGAGGGAAAGAGGTACTGAATAGTCCCTTTAAGTGAGATTTATACACGAAACAGACTTCAATGAAATGCACGAAATCACTGTAAATTTTTTAAAATTTAAGAACTAGTTATCTACTATGTATTAGGCACTGTCTTAGGTTCTCTATGGCATCTATCACTTGGCAAAGCTGGCATTATAAAAAAGGATGTTGCCACTGTAATAAGATTTGGAATATATGCTAATGTGCGTATAGACATTCTTTTTAAATAATTCTTAGATACTTGTCATTCTGACTCAATCCTTCTAGCACAACTTTTTTTGACCCCAGAGATGCCTTTCCCCCAACTTCAAGCCATGGTGTTTCAGCTCTTTACGTTTGTTATTAATATTACCCAGTAATGTTCATAGTTGACATCATCGTACTGGGGGCCCCAGTCAGTCTCTGAGCCTTGGAACTGGCCATCCTACCTCGTTTCCTCTTTTTCCCCTATGTCCCTGTGAACTCGCTCTGACTCCATCTTTGAGCCTTAATGAAGCCTCAGTTTGGGGAACCAGAGGAAGGAAGGTGTTACCATCTATGTCGAGTTGAGGATCAGGGATGCTTGCACCTATCACCGATAGTGCAAAGCAGTATTGTCACCATGTGGACATGTTTCACTCAAATTAAATCTAAATGGTTTTATCGGCATGACCATTTGGTCAAAATAGCTACATCAAGTTCACCAAAAGGTTCTGCTTTAGGCTTTCCCCAAACAAAGATCCATATGTATATATTGGTAGATGTTAGGTTTTTTTGGTCTTGGTTTTTTGTGTGTGTGTTTTTGGTTTTGTTCTTTTGTAGTTGTTTTTAGATTTTTTTCCTCCCATCTTTATGCTGGTGGTAAGCCCATGATATTTTACCAAAAATTCAGATATTTTAATATTGAACATGGTATTCTGGGTCACCCCTTTCCAAATAATGTAGTTTTCTGAATTTATTTACACTACTTTTCATTTTTTCCTTATGTGGTGTAAAGTTATAAAAATGCCTTCTGGTTGATTTCTTAGGTAACAGCAGAATGTGTTTTCTCAAACAGTAGCCTGGGAATTCTTGATATATCACCTTCTAGAGGTACTGAAAGCAACTGGATAAATGTGCTAAGATCTGGATTTATTCACAAACTCATGAGAGCTGAGTCATGGCAACGTATTTAAGAGCAAGTCACTGTTCTGTTGTCTAAGTGGCTGTTGTTGAGCCACATCCATCTGTATATGTGACACTAATTTTGTCACAGCTTCTTTATACCAAGTCAGAATTCATTTTGCCTGGTGTTTTATTTTAAGTGTGTGCGCTGTATTAAATAGCATTCAAATAAGTAATAGAAATCCAACTCAAAGAATATGGGAAGAAAAGTTACACAGGCACATGGGGAACAGATTGAAATCTGGCACCTGACAATGATTAACAGGTTGAACAGATTAGACTAGACTTAAATCTCTGTAAGTAATATCAAAAGACAAAAAATCTTTTTATTAAAAACAACTTCAACAATTTAAATTATGAGATTTGAAAAAAATTGATTTGTTTACCCGTCATCAATCAATATTAGGATAGGCTGGAAGATTTTTAACATATCGTACAAAAAAGGAAACAGAATTAATCAACAATCCCCAGACCTCGTCTTACGAAAACCAGAATTCTGGGTATTTGGAAACACCAAATTATTGATGAAAAATACCCATTTTGAGTGGATATTTGATCTCTTATATATTCTACTAATAAATTAAACATAATATTAGTAGGTTTGCTTTATGAAATATCAGTGAAAGTATGTCAATCAGTATAGCCAAAAGTCAAGCAGCCATTTAAATCTATTGTCTAAATGATTTTGGTTAAAATAGTTGATATTTTAACTGAGTGCCAGCATTCATATGGCAAACCATTTGTTTCTTTATTTTGCCTTATGATAAAATAAGCCTGAATTTGTGGTGACATTTTTAAAGAAACCAATCTTTTCCAAGAAACAATTTGGATATCAAAAAGTAGAGATATTGTCATATTATATACATAGTTTGCTGGACTCTACAGTAATTTGTAAAATTTGTCTGTGTACACCCATTTCTGATTACCTAAAACAAACTCAGCTTTCTTTTTTATTTTATGTTGAACATAGAAAAGTCCAAAATATATCCGGATAGATGGCAACTGTGGCTGTCATTTTAATAACCAAATGTTTCAGCACAATACACTGTTCTATGTACATAGAGATGGGAAATTAAATCATTTCTTTGTGTTAGGAACATTCCAATTCCATTTTTTTTTCGTTATTTTAAAGTATACCATTGGGAAACCAAACTTTGAAGAAAGTTCTTCAGATACTGACTCTTTCATAGACAAGCCAGCCCTCTGAAAGATAAGACAATTCTCTAATATTTTCTTACTTTTTCTCCTAAATATATCAAATGAGATTGATTTAGAATTGCTTGGTGAAGTGAATGCAAGGGGAACCTATTAATATGTACAGGCTGCCCGTTCCCAGAATAAACCATGTTTCCTTAACAAATTTCTTTCATGGAATTTTACAATACCTTCAAAGTTTTATTTGGACATAATTTCAGAGATGTGACAAGCAAATAGGTTAAAAAAAGTAAATAAAATAATAAGCTTGGCCTCAAAACATGCAATTCTTCCTCTAAACAAACCCCCTTATTGGCGATCTGGCTCAAATTATATGTACACAGAAATATCCTGGGTGAGTAACAGGAACAAAGCAGAGTGTCTGGTTGAGATAAAAGTCTTCTTTGAATATTGTTTGTAACTTGAAGACTTTGCTCTCTCGTTGGATAGATTCCATTAAACACAGCCGGGAGCAATATACAATATGGATTATATGACTTTGCTGTAATGGACATGCAAATGCATATTTTTCACATATAATATACAAACATCTCAGCAGGACAATTGTATAATGGAGCCAAAAAATCAGAAAACTGGAAAATGTACAATGGATTACTATGGCTTCATTCCACACTTCAAATATAATGAAGATTTAATTCATCTGATGCATTTTTCTAATTGGACCCACATTGGAAGAGGGGTGTTTGAGTTCACAAACACTTTCAATTACTTCCATGTTAACCACATTTCACAAACTTCCAACTTGTGAACTATTTTGTAGTAGAACTTGCAGATTTGACCAAATCAAGGGTTTTTTTGTTTTTTTTTTTTTGGCCTTTGCCTCTCAAATTATTCTCAACTGAGGTCAGATATCATGTTTCATCCTCATGTGGCAATTTAAACATAACATTATCACAAATTTAGAAAATAAAAATTTTAATTATCTTTTGCCAAAGAGTGCCAGGTTAAACTTTCAGTGGTATTTTCTGACTCCTATAATTCATTACCTTCTATTTGATTCTATAAAATAACTATAATAAAAAAATAAAAATGTCTTGATTTGCATAGCTTTATGGTTTACAAAGGGTATGTATTCATTCATTTAACCAATAAATAATTGTTGAGCACATTCAATGGGCTGTACCTTCTATGAGGCTCAGGAGATAAAACCGAGAAGAGAGTATTTGTTCCTGCTCTCACGAAACTTTCAGTCTAGCCTCATAAAATCCTCACACGCTGCTGTGAAGTGGATACCTCTGAAGTCTCCTATTAACCTCACACCCCAAAAGAACCACTATCTGAACTTTGAGTTTATAATTTACCTATGCAGCCATGTCCCTAAACAATATACTTTTCAGTGCTGTCTGCTTTTTGTTTTTATAAATGGAATCATACCGTAAGTTTTTATCTGTAGCTTGTTTTTTTAAAATTCATAATTATTTTCATATTTTCCATGTTGCTTTGCATAGCTATAGTCGTCCATTTTCACTGATGCGTAGTGTGAATATATGTTAGTTTATAAATCAATCCTATAGCTAGAGCATATTTGTGAGTTCCAGTTGCTCCATATCTTTATCAACTCCTGAAATTATTAGACATAACTTTTTGCCAAAATAGTGAATTAGAAAAATATGTCAATTATAGTTTTAATTATCATTTCTGTAGTTACGAAGTTAGCATTTTTTACAAGTTTATTGGTCATTTGTGTTTTAAGACTATTTTTAATGTTTTTCACTTGACCGTACGTATTCTTTAATATATACTTTCTAAATATTAATCTTTTGTAAGTAATATGTGTTTTCTAGATATTTTCTCCAAGTTATGGTTTGTCTTTCTACCATATTTACTGAAGCGTAAGTTTCCATAAGTTCTTGATAATCAAAAGTTCTTAAAATTGATGTCCAGTTTATCAATATTTTTATGCATGATTTTTATATTGTCCCATGTTTAAGAAATTTTCTTTACCCCACAGTTACAATGTTCTCTTATATTTTCTTCTAAAAGTTTTAAACCCTTAATCCATCTTCAAAGAGTTTTGTGTGATAGGGATACAATTTCCCTGTGTAGAGCCAACTGTCCAAGCACAAATTTATTGAATAGTTCTGCTCTGCTGGAATCATCATATACCAGATTTCTCATTTTACCCAGTTGGATAAGGACCACCAATGCGATGCTTAATGCAAGTGTTGATAGCAGCATTAAGAATGAGCTTTCAATAGCTTGTCATGTACCTTTGCTGTAGTTTATTTTAGACAATTTGTATATTTAGAAAGTTTCTTTTTATTTCTCATTTGCTGGGTTTTTTGACAAGCTCTTTTTCTATGCCTATTTTATATATACACTTATGGATTTTACAATGGTCAACCTATCTTGTGGTCCTAAGATAAACTTATTCATGGTTTTAGTCATTTTACATATAGCAGGATTCTATTTGTTAGTAATTGGTTAAGAATTTTTGCATTTTGTATGTGAATGAGATTTGTTCCTTTCTTATTTTCTCCTGTTGAGCTTTGCTTTTGACCCTCGGGAATTGAGTTGTACAGTGTTTTCACCTCTATGAAATCAACATTATGCTTTTTATTTTTAAATTTTGAACGTCTGGTAGACTTACCAGTGAAGTTTTCTGAGAAATTTCCTGATCTATCTTACAGGTCACTAATTCTGTTCTGTGCACATAAGTCCAAATGCAGCTAATGAGTTTTCAGTTTTAGCTATTGTATTATTAATTCCAAAATTAATTTAGTTATTTTTCTAATCTTTTTTGTAGTTTCTTCTTCTCCTCACTTTCATTTGCCATTTATTATTTAAAACATGATAAGCATAGTTGATTTTAGTATCTTTTGTCTGATAATTCTAATAGCTGATGTCATTGCAGATTTGTTTCTGTTATTTTTTCCTTCTTTTTGAGTGCCAGACTTTTGGCTAACATCTGAGGACGTAGTAGAGTCTAGCTATATAATTTTTTTTTTAAATTGGCATGCTCTCAAAATTACTCTATGTTGAAAATTCGAAACCATAGTTATTATTTCCTCAGAGAGCCTTATCATTAAAAGTGAGATGGAGTTGTCAGAAAGAAAAATGTACTAACCTACTAATCAGTGAATCAGTGTGTTTTAAAATATGAAATAAATAAAATCTTAACTACTGCATGAGTAAAATAAAACTCATCCTTAAATTACATTGAAAATTAAGCAGGTTGATGAACTGTGTATATTTATTGGACAATGTCTTAGACATTAGAAACTCCAAAGCCAACAGAATATCCTTGATGATTTCTTATAAAAATTCTGCACTTTTCCAATGATGAATGATTTATTTTTTACTGCTGGCAATGTAGTAATTATTAACTTCTCCATAATTAATGACTAGAAATGGATTCACATGTGGAGGTCTAATTTTTATTATATGAAGCTTTTCATGTTTTCAAAAATAATTGTCTAATTTTTTTCAATTATAATTAATAGGTAATTTTCAACATTGCTGTGTTCATATCTCCTGAGATTATTAGATGTGAATACTTTTTATAAACAGAATTCTCTGGGGCCTTTGTAGATCAAGGAATGGACGTATCCCAAGAGAGCTGTGAATATGGAAACTGCAGGAGCTGAGTCCAGACTTGTTCAGCCTGAACGTGTTTGGGTGTTTACCATTGCAGGTGACTTCATCGCCCTTTGACCTTCTGGTCGCAGGGCCAGTCTGAGTCTGGTGATTTCGACCTGCAAGAGCCTCACCATTTTAGGGTTGGCGTTTAAAATGAGGAAAAGGCATACACTTTTCTTATATTCTCCACACATAAGAAAACAAAGCAAACTGTGAGTGATAGTGATGAACATTCAGAGGACCTTCTCTATCTTCTCTGGATTCCCTAAGATTTCAGGGTTTCCTTTGAATGCAATGATATTATGGTGGTCATTCTGAGCACTTGCATTCTACAAAGTAAGTTCCAGCCAGCGACCAGGGTTGCAGTTTACTGAAATGATCTTTGGTAATAAAGCCTTCCTCTTGTGCTCACTTTTGAAAAGGTGGGCTTGATAATTGATGAGTGCTAGTCCTGCTAAACATGTGCACAATTAGGAAACAAGGAGTAGGCTAAAAGCATAATTACTAAGTAGTGAGGTCACAGCTGGATCATTGTTGATCCCATTTTCTCCCTACAGATGTTTACAAGGCTTTATATTGTGTTTTAAGATAGCACAAAGAATATGTAACTTGAAACTTTTAGTTGTTTCTAGGAGTTATACTTCATTATTGGAGAAGGATACAGCAATTTGAAGAGCATTAGTGTTTAGCCAATTTAATTTGCATTTGGCTAGAACACACTTCAAGTTCCCAGGGATAGGGTCCAATTGTTATGCAAATTTAGATTGCTGCCTTATTATAGTTGAGGCAAAGATGTACAAAAAAGGAGATAGTAGCTGTTTAGATGAAATAAGAATTTAACTGGATTTGAACCCTGTTGAACACCTCGTTTCGATAAAAGTCCACTACTGAACAGTCATTGAGTGATATTAAAACTTATTAATTCATTTATGTCTTCTTGCAGAACTTAAAGCCCTAACAAAGCTTTGTTTGTGCTTATATTATAGATCCAAATTGGCCTTGGCTGACAATAATTTAAAATAAATAAATAAGATTTCTTAATTAAGTTATAAAATATAGGGGAAGTAGTTGGAAATGGATTAACTACAATAGTAAAGATAATTATTATAAAGAAAATACTATGTATCCTATTTAATAGAATATTTCTATTTTGATATTTTGAAGATTATCTACACTGAAGACAGAGCCAGAACATTCTCCAGATTCTCTATTTCATGCTTCACTGAAGAATTCAACAATAGATTGTGTGTTGCTTTTCATTTATACAGCAAAGATAGAAGCAAAAAACAAATTACGAAAAGTAGAATATTTAAAATGGCTCCACTGAAGAGAACTGGAAACCTTTCCAAAAATAGTTTTGTCAGGTAGATAGTGAGGGATTCTGGGTCTCCTAGGGACAAAAGTGGGTGAGGCTGCAGTTCACCCACCACGGGCTTTCAGAAAGGCTCATGGGAAAGCCACATGCAGAGTAAGACTCAGGTCACGTGACTCTCAACTGTCCAATCAAAGGGGTTCTATGGTGACATCTGAGCCACAAGAGAGGTCCCCATCAGGGCACTAGGAAACAAGGCCCAGACCATAACTGGGCCCTCCCTTTTGCTGTCCCTTTGCTGTGACAATGGCCTCAGTTGTCATCTGTGGTATATGTACCACACTCTGCAAACCTATACCTTGCTCTTGCCCTATAATCCTACCTTTCTCTCAATAAACCTCATTTTCATGCTTGCTTTACTTTGGTGTGTCTGGTCATTCTTTGGCCATAAGCATGTCAAGAACTGACATTTCAGACCCGGAAACCCTGAGTTTTGCCTGAGGCCATCCCTTACCTGATTATAGCAATATTTTTCAGTGTGTATTTATGAATTTTAGTTCTCATAGCCTTAGGAAACCTTTGAAAATGCATTCATAAAAAATGAGAAATTTTAGATTTGGCGATTTCAATTCAATTTAACAAATATTTGCAGAGTCTGCATAATGTGCCTAGCAATATATCCAGGAGGAGCTTTTTATCAGAATATATTAAATTTTCTAAATAGATTTCTTAGGGACTAAAATTTAATTTAGACATACTTGACTTAACACCCTAGGTAAAGATAAATGAAATTCTGTAAAACTCAATAAATAAACATTTTCATCCTCCTCCACTATGTTTGTAGAATTTATAATAAGAGATGCCCAGATTAATAATTGAAGAAAATAGGTTTAAAATGTATTATATAGAAAATTATGACATTATGCTAAGCAGTTACACTCAGGATGAATGTATTAAACAATTCTTTTAAAAATATGTTACAACTGATCCTTTATTTCTATATTTTATATACATGATATATAAATTAGAAAAGTTTCTCTTATTTCCCCCTCTTTAAGTTATTAGTCCTTTCTGTGATGGAGGAAGCTGCATTTCTGTTCTTTTGGTTGGCATTCGGATGAAGGCAGATTTCACTGGGAGGTTTATGCCCCTCAGAGATTCTGGTAAACTTGGTTCTGGTACACTCAGTTTCACATCACCTACTACTCTAGGGCCCTCCCCACAATTTGCTAATTCTTAAGGGTTTTTTTTCCCTTCGAAAATCATTATTTTTATCAGGGTAATAAATGCACATAGTTTATTTTTTGTAAAGTCTAGTCCTGGCCCCCCTCCCCCAAAGCCAGCACTTTCAGTTTTTAATTCCTTCTTCTTCTGCTTAACTCTGTACCACCTATTACAGTCTCTGACTTAGAAGTTCTAGAAATTGCCTTTTGACACTGACACGTACTTGGGAACCACTTGCCTGTCAATTGCTCTGCTCCACCCCTCCCCCATTCCAGAATGCTCGCGACATACTTTCTACCTTACCTGTAATCAGCACATGCTGCCTGTGATTGGCTAAATATTATTCACTGTGGACCCAGGTAGTATACTGTGATTTCATGACCTTTTTTATACGACTTTATTCCTTGAATTCAATAATGACTTCACTCTATATTAGTTTACTTTTCTTTGTGCCTATTGCAACATACCATTCATATCTTATATGTGTATATTAACATGCTCATGTATACACACGTACACATATAGATGATTGTGTATATAAAGAAAGAGGAGGCTAAGGGAGTTGGAGAGTGATATTGAGGTATTATTTTTTATAGGAAAATATCAGAAGGCCTGGGATATCCCAACAGAGACCTAAAATAAATGAGGAGATGAGCCATGTTTGTATTTGAAGGGAGAACATTTTAGGCAGAACGAAGAATGCCTTACTTCTGCTGCCCTAAGATTAGAAATCGAGTAAAATTTGGGCCTATAACTTTTGCTTCAGACTCTATTTTCTAGGCAAACCAGGTTAATGACAACTGAATGCAAGTTTTAAGCTGGAAATAATCTTTCTTCTGAAATTTGAAATGATTGCTCTACTGTCTCCTGTTGTCCACTGAGAAGGGAAGAAGGGAAGGCAAACACAGATGTTTCTTTGTTCAGCTCATGTTTGTGCCCAAGAAAACATAGTAGCTCAGTCATTTGTGGCACTACTACAGAAATGGAGATGGAATCACTGCACTTTAGCATCACTCATTGGAGGAGGAGGTCTCCTTCCTCTCTCTCGTCTTTCAAAGTTCAGCTAATGGGTGCAAATTCCTCTGCTTTTCTGGTTGCATTACCCAGCTTCTCCGTGAAGCTATAGGAAAGCCCCACCACAAACCACGATGTAGAGCTTCTTCTGTGCCTGGACTTGGTGGGAGCAACCATAGATTCAGCGTATCAGTCAGATTCAACCAGGACACCAAAACTCCTTGGGCTCTTACCATTGAGAGTGATGCAAATTCACTAGGGGCCACACAAACACCTGAACCTAACCCAGGAAATGTCCAGATATCCAGGATAATGGAAAGAACTGGACTTCACGTTGACCAAGTGGCTAAAATCCCCGGGTGAGGTACATGGTGATAGCAATGGCTCCACAGGGAGTCATGCCTACGAAAGCCATGTCCTTTTACAGTGCGATGTTGCCAGTTCTCCCTTCATGAGGTAGACTCTATTTCTGAGAGATGACTTCTCAGCAGAATGCTGTAAACCAGCAGGAATGAAAAACACACTTTTCAAATGTTAAGGAAAAGTAATCGTCAACCTAGAATACTGTACCCAATTAATTTTTTTTTCAAAATGAAGATGAAACAAATCATAGCAGAAAATCTCAGGGCATTTTTTTTAACAGAATTTTATGAAAAGAAATTTAAAAAGCAGTGATTCCAGAAGATGGAAAATGATACCGGATGTAATGTGTTTATCAGGTTTTGGTGTAAATATCAAGGTTACGCTGACCCCACAAAATGAGTTTGGAAGTATTTTCTTTTTTTAAATTCATTATTAAGGTGTACAATATGGTTGTGTTTTTTCCATAAATGTTCAGATGTGTTTATCATTGAAACCATCTTTGCCTTGAATTTACATTGGGTAAAGATATTTTTGTTATAGTTCAATATCTTATTTGATATTAGAATAAAGAGATTTTTCTATTATTGTACCAGTTTTGGTAAACTATGCTTTCAAGAGTTTGTTTATTTCGTTCAAATGTCACATTTATTGCCATAAAATTGTTCATAATTTCTTATCATCTTTCAATTTCTCTAAGGTCTCTGGTTGATGTCTCCTCTATCATTTGATATATGTGTATGTTTATATCTTTATATGTAAAACTATATATTATATACGTATATATATTCTCTCTTTCATTAGTGTGGCCAGAGATTTAGAAATTTTACCAGTCTTTTTAAAGAAACACCTCTGGCTTTATTATTTTTCTGTACTTTAAATAAGTTTTCTATTTGTTACTTCTTTAGGCTTTACTTTCATTGGATTTAATTTCTTGTTCTTTTTCTCAGTTCTTGAGATGGACATTTAGAACATGATTTTTAAGTCTTTCTTATTTTCTAATCTAGGGATTTACAGCTATAGATTTCCCTGTAGGTCCATTTTTACTATAGTCCATAAAGTTTGACCCATTGCATTTTATTATCATTTAATTTAAAACATTTTCCAATCTCCACTGTAATTTCTTCTTTGTCCCATTTCTTTTGAAGTGAGTTTAATATTTGAACATTTGGGAATGTTCTAGTCACCTTTATGTTAGTATTTCCTTGCCTAATTCCACTGGGACCACAGAACATACTCTTTTTGATTTAAATTCTTTAATATTTGATGAATTGCTTTAAATTCCAACACATAATCTATTTTGGTAAATATTACATGTGCACTGGAAATGGATGTATATTCTGTAGTTATTGAGTACAGGCGTCTATATATGTCAGTTTTTGTCAAGTTTGTTAATTGTGGTTAGAATTTCCCCTTTACTTTTATGAATTATTTTTGCTGTTGTTCCAATCAGTTATTAAGCAGTATGTTGGGACCTCATCTGTGGTTGAGGATTAGTCAATTTCTTCTTTTAGTTATATCAGTTTCTATCCTAAACAATTTGAAGGTATATTATTATGTTTATGCATATTAAAAAGTGGCATACTTTTCTAGTGGAGTGACCTCATGAAATGTTTTTTTAGCTCTAGTAATTCTTCTTGGCTTAAGTCTAATCTGTGTAATAATAATATGTTAACATGAGATTTGTGTTGGTTAATACTTGGGTGGCATGTTTTGTATCCTTTTAGTCTCAAAGTGTCTTAATTCTTCTATTCACATAAATTAATAAAAACTTTAGAAAATACAAATATACTATAAAAACATTTAAAAATGAAGATTTTTAAAAATCCAACCAGAGACTTTTGTCTTTTAATTAAAGTACTTAGGATCACAGCTTCCACACTGTGTGCTAAGGTGCCGGGGGTGCTGCACTGCACTGACAGGGCCTGGAAGGAAGAGGCTATTTAAGGCAAGCCCTTGGCAGGTGATGTAGCTGCTGTCACAGCCTGCTGTGACGGGACTAGGGAATAGCCACCTGTGCTGTGGGGCAGTTGGCTACTTCTGGAAATAAAGAAGAGCTTAATGAAAGAGAATAGAATGTTCTGGAATTTAAGTTTTGGTCTCATGGTATAATGTGAGGACCTGAGACCTTCTACTATAATTGTTCTTCTCAGATGTTGGCATTTGACTCTAATATGGGTTTAATGGCCAGGAGAGGGTGACCATGAGAATTAGCATCCTTTGATAGGTAACTGTCTCAGGTGAAGAGAGACCTTGCAGGATCTTCAAGCAAAACAGCACTAGCTCCATCTGTGAGGAAGGGCTGAGGCAAAGGCGCTCATTGGGACTTGGTGATTCATAGAACACAGACTCATTCAAACCCACCAGTGGTCCCCATGCCATTCTTAAAGTCACACTCTTTTCTAATCAGTGTTCCAAGCCTCACATAAGAGATCTGGTGAAGCTGTGAATTCAATATGTGTGACAATTAGGCAAATAGCAATGATCGGATTCTGTCATGTTTTTAGCTACGTCAACTCTGGGTACACAAGAGACTCTTACAGTAGTAATAGAAGGTCTCTACTGGGAAATAGTGTGATATGTGCTGCCTATAATCCAGAAACACTGGTACATAGGCCATCAAGCTTAATCAGATGCTGTAGACATAAAAAGGTTGCACAGGTGGCAACTCAGACTTCCACGGCACCTACATCTGATGCATCACCACCTTTCCCTCAACCCATGACTGAGACCCTGGGGGTTCCTTATGGCCAATTAACCAAAAAGGAGGAAGAAAGTTAGTCTATTTACAGAAGATTCTGTACGATATGCTATTGCAAACCTAAAGTAGATTCCTCACTGCAATAAACACTTGATTTTGAATACGGACTTCCTCTTACTCTGCTTTTCCCAGCATCAAATTGTTTGCATTTGCTGAGTTCTCGTTCTCCTTCTTAATACTTTACATATCATTGCTACTGATGATGAAGCTTATTTCAAAGAAATAGAAGTGACACAGCGAGCTCAAACCTATAAGAAGTATGGATCTCATGATGGCCCACATCACCCACAAGAATGTGACCTTACAAGAATCAGTGATTTTCCCAACTGTGAGACCACAGCCTGAGAGGCTGGGTTTCTGTCACACGAGACGTGGTTATAGACTCTGAACCAGGAGTCAAAATGTTCTCTGGAATACATCGGTCCACCCATCAGGAATCATGTCCAGCAGTTTATTGACCTTCCCTTGTAGAAGCAAAGTGAAAAAACCCACAATCCCCAGAAATGCTGTTCTCTTGACTATTCTTGTCCCACCCCTTCCTATTGTGATTTCAATGTCCTAGGAAGCCCTGAAACATCAATACTGTCTACTTTCATCCTAGCTGTGTTACTTCATAGAAAGTTTTGGTTGCAGAATGGGTGGCTGTAGAAAAAATTTGACTCATGGGAGATATTAGAAATGACGGTACATGGCGTTGGCAACATCAAAAAGCACATATCCCCACAGAATGTGGAAAGGGGTGGTGATGGTGGCTGCCTTATAGCTTCCTAGGTACTGCACCCTGGGTATCTTAGCTAAGGGGATTCCATGAGGAATGAGTGCAAAGTTCTTTCTGTTTCAACATCCCACCCTTAAAATCTATTTTGCAATATGAAAGACATTAGATTATTATTCTCGGTTTCTACTATAGTTGGGAATTCTCACACCTCTATGTTTTCATGAATGTTTCTGTGAAAGGTAAGGAAAATGTTTTGTTTGCTTATTTATTTGTTTTTATTGATATATAATAGTTGTACATAATTTGGGGGCACATGTGACATTTTGATACCTCTATACAATGTTTAATGATCAAATCAGGGTAATTGGAATATCCATGACCTTGAATATTTCTCTTTTCTTTTTTTTTAAATTTGTTTTTCAGAATATTTCTGGGGTACAAACATTTAGGTTACATATATTGCCTTTTCCCCACCCAAGTCAGAGCTACAAGTGTGCTCATTCCCTAGACAAAGCTCACCACACCCATTAGGTGTGAAATACCCATTCTCCCCTCCCCCTTCCCACCTGCCTGACACCCAGTGAATGTTACCACTATATGTGCACATAAGTGTTGATCAGTTAGTACCAACTTGATGAGTACATGTGGTGCTTATTTTTCCATTCTTGGGATACTTTACTTAGTAGAATGGGCTCCAGCTCTATCCAGGATAATACAATAGGTGCTAGTTCACCATTGTTTTTTGTGGCTGAGTAGTACTCCATGATATACATATACCACATTTTATTAATCCACTCATGTATTGATGAGGACTTAGTTTGCTTCCAGATCTTTGCAATTGTGAATTGTGCTGCTATAAGCATTCAAGTGTAAATGTCTTCTTTAATAGAATGTCTTTTGTTCTTTTGGGTAGATGTCCAGTAATGTGATTGCTGCATCAAATGGTAGCTCTACTTGTAGCTCTTTGAGGTATCTCCATATGACTATCCACAGAGATTGTACTAGTTTGCAGTCCCACCAGCAGTGTATGAATGTTCCTATCTCTCTGCATCCATGCAATATTTATTGTTTGGGGACTTTTTGATAAAAGCCATTCTCACTGGATGTAAGTGATATCTCATTGTCATTTTGATTTGCATTTCCCTGATGATTAGAGATGTTGAGCATTTTTTCATATGTTTGTTGGCCAGTAGTCTGTCTTCTTTTGTAAAGTTTCTGTTCATGTCCTTTGCCCACTTTTTAATGGGGTTGTTTGATTTTATCTTGCTGATTTTCCTGAGTTCTATAAGATTCTATTTATCAGCTCTTCATCGGATGTGTAACATGTGAATATTTTCTCCCATTCTGTAGGTTGTCTGTTTGCTCTCATTATAGTTTCCTTGGCTGTGCAGAAGCTTTTTAATTTGATCAGGTCCCATTTATTTATTTTTGTTGTTGCTGTGATTGCCTTGGGGTCTTCTTCATAAATTAATTCCCTAGGCCAATGTCTATAAGACTTTTTTCCAACATTTTCTTCTAGAATTCTTAGTTTCATGCCTTAGGTTTAAATCTGTTATCCACCATGAGTTGATTTTTGTGAGAGGTAAAAAGTGCGGATCCTGTTTCAGTCTTCTAAATGTGGCTATCCAATTTTCCTAGCACCATTTATTGAATAAGGATTGTTTTTCCAAGTGTATGTTTTGTCTGCTTTCCCAAAGATCAGATGGCTATAGGAGGATGGTTTTATATCTGGGTTCCCAGTTCTGTTCCATTGGTCTATGTCTCTGTTCTTGTGCTATTACTATGCTGTTTTAATTACTATAGCCTTGTAGTATAGCTTGAGTCTGGTAAATTGATGCCTCCCAACTTGTTCTTTTTGCTTAAGATTGTTTTTTGCTATATGGGATCTTCTCTGGTTCCATACGAAGTGTAGAATTATTTTTTCTAGATCTGTGAAAAATGAAGTTGGTATTTTAATAGGGATTGCATTGAATCTGTAGATCACTTTGGGTAGTATAGACATTTTAACAATGTTGATTCTGCCAACCCATGAGCATGATATGGTTTTCCACCTGTATACATCCTCTGCTATTTCTTTCCTGAGTGTTTCATAGTTCTCCCTGCAGAGGTCTTTTACCTCCTTCGTTAAATATATTCCTAGGCATTTTATTTTTTTGTTGCTACTGTGAAGGGTATTGAGTCTTTGATTTGGTTCTCAGTTTGACCGTTGTTGGAATACATGAATGCTACTGATTTCTGTATATTGCTTTTGTAACCTGAGATCTTGCTGAATTTGTTTATCAATCCCAATAGTCCAGTCTTTAATATTTCAATTTCTATAGTGAATTTTTTATTCATTTCCTGCATTCTTTTTGTGTTGGATTTTATCTTGCATTTCATCATTTTATCTTGCATTTCATTGAGTTTTCTTACAATCCATGTTCAAAATCTGTGATTTCAGTGTTCTGATTTGGGTTGTTATCCATTGCCAGAGAGTTGATGCTCCCTTTTGAGGGTGTTCTTGTGGTTTGAGTCTTCATACTTCTGGAGTTCTTTTATGGATTCCTTCTTATCTGGAGCAACTGTTGCTACTTACTTTTGTATTTTTCTTTTGTTTTGATAATAACATGCCCACTTTAGTCTCTGAGACAGTGGATGATGCTTTTGAGTGAGAATTGACCATATCCTGTATGATGAGATAATAAATGCAGTAAAAGGGTGTGCAAATTGACCTCCCTGTTAGTAGGTGGTGCTTGCTGGGAGAAGCAAGCTGCAATGTTGTTTTCAGGTCCTTGACCAGCTCTTATTCCTCTGGAGAGGCACTCTAGTGCTTCAGATGGTGGGTGGGGCCCTGGGACTTCCAGATGTGTCCTTATTCTCCACCTCAGCAGGGGCAGGTAGAGGAGTGAGGCTGGGCAGTGCTGGCTTGGGTGAGCCTGCCCTCAAGCTCCAAAGATGCTGTTAGCAGGGATCAAAGGTCTGTTCCCCAGCTGGCTAAAGCTGCCAGGGAGGGGCTGAAATGGCCCCACCCAGCCAGAAAATATGTGTGTGGAAATGGGGCTGTCTGAGACTTGAAATCTGGTGGTCTGGAGCAGGCCTCACTTCTTTCCACCCTCCCCTATTCCTTGGTTTCTCCCCGGCTTCTGCTGGCAGGCAGGACTTAATGCCAGCTGAGCTCCCCAACAACTGTGATGTGGGCCAGAATTCTCCCTGCCCAGGATCCTGGCCTGAGCTGGGAGTGCAGCCCTCCCATAGGAGGAGGGGTGTCCTGTGAGCACACAGCAGCTAGGACCCACTTTGCACTCTCACCCTTGATCTGCCCCTGCAGGCACCCACACCTTGAGAGACTAATTCACAAATATCCCCTCTGTGCCCCTGGGCAATGTGAGCAAGACCTAGGTGTATGGGATTTGGCCTGTAGGCCTGTCCCCAGGGCCCCAGAGATCAATCCCTGACTATGCCAGGGACAAGAATGCTGGTCCCTAGTCACTAATATGGTGCCCAAGCCAGTTCAATGTCCCTCCACCTCAGGGTTTGCCCCGCTCTGCTGGAGTAACTGGACAAGCAGCACCAGGAAGGGATGGTGGTTAGGTACCTCACAGTCCAAGGATCCCTCAGTCCATTGCAGGGCCCCAAAAGTAAAGGTCCAAGCCCTGTTCCCTGTGGATGCCTCCAAGTGGTGTCTAAATTGTCTCTCTTAGTAGCCTAAGGTGGGGAAGGGTAGAGGACAATAAAGGACTATGTAGAGGAAGGTCTGCACACTCTGACCCTCCCTCCAGGAGATAGTCCACCCAGAATGACTGGGCTCTGGAGTCAAGCAGATTACCGGGGAGTGGCTCCTGCAGTCTGGGCTGGAGTTGGGAAATGTCTGCGAGAGGATCAGCAGGACAGATGCTGAGGAGTTGAGGTCCCCTAGGGAGGACAGAGGTGCCTGGTGGGTAGAGAAGCAATGTGACGCCTGCTATCCAGCTTGGGTCTGTGGGGTGGACAAACCTGGGAGAGCTGGGAGCCTGGCGCCCTGACTGCAAGGAGCTCTCTGCTCACTGGCAGAGGCAGTATCTGGGCTGGTGTCAGCAGGTCTCTCCAGCAGCTCGGCAGCCCACCAGCAGTCTGAGATGCAAAGGAGGGAAATTTAACTGCCCCACCTACCCTTCTCCCTGGTCTCCAAGCATCTCATGGCTTAATCCCCACCAATGCCTTTCTCCTTCCCTAGGAAGACTCCTCTTCCCACGGAGTCTCATGTTGGTTCAGGCACCCTTCTTTCCAACCCTCATCTGATCTATGTCTGTTTGTTTTTTTCTCTTTCATCTAAAATTTCTCCTTCTTGCAGAGACGCTCTGTCTGGTGGTGTTTCTCGTCCACCATCTTGGCTCCTCTCTCTGGAAATTTTTTTTATTAACCACACACAAACACACACACACACACACATGCACAGAGTCACACATAAAATATGTCTGTTATTGACAAAAAATCAGTGGTCAAATATTAATTCTAACTTTGTCTCTTTCCCTCATCTTTTAATAATTGTCCAATTTGATAATCTAAATGTAAATATAAAACATCATATGATCAATTTGGATTTGGATTTGTACTATTAGATATTCTGGACACTAGTTATGATTCTTCTGTTAATTTAACAACCCTGCTTCCAGGGATTTTCACTTAATCCCTTTGAACCATCTAGAAAATAAGATGAATAGTGCATGAGTTATTTTATAAGGTTGGCATGAGTCTTAAATAAGAGAATACATTTGAATTTTGTGCTTTGTAAGTAGTAAAGTGCTGTAGGATGTTTCTTTCCTATTCTTTGGCTTGTTTATATTTGAATCTCTCAATATCAAACAACATTCATCATACAAACTAGTTATTTGGTTGTTATGAACTAAAATTAAATTGAGAACTAATATTAAGAAATAATATAGGATTTTGATGATGTGGAAACAGCCCTCCCTTCACTAACTCCCTCTCTCTGTATTGTGTTTTACAGCAGCTAAGTAAAGCAAAGGATCCGGAATGATTCAAGGCAGTAATTCTTTGTGCTGAAACTCAAAAGGAGACTTCTAGCCAACTGCCATTTTACACATCCTCAGTAATTCTACCTCCACCTTGTTTTGCTACCTGACAATATGCCTCTCAACGTCTGCCTGCAGTTACCAATATCTCTGTTGCCTTCCTGAGTATACCTTTGCCCAATCACAAAACTATGCAACAAATATAAGAAACTTCTAGTAAGGTCAATATTCCCATAGACCTTCTTTTCATGATATACCCAGATTCTGTAAGACAAAAAATGGGAAGTAAAGCATTTAGGGAGAGGAATATAAATTATTTATAACCAATTCAGTTTGAAAACTGGGAGCCAGACTCACAAGTTAATGTCGTCCTATAGTGAAAGAAGAGGACACTTTGTTCTCTTGAATTCTGTTTTGCTCACTTCTTCAAAAGCGATGCCTTTTAATTTGATCTGATTAGGAAACATGCAACTTACTTCACTGAAATGGTTTTAACAATTAAAAACACCGGAAAACGAGGTGTTATTCAGTCATATAATTTATTTAACCTGTGTAATACATCACCTTAGACAGTAGGTGTTTCTAGAATCCAATTTTAATAATTCCAGATATTTAGATAATTTGTTTATTTGCACCATTAATTCAATTTTTGGAAGTTTGTGACTTGTGATCTTTCTCTGACAAATGAGTTCGTTTCTTCTGTATTTCCACAACAGGGATGAGTCTATAGAAAGGGTCTGTTTCAGATTCTTTCTCACTAGTGGCTTATCGGAAAGCTGTCATTAAGATATCAGCGGAACACCCGGGGAACATTAACCTCACAGTTAGGGAGAAGGCAAACGAGCAGTTGCTTTGGTGTGTTCAGATAATCTCTAGGTTATCTGGTTTGGTCTCTAAGATATCCCGGCTCTGGAAAAGCTGTTCTGTAAGCGCAAGGATGTGAGGGTGTGAATGTGTGTGCATGTTTGTGCAGTGGGGAAGTTGGGATGAAAATCAAGTCCCATGCATGACTACTGACGTCACCCTGTCTATTCGTGAGTGTGCACTCCGTCCACACGAGTCTGCCTTCTGCTTTCGGAGGCTGCTGCAGGCCATTTCAGCTTTTCTGGTTCAGTTGTTTCTAGCAACAAGTGAACCATTCCAACGACAGGAAGATGTGGGCAGGATGAGAGAGAATTCTCTTTATATGCTGCTTCAAAGGAATCCCAGAGGTCTCAGAGATGCCAGGGAATGCCTGTTTTGTTTAATAACATGTAAGCATACAAGTATGGGGAGGCCTGGGGCAAAGGTAACAGTCAGCGAGAGAGTCTTCTGGACTTGTTTTCCACATTCGGGACAAGTCCTACAGAAACAGTAGAAAGAGAAAAAAGAAAAGGCCCCCGCATGCTCTTCCAAAGAAACCAGAACTCAGCAAGACATAAAAACCAAGCAATTCCCTATGGACTTATTGATGGGAAACATTTCAGAACCAGTTATCCTGTTTGCAGCTTGAGTCATGGGATCACTGAGCTAATCCACGGTATTAGCTCCACATGTGGACGAGGTCTGTCCGAAAGTATCCAGCCGTGTAATATGAAAAATAGGGACATTTTTGAAGAAGATACAAGAAACACTGTACATAGGACAATGACACCTCAGACTCCTTCAAAGTAGGCCCCTTGGGACCTCACACAGGTTCTCCCTGCGTCTCTTAACCTAACTCGCACACGTTCAGCATTCTCAGGTGTTCTGCTTGTTGCAGGCAGAAGGTGGATCACTTTCAACACTTTCTCGACTATATTTGCAGTGTTTGTGTTTCATTTATGCTGCAAAGTTGTGTTGGTGAGTGTGGCACTTCCTATTTTTTTTTTTTAACAGTTGTGGATGGAGATAAAGCCTTATCATGAAATAAAGAGTATGGGAATCCAACACATACCTAAATCTGCAGGTCAATAAACTAACTTTTTTAATCCAAAGTTAGAAATAATGACAATGGTAACTCTACCAAAATTATTTTTCAACAGCGCCCATATTACATCCCTTATTCCATTTAGTTATCTTAATATTCTTATAAGACAAAAGCAAAAGATGCAATTCAATTCTAAAATTAATTTTATAGGATGGTACAACAAATTATATTTATCAAATTTTATAAAATTATTAATCTTGACAAAGCTTAATGGCATTTATGTTTTAGCCATCTCTTAATATAAACTTGCTAATGTTAAATGTAAATAACTTTGGTTTCGACTCGTCAATTAAGAATCAACCGGTAACTTTGTGCTTGTTAAAAAAAAATTACAAAACTTATTCATCCAGTCAACCATTTATCTAGTGGTCTTCAGATAGTTTCTTTAATATAAAACACAACCCACTGTATTAAGTGTTCACCATGATAAATATCTCTAAAACTTTCAAAAAAACCAAAAAAAATCCCCGAAAGCCAGCTCAATGGTCCGAATAATTTCTACTGAGGAATGTTCATGGGAAATTTGATGGCAGATTCATTGCTCTACTGGCTGAGTCATCTTGAATGCGAGGGCCACGCATGCTCACTCGAGGCTGTCTGTGCCCCACTGACTAGCACAGCGACGGCGTCATTGTCGACGCATGCGCACTCCAGTCCACTCTCCTAGGCCGCCGGGTTACCTGTGTCCCGCCAACCGCTGTCATTACATTGACAGTGGCTGGACACTTTCCCGACATAGTATACAGGCTGCTGCCGCTGCCATCACTGTGAAGACACAGATGGCACCAGCAGTCCCACACTTCTTGGGGGAGGGGAGGCTCCTCAAAACTGACAAAGAAAATTTAGATTGTTGTGGTTATTTTAGTGGTTGCCAACAGGTTGCTAATAGACTAAATCAAGTTAATTTGTTCGTTCCGAAGACTATCAGGACACGCCATCTCTTCTCTCTTGTACCTACTCTTCTTCCCCAAGGTCAATGAACAAATTAAAAATATTAGCAATAATAAAATTGTGTTCTGCTCAGTTTTAAAGGGTCAGACCTCCAAGTCAAGAATGGTTTTCCATTGTCGGAAGCTGAACCTTTTATTGCGCTGGGCCCCGCGTGGCCGGCGAGGTCCCGCTGAGCCGCCCGGAACAGCTGCTCCACCGTCCTCACCTCCTCACTGTACCCTGAGATCACCCAAATTGACAAAGAAGAAAAGAAAAAATGGAAAAGTAAGTTTTGAGCTGAAGTTCTAGTACATTTATAAACCAACATATTGTCACCGTTAATGTGCAATTGGCAAAGGATTTGAGTCAGGGCTAACTCATCGCTTATCTGTGCAACACAAAACAACTTCACCAAGTCTCATTAGCTTCATCTTTAAAATGGGGATAATTATATACCAACTTTTAAATTTAAATGAAACGACACATGGAAAATGCCTAACATCAACCGTAGAAGATAATACATACACAATAGATATTAATCATCATCATTACTATTAAGTATTAAAAGTACTGAATAGTTTGTTTGTTATTGAGTACCCGGCTGTGTAGGACGGTTTTGCGGGAAAGTGTGCTATTGCTCCCTGATATTTGCTGATGCTCCCAAGGGTGAGATTATATTTCCCTGACTCCTGACAACAGATTTGGCTGTGTGACTTGCTTTGGCCAATGGAAACGGACTGAAGAAGCGTGGTTCACTTTTGAGCGTAAACTTCTAAGAGCCAATGTGTGCTTCACTATTTTTTCTTTTGCCTGTGCCACGCTAATCAGAAAAATGTAGACAAGCTCTGCTTTAGCAGTCTGGCTTTCAGAATGAAGGCAAGGAGTGAAAAACATGCAGTTGATCTGTGTAACAAGTTCCGTGAGCAAGAAATAAACTCTTTTTCTAGCAACTGAGATTTTGAGATCATTTGTCAGTACACCATAACTTGCATTCTAAAACATTTCAGTTGTAAAGTTAATATCAACATGGCCCCCACCTCCCCTCCCAAAAAGGATTATTTAACTTAGGGCCCAATGACTAAGCCATTCCCAAAACAAACAGAAAAGGCTGCTCGGTTTGGTATCTGTCTTTTCCAGTGGAGGGAACAGTTCTTTCCAGAGAATGAATTTTAGGTTTGGCACTAGACTGAAAGCATTTTGTGGGCTCCTGGAGCTTTCCTTTCAAGAGAATTGCAATTATGGGTACTGATCCTTCGCAGCTCTGCATAGCAGGCAATTACTACTAGTGTTTCTCAACTGGTCCCTTTCCAAAAACAACTTATGAATATAAAAATCAAAAGCTAAAGTTTCATTGTTCTTTAGCTGGAATAAATCCCAGACAACTGCATTGAATTTATTCATAATACATGAAAAGAAAAGACTTAAGGAAATCTCAGTGGGAGTAGGAAGGAAAGGTAGGAAATTGGCCCTGATAATGAAAATGAAACTTTACATAATCATAAGGCAAAGAAGAGGCAAGGTCAAGGCGCTTTTAATTAGAAATCTTATACCTTTGAAAATTAGACTTGTTTACTTATAGCATTACATGTGTTTGACCATTAAATGTCTATTTGAGTTCCAAAATGTTAATTTCAAGGATGTGCGCCACCAGGTTTTTGTGGTAAGCCTTTTTTAATTTTTGGTTCAGAAGCTGAATATAAGTAGAGCTTCAGGTGAGCTTCTCTCGGTGCAGTGCACGGATCACGATCTTGGAGATTTGCACGAAAAGTGATCATATTTTTTAAATAGGCCAAGGAAATTTGCTCTTTAACGTTTTATTTTGGATAAATCTCCATGATGAATTTTAGTAATGAAGAATAGCCACTTTCTAATTTACTCTTTTTGATCCAACTGGTTGTTCATATTAAATTCAGGAATAAGGCAAGCGTACTGATATAAGAAGCTTGAAAATTAGAGCTCTTTAAATTTCTCAAGGACTTTTTGTTAGATAACTCATGAACAATCAATTTCATATTTTATTTATTTGTTAAATAGTATTGAGCATCCATTCTACATGGGCCACTGCTCTAGATAATAGGACTATTATCTATGAACGGTCTAGACTGAAACTCCTCTCTTGGTGGGACATATAGTATTGAGAATATTCTAGGTGAATGAATATACCTTAGAAGTAGACCTTTCCATTCTACTTTACAATGTTCACACTGGAACTGAGGTATAGCAAGATGCAACAATTGCCTTCAGTGTGGTAGGTTTAAATGTATCCACTACAACTCCTAAGGCCTGATCTCAGTGTGGGCTGGGCTGGCATAATTTTCTGGCTGGGAAAGGATATTCATTACATACTGGTCCCCAAGGGCCTTGTCCAATCTGCTCTTGGGCCATCAGCCTATTTTCACGGTGTCCACCATTGAAGAGTCCATGTGTGGTGTCACTCACACTCTTTCCCCAGGGTTAATACAGTTCACAGCGACTGCCCTGGGGAAGCTCGGCCATGTCACCCCGCTGAGGTTGAATCCCTGGACCACCGCGGATGCTGCCTGACCTTCCACCTGACCTTGCTCTCTGCTGTCAACCCTGTGGCTTCTGGGAAGGGGCTCCTTTTTATCTTAGGCTCCCAGGCCCTAAGTGCAGTGGGCTGTGTGTGTCTGTAAGTGCGTGTACACACGTGTGCATGTGTGTGCACAGGGAGCAGGCTATGCATTCTTGTCACCTCCATGAGGGATCTTCTGTCCAGCTTAGAGGGCTTTCTCCTTTCTGTTGAGCAGAAACTGTCCCTGGGTCATCTTTCCTACTCTGTGACTTAGGGTAAAAAAAACCCTGTCTTCCTCGGTTGGCAATCCCTGTTTACTGCTATTTAAAAGACCTTTATTGTTTTTTTTTTTAATTTTATTTAGAAGATTCTGTTCCTTTTCTAAAAAGACTAGACTCTAACAATTGTCATCTCTGAAGAGAGTATTAAGTGTTAGCTTTCGAAGTCAAAAGCTGGAGCTTCTCACCTTTCCCGCTGGTTAGCCTTTGCCCTCCGCCCTCCTCTGAAGCCAATGACGCCTCCCAGTGGGTTCAGGACTGGAGACTTCAGGGCGGCAGGGACAGAGGAACACATAGTCACCAGGCAGCATTTCCTTGTCCTCCCTCATGAGCGCTTCAAAAGACACGAGAAAATAAAGTCAATCCTCACCAACACTATGACTAGGCAAAATAATTCAGTTGTTGTAGAAACAACTGACTACATTTTTTTAAAAGTTGGTGCTTAAGTTACTAGTGTCCTGGGATTTAAGTTAGCATATTTTAGACACATCCTATTTCAAATAAATAACATACGTTTGGCCATTAATCGAGAATGTGAATATTCTGTTTTCAAAGAGATTGAAACCCCATTTCAGTCTGGGCAGCATTTGTAGGCTTCAAAAGATAAAAACATCAAGAATTTTGAAAAAGATGTAAGTCATAACCCAGACTAGTTGCCCCAAAGCACAAAGTCTAGTGATACCACCTTTAACTTTACATAGCTAAATTAATAAAAAATAGGAAAGAGAAGATAAAACATATCATAAATACTTATTTCAAATATATATATAGAAGAGTCTCACTATCTACCAGGAGTTAAAAAAAATCACCCCACTTCAGTATGGCAATTTAGGGCTTCAGGACAGTGATCCACCAGATGATATCCCCCATCCCTACTATTTACCTTATTCTGTTTCTTTCTGGGAGCTTTTCACTCTTTATAACAACCTCTGTGATATCTCCTAACTTCCTAATTCGATATTTCCCTGCTGGATTGAAAGCTCTCATGAGAGCAAAGGCCCTCCTTGTTTGCTCTGTGCCCAGAGCCTGGTGCAAAACCTGGACTTAGCAACTTAGCGGGAGCTCCACAAACATGTGCAGGATATTTCAACATGAAAATGGTCCCATTCATGCCCCATTCCTGAAGGATGGTCAGTGTGGAGTAGCTGGTAATGATCCCGATATCTGAAGTCAGATAAAGACAAATGGAAATGTGACCAAGACTGGGGCTTCTTAAACAGATTCTTGCCTTTTCCAAAGGCCTTCTGGGCCTTCTGGAAATCTTCTAGTTGTTCTTCTAGAATAGTTTCTGGAAAAAGCCTATCTGGAACATAAACCCAATAGCTCCTGGTGTTATTTAGCCAATTAGATCACAGTAAACCAGCATTCTTACAGGAAAACATGAAGGATTTTTATCCCCAGTCCTCAAAGTAGAGGTGGTCACAGAAAAAAAAAAAAACCACAAATATCCTAAAATTGTCAGGTGTTATTTTTCCCCTATGTCTTTTATACTAAAATTTGTTTCCACTGTTTGCTAAATCTCTGCCAAGTAATCCTTAGTTTGAGTCGAAAGTGGATTTACCCAGTTGTTGTTGTTGTTTTCTCATAACCAGTGTTGTCAATAGGTAGTATTTTTAAATTTTATGATCAGCTTTAACTACCTACAAATTTTGAATACTGAACAACCTCCGGAAGATTTTATTTAGCAAGCATAGGAAGAGGATATAGAACATTTGAGATTGAAATCTGTAAGCTTGACACAATCTCATGCAGTCATTTGCTAGTATTAAGGACAGAATGAAGATTAGGATGAAAAATTCACTTGATGTTCTGTGTATTTGCTTTGCCATGTCTTGTTTCCATAATGCCTTCTGCTAAAATACTCCCTCTCCCTCCCTCACACTCATGCAATTCCAAATCAGCCTCCATTAAATTTATGAGGCAATAAATCATAAAGTAAAAGGGCTGAATATCAAAAGCGAAGGAAGTGATGGCCCGTTGTAAAATACCATTCCCACCACTAACGACAGTTGTGGAATGCTAACCTAAGTTTGTGCAGCGATAGAATCCAAAGTTTTGGTGGAATATCAGTCAGGCATTAGTTTGATGCAAAATGATGGATTTTATTTTGGCTCTAAAATATATGTATTTAGCCCAAACTCAACCATTGTGTAAATTAGTAGGTGCAGCAAGTAGTATGTGATTTGAGGCCAACTTTTTTTTCCTTCTATTTTCAGGACATAAAAGAGGAAGTGAGGACAAAAAAATAATAATAATATATTTTGCTTACACATGGAGGACTGGGATTGGAATGGGGTGGGGAAAAAATAGCCAGTTTCTTTTAGATTTATGTAAATGTTAAGTAAAACCCATGCACCACTGAACTACAGAATAAAGAGCCCATGAATGACATTATTTTGCTATTTGTTAAACACTGGAAGATATTACTAATATATTTTGAAAACTAGTCCTTTTTCTTTTGGGAGTTTCTAACTAGTTGATAAAATACTACTAGTTGACATCTAAAAGGCATAACGCTGAGTAAGAATTAGGGTAGCTCTATGTCACATTGCAAGAAAAATCGCATCATACGTGAGAGCTATTGCCAAAACGATGCTGGATACCAAACAAAACATCAGTGACATTCAACAATATGCACTCACTTCTCACTCACGTGTCTGAAAATTGTCTGGGAGCCTGATAATTCTAGGCCAGGCTTGACTGGGTTTGATTTGGTTGGTTTTGTGTCTACCCACCTTTCTCATTCATGTGGGGCCGGTGGGTAGCACAAGACAGGTTCTTCCAGGCAAAGACAGACTCGTAACAGGACAAGCCCAAGCACTCAATCACACTTCAAGCCTCTGGCCAAAGTAGAGATATGGTACAGAAAAATATACCCCACTCTCCATAATGCCATACCAGATATATATAGCAGTATGTTCCCAGTATGAAGAAATAAGAATCGGGACTAATAGCTCACTCTATGATATATAGTATATAAATTTAGTTTAATCTATAGTGAATAATGGTTTTAGTTTAAACTCTGATGGGTTCTATTTAGGAAAGCAATTTATTTCAATATTAGGAAATGTCATTATAAAATGAGAGCCATAAAGGTGATTATTCTACATCAAATGTCAAGGAGATTGTAAGTTCTTTCTGGAAAATCTGGAACTTATAAAGGGTGAATAAAACTTGTTAAACTACATGTTCCTTCATTTTTCTTTATTATTCAGAAAGCCAATGTTAAAAGACTTTATTTTGGTGACTTTGGATTTATTCGTATACAGATTGATCACACACAAGCACTAATCAAACTAGACCTTTGGTCAATATACATAGCTAATTAATGTGCATTTTTTGACTTAATAAATGATTCATATATTTTTATCTAAGTTGATTTGTACCTTTTTTCTTATAATAAGGCACAAATAATCATTTTTGTAGCATTTTACTCATTTTCTCACACTCCTTTTATCTTCACATTTCTTCTCTTTCTCCTCCTCCTCCTCTTCCTTCTGTTATATTGTCCTTATTTTATAGATGAGGAAACTGGGGCTTAAAGTGGTTAAATCACTTACTTGAAATGACACATGTATTAAACACTCAAGACCTATCTTGAAGAATTTGTGACTTCTCCTGCTTAATCCTCCGACTTTGAACTTGAGTATTTAACTTTGTAGCTATTTGATTTCAGATTTAGAATGTTCATCTAGTATAGTGGTTGCCAAATGACCATTTGGGGCAACTAGTTATCAGTCCTGTAATTGAGATTCTCAGTAGATTAGGGTTGTGCTGGGGAGTCTCTATTCCATTTTAAAGCCTATTTCATACTGTTCATTTTATGCCGTTACATTTTTCCTCAGCACCTGTTCACTGCTGTTTATCTTAGATACACACATGTGCGTGCACACACATACCCATGAACACTGGGCTAACAGTCTATTTCTTACTTTTTTATTCTTCAGTTTGACATACATATTAGCTGCTCGTTTCCCATTAGAGTGCAGGGTCCTTTTCTTGTTGTACTTTTTTCACTCTTGATTACCAGCACTTTGATTAATGATCAAACATATTTGATGCTCAATAAAATATGTTGAATTAATAAGTAAACTTTTTATTGACTTTGTAGTCCTTCTATCTTCTATTGATTTTATGAGTCCTTGATGATTTTTCTATTTTATTATATTATATATTATTAACGTTATTTTGCTTTAGGCCAAGATTGCTAGATTCTAGCAATTACCTGATCACTTACTGGACAGATGGAGATCAAAGGAAATATCTTAAACTCTCAGAGCCTCAATTTTTAAACTAAAAACATAAATGTATACATTCCTAGAAGCAATCAACTTACTAAAGACTGAATCATGAAGAAATAGAAAATCCGAACAGATAATAATGAATATGGAGATTAAATCAGTAATCAAAAATCTCACGACAAAGAAAATCCCAGGATCTGATGGCTTCCTTGGTGAATTCTACCAAAAATTTCAAGAAGAAATTAACATTAATCCTTTTAAAATCTTCCAAACATTGAGGAGGAGGGAACACTTCCAAATTCATTTTATGAAGCCAACATTATCCTGATACTAAAGACAGATGGGACAAGAGAAAAAAATTACAGGCCAATATCTCTGATGAACACAGATGCAAAAATTCTCAACAAAATACTCACAAACTGAATTCAACAGCACATTTAAAGGATCACACACCAGATCAAGTGGGATTTATTTCTGGGATGCAAGGATGGTTCAACATATGAAAATCAATAAATGTGATATACCACATTAACAGAATTAAGGGTAAAAATTATATAATTTTCTCAATAGATACAGAAAAAACATTTGACAATATCTAACATCCTTTCACAATAAAAACTCTCAACAAATCAGGGATAGAAGGAACATATTTCAACATAAAAAAAAGCCAGATATGATAAGTCCACAGCCAACATCATACTCAAAGCTTTTAGGTTTTCTTTTAACATCAGGAACAAGTCAAGAATGCCTACTCTTGCTACTTCTATTCAACAGTACTGGAAGTCCTAACCAGAGCAATTAGGCAAGAAAACAAAATAAAAACCATCTAAATAGGAGAGGAAGAAGTGAAATTGTTTGCTGATGACATAATTTTGTATGTAGAAAATTCTAAGTACTCCACCAAAAAACTATGAGAACTAATAAACAAATTCAGTAAAGTTGCAAGATACAAAATGAACATACAAAAGTCAGTTGCATTTCTATACACTAACAATGAACTATCCCATATACAATATATCAAAGAGAATAAAATACTTAGGAATCAATTTAACCAAGTAGGAGAAAGATCTGTATATTGAAAACCAAAAGACATTTATGAAGGAAACAGAAGACTCAAATAAATAAAAAGATAGTGCATGTTTATGGAATGGAAGAAATAATATTGGTAAAATGTTCGTAATACCCAAGGCAATTTGCAGATCCAATGAAATCTCTATCAAAATGCCAATGGCATTTTTCACAGAAATAGAAAAAAACAATTCTAAAATTCATATGGAACCACTAAAGACCCCAAATAGTTAAAGCAATCTTGAGCAAGAAGAACAAACCTACAGACATCACATTTCCTGATTTCAAATTATATTAGAAAGTTATCATTATCAAAAGCTCCTTGTCATTAGTCTTGCTAATGATTTTTTGGATATGACATCAAAAGCACAGGCAACAAAAGTAAAAAATAAACAAGTAGGATCGCATCAACTTAAAATGATTTCTGTATAGCAAAGGAAACAATCAACAAAATGAAAACAACCTATGGAATGGGAGGAAATATTTGCAAATCATATACCTGATAAAGGGTCAATATGCAAATATATAAGAAATTCATACAACTAATAGCAACAAACAAACTAATTAAAAATGGGCTAAGGACCTGAATAGACATCTTTTCAAAGAAGACACACAAATGTCCAACAGGTATATGAAAAGGTGCTCAACTTCACTAATCATCAGGGAAATGTAAATTGAAAACACAATAAGATATTGCCTCACATCTGTTAGGGTGGCTGTTATAAAAAGGCCAAAAAATAACAAATGTTGGTGAGGATGTGGAGAAAAGGGTACCTCGTATATCATTGGTGGGAATGAAAATTAGAACAATAATTATGAAAAACAATATGAAGTTTCCTAAAAATATTCAAAATAGAGCTACCATATGACCCAACAATACGTCTGCTGGGCATATACTCAAAGGCAATGCAATCAGTGCACTCCATGTTCATTGCAGCACGATTCACAACAGCCAAGATATGGACACAACCTGTGTTTGTCAACAGATGAAAGGATAAAAGTATACATATACAAATATATATTAATATAGTGGCATATTATACATCCTTAAAGAGGAGCATTCTGCCATTTGCAACGACATGGACGAAACAGGAGGACATTATGCTATGTGAAGTACGCCAGAGACAGAAAGACAAATCCTCCATGAACTCACTTATATGTGAAATCTAGAAGTCAAACTCATAAAAACAGAGAGGAATATGATGGTTACCAGGGACTGAGGGGTTGGGGAAAATGGGCAGATGTGGGTCAAAGATTTTCAATCATAAGATGAATAAGTTGTGGGATCCTAGTGCTACAGTATGGCGACTGGAGTTGGTGACAGTGTACTGTACACTTGGAATTTACTCAGAGAGTAGATCGTAAGTGTTCTTACCGCACACACACACACACACATACATACACAAAGGGTAACTATGTGAGGTGATGGATATGTTAATTACCTTGATTGTGGTAATGCTATCACAATGTATACATATATCAAATGATCATGTTGTTACATTTTAAATATATACATTTTTTTTAATTTGTCAATGACACCTCAGAAAAGCTGGAGGAAAAAAAGAAAAGTTGGGTGGGTTTTTATAAAGCTTTTGGGGGTCAGTGATAAGAAAAATAATTCTACCTGAGATATACTTAACACGAGTCAGCCTTTGTGCTAAAGGACAGATAAAGTTGAAATACATTTGTGCTATTAAATTTTAGTCATTTTAAATTTCACAAACGTTATCACGTTGAAAAACGGTTGCTCAGTCTATCTTGCTAATGCAATGCTGCCCGTGTTTATAGAGCCTTGAACTTCTGCAGGAGACACATAAAGAGAGGGCAGTGAGCAGATGGCCTGTGTGGTCCCCCGCTCTGACTGCAATCTGAATAGCTCTGATTTTCATAAAGCGACTAATTTTTATTCCACATAGGATATTGTTTTACAAAAGTTTTCTAATAAAAGTAATGTTCCCCAAGCCCGAAATTGGCATGAGCTCTAAATTCTATTAGTCTTCCAAAGAGAGTTCTCCCAAATAATACATTATTTGAAAAAATTGAAAGCCACTGCTTTAAGAATTACAGTTCAAAATACGTCCTATCTACAGGCTTCATTTCTACACCAACCAACAGACTCTGGCCCATGTCACAGAAAATTGCAGGCAGCAAAAACTTTCATTTTTAACTTTCTATTTCCCTTTCAGCCAGTTGTAGAACTTCAATTTATGCAGCCTCATTTTCTTCCAAAACTTCCGGCTTTGTCCTTTACCTCGTCCTCCAAACTGCACACATAAACCGTCACCAATCATTTTAAATAGAAATCATACCTCCTCCTAAGAATAGCGTCTCTTAACACAGCATGCTACAGTTTAGCGGTTTTTACCAACAGCTTCTCTCATGGCATTTTCATCAAACATTTACTTAGATTTCTGACACGCTAACACTTCTATGAGAAACAGAATTTTGATGTAGGCTTTCCTCCCTCTATGATTAAAAATAAATAACAGCAATACTGGAAAAAAATTCAAACTATGACCTTGGAATGCTCATTTGATCAAAAAGGCTCATAAAAGATCAGAGATATTACATGCTATGGGAAGAAGGTTCAACAGGAAAATTCTTACAGATCAGGATGAGTAAAATGATTTTACAAGCTCAGAACAAAGTCAGTTCCCCTGTTCCCTTATGCTAAGTATCCACATCCTGACCCTGGCTGTCTTTGCTAATTTGAATTTTCTGGAACGTTGCTGATCCAGGTTTAACACTCTGTATAGAATTAACTTATCTCCTAATTCCTATGTACTCATACCTTCACCCTCTAAATCATTCATTCTACAAATGCAGTATTAATTGAATATCCTCTCTGTGCTACGCACAGTTTGGGGCACAGGAAACATATTAGTGGAAAAAATAGGAAAAATGTTCACCCTTACAGAGGTTGGGTAACTTCCTGGAGTGAGCCCAGCTGCCTGCATAGCCTTGGGCAAATCACTTAACTTCCTGGGCTTATTGCTATTTGTGAAAAGAGGAGGGACTTCAGTTCCTACTTCTCAGGACTATATGAGAATCAAATGATTTAGTATATGTAAAACACCATTAACAGATCTTGGGAGCTCAATAAATTAGCTTTTATTATTATTATAATTAAATGAGTAAACAGAAACTATTATTTTATATGAAGATAATCCTATGAAGAAAAACCAAGTAGGATGAGGAGCTCAGGGTGCGATTAGAGTTGGGCTGGGTCATGCTACTCCGGTAGGCAGGTCAGGAAAACCTTCTTTGAAAAAGTGTTCCTAACGTTTGATATGAGCTCCACAAAGTAATCAGTGAAACAACCCAAGTGCCCATCCATACAGGAGTGGATTAATAAAATGTGGTATATGTAAACCATGGAGTTCTACTCAGCCACAAAAAGCAATGGTGATCTAGCACCTCTTATATTATCTTGGATGGAGCTGGATCCCATTCTACTAAGTAAAGTATCACAAGAATGGAAAAACAAGCACCACGTGTACTCACCAGCAAATTGGTATTAACTGATCAACACTTAAGTGCACATACAGTAGTAACATTCATCAGGTATCAGGCAGGTGGGAGGGGGGAGGAGGGGATGGGTATATTCACACCTAATGAGTGCGGTATGCACCGTGTGGGGGATGGACACGTTTGAAGCTCTGACTCTCATGGGCAAAGGCAATACATGTAACCTAAACATTTGTGCCCCCGTAATATGCTGAAATAAAACAAAAATAATAATAAAAAAGAAACAAAATAAAATTTCCTTTTGAAATATATCCAAGCATGGGCTGGCACAGTGGCTCACAACTCTAATTCTAGCACTCTGGGAGGCTGAGAGGGAAGATTACCTGAGACAAGGAGCTTGAGACCAGCTTGAGCAAGAGTGAGACCTCAACTCTACAAAGAATAAAAATTAGCTGATGGTGCACACCTATAGTCTCAGCTACTTGGGAAGCTGAGGTAGGAGAATCACTTGTGCCGGGGGTTTGAGGTTGTAGCCACTGCGCTCTAGCCTAGGTGACAGAGCGAGACTCTGTCTTAGGAAAAAAAATACATACATATCTACAGATATAGATATCTAAGAGTAGACTACTGTTTTGAATTGCTTTTTATTATGCAAGACGCCACTAAGACTTCATTAATTAAATTTCTTTTGTAATAACATGAATTCTTTTTTTTTTTCTTAACCGAGCCAAGTAAAAAAGAGCACAATTACTAATGCCTAAAGTAAATAAAGACGAAAATAATCCATGGGGATGTTTTTATCCAAATGGGCATCTTTATCATTTTCCAGGCATGAGAAAATCATCCTAGTGTCCTCTCCTTCCCCTCGTTATTGTTAGAGGACTCCAGTGACCAGGAATAGAGAATATAGTCTTCATTTTCTTCCCTGTGGAGTAAAGCCCCATACAAGTATTTTTTTTAATTCTCTAAAAATATTGATTTAGAATTTAGAAACTCAAAATACACATTTTTACCCACTACTAAATGTAAAGAGTCTACTGAGTCATCAGCTCTGCAATGTCTTTTGTGAAATTTTGATGGTCAACAAATCATGCCCTCATGATTACGGAATAGCAAAGTGCAAATAAAATTCCTAAATTCCAGAAAAATAAAAGTTCCAGGTTATATTAGATACAACTAGACGCGTATCTGAGCAAGCGGAGAGAGTGTGTGATCGTTCCTACCAGTCATACCTGACTGGAGCAGAAATGAGATCGTCTGTTGAAAGCTTAACCGTGGGATGCTGTACCTGGATGTCCCCGCTTTGGGATGCGAACTGGACCGATTGCAGTCCTGAAGAGACTTTCTGACAGCAAGTCATGGGGGCCTGGCCAGAGTGCACACACGAAGCTGGTGGGAGCCGTGGAGCAGCAAGCAAAAAGGGGATCACTGCAGGAAGCCCAGAACCACAAGGAGGAGACCTGGTGGGAGAGGGAGCTCTTCCAAAGCCCTGCACAGCCAGCCTGTCCTGGACTCTTGCAGAAATCTTACTTAAATTTACAATAATGTCCTCTTCAATTTTTTTTCTTAAAACCTTTGAGTGCATTTTTTATTCCTTATAACTAAAAACCCTTAAGACACGATTATTGTAAGTACCTGGCTATGGAAGGGAGGAAGCTAGATATACAAGCAGGAAAGGTTGTGGTTAGCGTGTGTCCCCGCGGGGCAATGCGCTAGTGGTGTGACGCTAGACAGGTCATTTATTTTCTCTGAGCCTCAGTTTCCCCATCAGTAAAATGAGGAAAACAATCTGCCATTCATAAGATTATAATCAAGATTTTAAATATTAGATGTAAATCTATCATTTTTCTGACACAGAAAAAAGGCACAATAATGACACCTGCTTTGTCACTATGCAGTCAGGTTGTATACCCTTCGTTTGGCCTATGCATTTTTATAGCCTGCAAGTTTTTATAAACATGAACCAAAACATGTAAGACATGAAAAATGCATTTATTTTTCCTGTTCTGATTTCTCAAAGAAAATAAGAATTGGTGAATATTAATAAAATAAGTCCTTTCACTCCTTGCATTTTCTTATGCTGCTCACTTCAGCCCAGATGCAAGTTTATTTAGCAGTATCTGGCTATTATTTGGTATCATGAAATCATTTTCAAAAAGATTGACCCTTCTTACCATTTCAGATTATTAAAACAATTGGTCAGTGTATACATTAGCCACTGTGCACCTTATATTAAACACTTCACAGTTCCAGATCCATCCATAATCTAAGCCAAATACTCACTTAGTCATTGAAGTGTCAGAAAGACTTTCTTATAAACACCATAGCTAAATACATTCTGCATGTATCCTTAGGCAAGAATACAGTCATTTTCCACAAAGCTCCCATTTTTCCATGTGAATATACAAAATGCCTAGACTTTGCAAAAACAGACATTGAGCAGAACAGAACAATTAATTCTTCATTTTTCACTTCACAATGGGAAAAACAGCTGAGGATCCTTAATTGAAACAATGAAAGGACACACGTAGTCCATACAGCTCTTTCAAGCAGAGTAACCCTTAAATGCTTTGCAGTAGGAGGGACTTTGAGAAAATAAAGTGGATAAATAAACTTTCAGTGAACAAATACCCAAATAGTCTTTTCTAAATTGAAACCATCAACACACAAAGTCAACAAATTTCTTTCTTTAAAAAATTCAATGTTATCACAAGAAGTACTAAACTTTCTTTTTTCGCTCTATCAAAAAATATTTTAGTTATTGGACCTTGTGTGGGTTCCTTGTTCTCTGTCAGAACTTGGATCACTTCTGTGCTTAGACCTTAATGATAGCTTACAATGATGATGACCCGAAGCAGAATTAATTCCATCTTGCTAAGTGCTTGCTTATTCTAATATAAATTATATGTTCAATAACTTACAAAGCTTTGTTGGTGAATTTACTAATCCTATGAAATTCACCTTTTCTCCCTGAGAATTTTGATTTTTTTTCTTACCAGATTTGACCATCAGTTCAAATTATCTGCTGTTTCCAAAAAGAGGAACAACTACAGTTTAAGAAAAAGGTCAGAACTTAAAAAAAAAATCACAATTATGTGCATCCCCATTTCACATTGCCTGTCTGAAACTATCAAGCCACATGAACTTCTTTATTGTTTCTAGGATTTTTGTGGAATTATTTTTTCTAAATAATACATAAGTTATGACAGAAATCTTTCTTACCAAACAAAATTAAACAAAGTTATTTCAACACTTGTTATTATCCATAATTTATAAGAATTTTAATTTAATAATACATTAGATATGTTTGTTTTATGTAAGACATGTAAAAGTTCTAAAAATCAAACCTGTTCTCCCAGGAGTAGTGATAAATGTAAATAAATGTTCATTGTTTAATACTGTGATAATATCTTTAAGAAATAGTAGAATAAAAGCATGGTCTTTAGCCCTCAACCCCTTTCGGTAACTGTGGTACTTACCATGTTTTCTCTAATATTTTAAGTTAAAACAGAACTCTGGATTTGCTTTTGTGCTACCATATGCAACTTCAAATAGCTATCAGAAACAAAAGCAATGTAAACATAAGAAATCAACTAAGCAAAGATTTCTCCAGACTTGCTCTTGTTTTATTCGGAAATAAAGAGTTGAACAATCTATTGAGCTGCAAATAACTAAATTATAAAAAGTAAAGACATTATTTTTGTTACTTTATGGTTCTAAGCAAGAGGGGCTTCATGGTATTCAAAATGCACAAATAGATGTGACAAAAGCAAGTATAATAGAAGTCAGAAATTCCAACCAGTTCAGTGTATAAAGTGACTTTATTAATTTGACAAATTAAGCTATGAGTTTGTAGTGTTTAATAAATCAACCAAGAAACATTTTTAAGGAACTTCCAAGAGAAGTTTTTCACATTTTTTGTAAAATCTTTGCTTGGCTGGAAAGGATAATTCACTTTTTAGTAGATCCATTGAATACACAGTTATGTCTTTGGTATGTGGTATAATTTATATATTTTCAAATATATTTTGATAACGTATGATGGCTATTCTCTGTGAGTTCTAAGTAAATACCATTCAAATCTACATTGGAGCAAAGGCCATGGTAGCAATTCAGTCAACTGACTTGGAAGAGAGTGAAAGAAAAACAACATACAAATATGCCCCAAGACTTCATCTGTCTGGGGACTACGGCAACAGTGTAATTACTTATGAGGAAAACAAAACGAAAATAAGAATTTAAAAGAAGTGGGAAAATATAAATACTTTCCACTTTAAGATTCATTCCTAAAATTTCTTACCAAAATTGTTATTAAGAAAATTCTTGTCTTGATGTTTGTTTATATGTGTGTTCAACACTTAACCACTTAACAATTATGGCCTTTTAAAAAAGAAAGCTTAGTAGTCCCTTTGATTTGCGTCAGGATAATGGACACCCTTCCTTGGGTTTTCAATTTTGTTTGGATAAAAGCGAGGCATGTTAGGGTTGGGGATCTTATCTTAACTTCCCAAATCCCTTAATACTCCAAAGCTGGAATGAAAACAGAACCGAGAAAGGACAAACTGTAAGACTTTTCTTCGGAAACCTAGCTTGAAAGGGGTCTTTTCCACAGGACAGTTTGAAGAAAGAGACATAAAAGTAAACCCTGTGATATATTATTTAATTTTGAGTGACCATCCACACTGAGCAAAATGAGCAATAAAAATAAACATTTGTTCGGTCCCCAGAGTTAGGGGTTAGAGTGATATACCCTGGGTCTTACAGAAGGCTGGATTATTTTGGATGGCTCCAAGAAAAATCTGTTAAGTCTATGAAACATGAATCTTTGCTATCCATTGAAGCTTGTGGTGTTTTGTCCTCATTTGTGTAAATAAAACTCCATCAGTGACTTCTTTTCCTCTTTGAGTCAATGAGAAGCAGCTCGTGGTGGTTGCTTAGCCTCACAGAAACAAAGAGTCAGTGCAAGTAGTATAGGCCTTTTTATCTGGGAGCAAAACTAAGTCATCTTTGGTTTCTTTTTCCTTTTCTTTTCTTTTTTAACCAGCCCAGCTATTTTAAGTGACTTTCAGAATAAGCCATGAAAAACCACGGTAAGAATATTTTAAAATGTAATCAAGTATTTTTCTTTTACATTTTAGATAAAACAAAGGTGAACACTCTATGGTATTAGGAAGAATCTCGATGTTTTTGAAATAGTGACCACATCCTGACTTTAGATTTATTTCACAGATACTTCCCTTCACTCTCCCACCCCCATTTAATTGTGAGCAGGAACAGTCAATCAGTTTGTTTACAAACAAGGAAAGGAGGATGTGAAGGCCAATTACAGAAACTAGCAATAAAAACAAGATTTTTCTTCCCTGATCAAAGAGACCAAGAGATAAATCCACACTGAGACGAGTAGAGGTCCTTCCCCCGCCCCCCCAGAGCAGAGGTTCTCCCCCCGCCAGCATTGCCCGTGTTTACAATATGTGGCAAACTCCACCAGGCTCCCGGCAGCCTTGCTGATTGTGACAGGCCGAATCAGATATTACACAGGCCAGACACACATGGGCAATTACCACTTTCCACAGGTCTCTAACCTGCGACCCTTCATTCCTTTTTGATTAACACCCAGTGCTCTGATCCACCGACATTGGTAAACAATTCAAATCCACCTATGGGACTTCTAAAGGATGGAAATGGATTCAGAAAGTTGCTAATCACACTTAAGTTTGCCAAAAACTGAAGGATATGCTGGACTCTGTGGGATAACTATAGAGTATAAACTAATTATGCATAAGTATGCTACATGTTAAAAATCGCCTCTCTGCCAGATACGTTACATTAGCATATTTATAATGGAATACTGGATTAACAATGTTTGACATCTTCACTGCATTCACTTTCAGGGCTATTATTATTCCAAACAGTTCCTCCAAAAAAAAAAAAAAAGATTCACTGGTTAACAGCAGAATTATGGGCAGTTTGATAAAAAATATAGAATGTGAAAAAGCTATTTATATTTTTATTGAGTTGCTTTTTGGAGAAAGATCCTGGATTAATTATAGCATTATAAAAGAGGTTGTAATTTTAAACACTCTTTTCTGTGTGCTGTTTTCCAATAACATGTAACGCTAGATTTACAAGACTCCTTCAAAAGTTTCAAATCTGACACATGAAAACATTCTAATTTTTGATAGGCTAGTGATATAATGCTTGGATAATTTCACACCTTATTGAAAGTTAGCCGAAGAAAATCTAAAATTTATTCATCCAGAACTTCCTCCAAATGTCTTTAAAGAGCTTCCACTGTATTTGGAGGATGGGGCCATGTGAGTTGATGGGCAAACATCATCTTTGGTGAAAGGCAAGTGTAGGCTTGAATACTTCCCTGTTACGTGACCTTGGACAGACAACATGTTCTTTTCTGGTCTTCTTTTATGTCATCTACAAAAACAAGGGTAACGTTTTGCAAGGATGATTAAGGATTAAAAAGGTAACTGTTTCTAGTCATGTATTAAATTCAAATATGAAAACTGCATGGAGAAATTATTCTCAAAGTTCCCATTTCAGTTACTGAAACTAAAAAGCTTCATTAAGCATGCATTTCTTGAGCAGCATTTCCTGACCTGACCATCTTCTTTATCTAGGCACAGGGAAGAAGTGAAAACAGCATCTGCTCTATCAGACAGCCTTTCATGTAACCCTTTAAAACTCAGCACAGTCACTTAGAAGATCATGTGCTCTTTTAAGAGTCCCTGCAGAATTGTTACTAGTCATCAAACACTTGGCGACAAAACAAAATAAGCCAGGTATGAATTTAACCACATTGCATTTTTTATGAAGAGACTTGAAGTTTTATTCCAGAGAAGTGTTTAGGCCATTTCTGCCCTGCCAGTTTGTTTAAAAAGTAAAAAGTAAATAAGATTTCCAAATGGTTAGAAAAGATTTTTTCATGAGAATGCCTTATGGGAAGTATTTCTTCAAAATTCATGTTCTTTTCACTTGTAAGGGTATATTCAGAAAAATAATTGATTTAATTATATCTAAAGAAGATAAATCATACCTACACACACACTCACGTCTGGATTGAAATTATTTTCTCTGTTTCTTCTGAATAATCTTGCTTTTTGATTGAGGCCAACTAAGAAACTTCAGTTCAAAAGAATTCTTACTAAAGAGTTCTAAACGATCGTACATAGGGAACGATGAAATGGTGAATATGTTTTTATGTCCTTTGAAACCTTAATTTAGAGTAGGCTTATTGGGAATTAAACTTTGCAAATAAGTGCTAGAATATTGCAGATTATAGGGTCATTAGAGTAATTTAAATAATCTTGGAGTGACACAGAGCAAATTTTCTGAAAGTGCAAGTTAAAATGACAACAATTTTAAAGAGGTTCTAATATTGGAATATAAGATAAATTTAAAGTTTTGTGTTCTCAGACAAAAAATATCTCACAGCCTGACATCAATGCTTCTCATCAGCCCTCCTTGCCCTTGCCCTCCCTCGAACCCCAGTCCGGCAGGCTCGCAATGCCTGGCAGCCATGCTTATTGCCAAGCATTGACTGAGCAACTCAAAAGCAAAAACATAAATAGCTTTTTAACATTCTATATCTTTTTCAAACTGCCCATACTTCTGCTGTTAACCAGTGAATGTTTCTTTGGAGGAACTGTTTGGAATAATAATAGCACTGAAAGTGAATGCAGTGAAGATGTCAAGTATTGTTAATCCAGTATTTCATTAGAAATATGCTCATGGTACCAATCTGGCATCTGTTTTTTACAAATTACAAAGGAAATATATTTAAAACACTAATATGTATGATATCATACAAATGCATGCATCACCCCCTAAAGAGCCATCAGATGAAAACCTTTCATATCCTGCAGACTCAGAATTTATCTAATTGCAGTGGATGAGTAAGACACATCTAAATTAATTCTTGCTCAAGAGATCCTTGAGAATACCAAAACACTAATTTTTTAAACATTGTTTTGAATTAAATTTTAGTCTAATATTTCAAACATCTTACAAAGAGCACATTTTCTGTTGTTTTCTTTTTACCAATTTAATTCATTTAACTACAAGAAGAAACAACCAAATGAGAAACCTGAAATTTTAGTTTAGTGTTATTTATAAAGATTGAATGAAAACTGGGCCATTTGTTCTTCTCCTAGCTCTCATTTGAAGGTCACTTGTTAGCCCAGGTAAAGGGAAGGAGAACTATACACATATTTCATTAGAGAGAAGATAAGAGGGAAAAAAGTAACATATAAAGATAAAACAGAAATAATAAAATGGGAAGCCAGTGAGATGAACATAGTGTTAACAGTAAACAAAGGAACGAAACTGTGAGACTTTGGAATGTTGTCCTTTTTCCCCAAAAATATAGAATGAAAGGAGAAATAAGCGTATGTTCCTGCTTCATAGCGCCCACCAGCCCAGGCCTCCTCGCCAGTTTCAATTGGCTAATGCAAGGTAGAATGCAATGATTTTGCCTGAAATTGGACAAATCCACTGTTATTACTTTAAAAAAAAACTTTAACATTAGAAACAACTGCTCTAATAACAAGGGATATACTCATGGAATCCCTTTGGTTCTCTTATTGTGAGAGTAAAGTTACTATTTTTCTCTTACTGTATATTGAATAAGTGATGAAACAGTGAAAACTAAATAAATTGTTTCAACATATAATGCTCAAGTGGAGTAGAATTCCGTTTCCCAAGATTCCAGGGACTGTGGTCAAAAATTAAAAAAAAAAAAAAAAATTTGGAAAAGAAAGAACACATTCCTCTAATTTAAACATTTAATCTTCATAAGGTAAAAGTTGTTGAGAAACTTTTAAAGAAAGGTTGTTCTAATTTGTTTTTAAGCAGCTCTGATTATTTTTGCTTTTCTAAAAAGAAAACACAATTGAATAAGAATGTGAAATCATTCAACAAATATGCAAAATACGTTTCTGTTTTAAATCCAGCAAAAAGAAGTTTTAAATGGTTTCAGTAGACATTATACCCATTAGAAACCACAGGCTGGAAGGAAAAGATTGGTCACTTCTTACAGATGGGCTGTTCACTGGTGTAGATCAGTTAGAAGAGAACATTGCCCAAACTTTAAAAACATTCCAGTTTAATGATATGAGGAGGGAAAACCTAAAATATGTCAAAATGTTCTTTCATATATATTTCTGTGAAACTCAGAACTACCACAACTGCAAAACTGAGGTCAGCTAAGTATTTAGTTTGCTTTATTGGTTTCAAAATGAAAAAGAGAAATTTAAAAATGTATCAGAATGATTACCCTGGTCTTCCCCCATTCCCTGAGATAATAGAAAAGTTTGTTTCTGGAATTCACCAACAACTCAAATCATATACTTTTTCTTTTTCTTTTAGATTACACATAGGTTTACTATCAATAAATATCTTCCTTTGTTAATTTCATCCCTAGATTATCCTCCTTTTTATTTTGAATTACCATGTTGCAACATATATGTTGATATCTTAAATTGAGATTCACCTTCTGGCTATCTCATAAATGCATCGTTTATGCATATGCATAAATGTGCATGAATGTTGGGGGAGGTAGAGTAGCTTAAACCTGAGCGGTGTCCACTACTGGTTGAGATATGATAGGCTCATTAGAGACCAGCCTGCGTGAAGAGGAAGAGACTGCAGGGAAGAGTTTTTCCTTAGAGAAAAAGGAGGAAGGCAGGATGGGGGCAGAGCAAGATGGCGGAATAGAAACTTCCAGCGATGGTACTTCTGCATGAACACCAAATTTAACTATCCACGCAAGCAAGCAAACTCAGAAGAACCACAAATCAGGTCAGCAATCATACTACGTGGCTTTTACATTACGTGAAGGAAAGGGGCACAGAAGAGGGCAAAAGGACAATCTTATATTGCCTATGCCACCCCTCCACCATGCCCCAGCAGTGCCGCACCGGCAAGCCCAGTGGGGAGAGAGTCTGTGTGCCCAGGGGAGGGAGGCTGAAGTGATTGTGGGACTTTGCACTGACACTCAGGGCCACCCTGGCACAGGGGAACACAGCACAGGGCAGAATTCTGCCAGTGCCCACTGAGGGAGCAATTAGATTAACCTGGCCAAAGGGACAATCTGCCCTGAAACCTGAGTTCTGCTAGCCCTGCGGACCAGCTGACAAAAGCAGCCAGGAGCCTTGACTGAATTCGTAAGGCAGTCGGGCCACAAAGCCTGCAGTCCTTGGGCAATTCCCTTGCTGCGCTGGCTCAGAGCCAGTGGACTTGGGGTGCAGGTGACCCAGTGAGTCACTAGCTGCTGTGGCCAGGCCAGTGCTCGTGTCACCCCTCCTCCAGTTACAGGTAGTGCAGCTCAGGGAGAGTCTTCTTCCACTTGCGGAAAGGAAAGGACAGAGTTCAGAGGACTTCGTTTTGTCACTTAGGTACCAGCTCAGCCACAGTAAAACAAAGTACCAAGCCCCTGAGTCCAAGCCTTAGTTCCTAGATGGCATTTCTAGACCCACCTGGGCCAGAAGTAAAACATGCTGCCCTGAAGGGAAGGACCCAGTCCTGGCAAGAGTCACCATCTGCTGACTAAGGAGACCTTGGGCTTTGAATAAACATTAGAGTTAGCCAGGAAACAGTCACCACTAGCTTTGGGTAAAAATGGGCTGGCTTCAGGTATGACCTGGCACAGTCCCAGCTGCAGTGGCCACAAGGGAGTGCCCATATCACTCCTGCCACAACTTCAGCAACCCAGCGCAGATAAGGGAGGAGAGTGAGACTTTGCCTTGTAATCCAGGGAATTCTCCCATATTGTACCCAAGTCTACCAAGGCAGTTCCCTGGGAGAGTGCAAGAGCCACAGCATTACTGGGCTTGGGGGGCCCCCATCCTGATATGGCTGCACTGACCAATGACTTAGATCACAACACTCAATTGCCTTTGAATATTTGGAAAGCCCAAGTCCAGATTGTAAAGATTAAAATAAATACCTAATTCCTTAATGCCCAGAGACTGACAAACATACAAAAACATCAAGAACATTCAGGAAAACATGATCTCACCAAACAAAATAAATAGTGTATCAGTGACCAATACTGGAGAGGTGAAGATCTGTGACCTTTCAGACAAAGAATTCAAAATAGCTGTCCTGAACAAGCTCAGTGAACTTCAAGACAACACAGAGAAGGAATTCAGAAGCCAATCAGAGGAATTTAAAAAAGAGGTTGAAATAATAATCATGATAAAAGGCAGAAATTCTGGAGCTGAAGAACTCAATTGACAAAATGGGAAGTCCATCAGAGTCTCTCAGTAGCAGAATTGACCAAGCAGAAGAAAGTGAGCTTGAAGACAGCCTATTTGAAAATATACAGTCACAAGAGAAAAAAGAAAAAAGAATAGAAAAGAAAGAAGCACACCTACAAGATCCAGAAAGTAGCCTCAAAAGGGAAAATCTAAGAGTTATTGGCCTTAACAAGGAGGTAGATGGAGAGATTGAGGTAGAAAGTTTATTCAAAGAAATAATAACAGAGAATTTTCCAAACTTAGAGAAAGATAGCAATATTCAGATACAAGAAGGTCATAGAACACCAAGCAGATTTAACCCAAGCAAGACTACCTTGAAACATTTAATCATCAAGCTCCCAAATGTCCTGGATAAAGAAAAGATCCTCAGAACAGCAAGGAAAAAGAAAAAAAAAAAAAAATATATATATATATATATATATAAAGTAGCTCCAATATGTCTGGCAGCAGAAACCTCTCAGGAGAGAGTGGCATGCCATTTTCAAAGTACTGAAGGAAAAAATTCTTAACCTTAGAAAATTATATCCTGAAAAAATATCTTTCAAATATGAAGGAGAAATAAACAATTTCGCAGACAAACAAAAGCTGAGAGATTTCATCAACACCGGACCTGTCCTATAAAAAATGCTAAAAGCAGTTCTTCGATCTGAAAGAAAAGGACATCAGTGAACCGTAAGAAATCATCTGAATGTACACAACTCACTGGCATAAGTAAGAACCCAAATACAGAATATTCTGTTGCTGTAATTATAGTACATAAACCACTTATAGCTTGAGGAGGAAGACTGAAAGACAAACCTATCAAAAATAACTGCAACAACATTTTGAGAGAGAGACTATGAAAAGATATGGATGGAAACGATGGAAAGTTAAAAAGTGGGAGTGATGGAGTTAAAGGTTTAGAATTTCTGTTAGATTTCTCTTTGCTTGTTTATTTGTTTGTCGATGAAGTTGTCATATGTTTTAAAAAATTGGTTTTAAAATGTTAATCTGACTTCAGGCTCATATAACAATATCCACACATGATCCGTTAATCTTTTGGCTGATACATATATATATATATATAGTGAAATCAACGGGAGACAATAGTAAATGAATGAGCGTGGCCATGTTCCGGGTAAATTTTATTTACAATAACAGGTGGCAGCCCATAGGTTTGCAACTCCTACTCTAAGAGATATTCCAGGCCCCTTGATCTAATGTCATTTCTCCCACACTAAAGTCACTCTTATTTTAGCTTGTTTGATTTATTCGTTTATTGCCCTTCTCACTGGAATGGAACCAAGCTGAGAGCACATTGCTCCCGGGGCCTGGGGCCCAGCATGTCAGACGGGAAATACTGAATGAATGTTGACGTAGATTGATTCGGGGGAAGCTGGATGAGGACTTCCTAAATGAGGAAGTCCCCAGGAACCATGCCACCAGCTAAAGACACATAGAAAGGAGACTAAGAAACAGTGCCGCATGTCCAAATTATGTGATGCCTGTCATTTCATCTTTGTGTGCCAGAGCCGGCCTGTCATTGTGAGTGCTCAATAAATTCTTCTGTGTTATAGTATGTGCTCAATAAATCAATGCCGAAGAAAGGGAAACAGGAAGAGAGTGGGGAAAAGGAATTAATTCCCTATAAAACACAATCTCCTAAACATGAAAAATGCCCAGCAATTACCTGGGCCATCTCTGCAGTGTGTTCTATCATGGAATATAACTTCTTCCAAATGATTTGTCAATATAATTGCTTTATTTCGCTGATATAAGGAAACATTAGAAAATATTACTGAATTGTTCCTCCATACAGGTGCCAATCCAAACTTCCTTTTTTATTTACCACGTAAGTGCTATATTTTACTGTGGCACAGGGTACATATATTTACATCTTTCTTCTGGAACACTGTTATTTGTCATTCTCCGTAATATTTCAAAATATTGGACTAGATAACAAAATGAGAGAACAGCTGCACTTGGGTAGAACCTTGTATGTTGCAAATGAGTAATAAGTGCATCATCTATTCTTTCCAAGGTTATGGCTGCACAAAATACTTAATGAAATTCATGAGCATGAGTCAGTGAGATAAGAATGAGCTGAATTTGGCTTTTCAGCTATGTAGCAATGAGTTAGATTGTGCCTTATGGGGATGGTACACATACTGTCATCCAGATAATCATATGTCTGGCTCTACAAATAATGAATGTTTGTTCTTTCAGCTTAGCAAATTACAACATGGCATTTTGGGGTAGGGTATGGTTTGGATACCGATGTAACTGGCAGTCGATCTTAATCTTTACTGGTTTTGATTATATATAATTTATTTTAATTGCAAAGCAGCACAGATTTTAAGTTTAATGTTGGTGTGGTTTTCATCACAGCATGCTAAGCAGAATCATGCTACAGTTGGTCTTTATTGCCATAGTTTGGTCTCTGACAGGCCATTTGCTCATTAGCATTCTGTGGTATAAATAAATTGAAAAGGGATGAAAAATTGTGATGACTCATGTTGGACTTTAACTTTTGTATTTCTAAAGAGATATACATTCACTGTAGAAATTATTCTTGAAAAACAAGAAAGGCACATGAACTATGAAATCATTCATAATTACCATGTTCAAAAATAACCACAGTCTATGTTTAGATGTTTAAGCTTCTAATCTTTTATGTATATTTCCATATCCAAAAATCAATAATGAAAATCAAGATCAAACTGACCATAATATTTTAGGTGTTAAGATGTATTATTCTTTGAGGGGTTAAATAAATGTGAATACAAATAGAAATACACATTTACTTTACTCTTTGTCTCTCTGTACTCTCTCTCTAGAATGTAAGCTCCGTGAGGGCAGGGATATAGTTTTTACTCTTCTATGCTCTTTGGCAAAAGAGTGCCTGGCACATATTTGTTCAATGAGTGAATTAATAATGAACATTTTCTTGTTATAATTATTATAAAAATTTCAGTTTTAGTATTCTAAAAGATTATTGCTTAGTGACTGTGAGGTTGTACTATAATCTACTTAACCAACCTTCATTTGGTGGACATTTAAATTTATTCTAATTTTTTACCTATATGAAAATAATATTTTTTTTAATTCTAAGAGTGTTATCTCTTATTCCTTCTCATTTTATTGAATAGACCAGAACTTCCAGAATAATATTGAGCCACAATGATTGTAGTAGGAATTCTTGAGGCCTAAATGAAACAGAATATGTCTGAAGTTTTATCATTAAATATAGTGTTGACTTTGGTTTTATATAATCTTATCATTTTAAAGAGAAATTACACGTATTTTTACTCTGCTGAGAGGTTTAGAGATAAAAATGTGGTATAAAATTTTATCAACTCTTTGGCATTGGTATATGGGCATGATGATATAGATTAGCAAAGTGTCCTTATGTTAAGTAATTTTTTAACATGTGGATTAACACATGATATATTCTATTTTATACACTGATTCTTTAAGTTAGCTAGTATTTTTATTTGAATTTTTATAAGTTTATATGTAAGATTTGGTTATAATTTTGTTTTATAGAAAAATCTGTGTCAGTTTTGACCAAGTTAACTGAGGTTTATTTAAATTCTTTCTATGTACTAGAATAGTTTATTTACATGAATATTATGTATTTCTTAGAAGTTTGAAAGAAATTACCCATAAATCTCTTGAAAACCATGTCTTTTTAAATAGCTGATATTTGAAAATACATTTGCATTATTCCATGGCAATCATTTTGTGATGGTTTTATGTAGTAAATGTCCATGCTGCCTAAAGTTGAATTAATTCAATCCCTATCAAAATACCACCATCATTCTTTACAGATCTAGAAAAAATAAGTCCACGCTTCATATGGAACAAGAGAAGACCTCATATAGCCAAAGCAATCTTAAGCAAAAAGAACAAATTGGGAGGCATCAGTCTGCCAGACTTCAAGCTTTACTACAAGGCTATAGCAACCAAAACAGCATGGGACTGGCACAAGAACAGAGATATAGACCTTTGGAACAGGACTGAGAACCCAGATATAAAATCATCCTCCTTTAGCCATCCAATCTTTGACAGAGCAGAAAAAAATATACATTGGGGGAAAGAATCCTTATTCAATAAACAGTGCTGAAAAAATTGGATAACCACATGCAGAAGATTGAAATTGGATCCCCACCTCTCACCTCTCACAAAAATCAACTCACTGTGGGTAATAGACTTAAACCTAAGGCATGAAACCTTAAGAATTCTAGAAGAAAATGTTGGAAAAACTGTTATACATTGGCATAGGCAAAGAATTTATGAAGAATACCCCAAAGGCAATCACAGCAACACCAAAAATAAATAAATGGGACCTGATCAAATTAAAAAGCTTCTGCACAGCTGAGGAAACTATCATTAGAGTGAATAGACAACCTACAGAATGGGAGAAAATATTTGCATCCTACACATCCAATAAAGGGCTGATAACTAGAATCCACATAGAACTTAAGAAAATTAACAAGAAAAAAATCAAACAACCCTATTAAAAAGTGGGCAAAAGACACGAACAAAAACTTTGCAAAACAAGACAGAATAATGGCCAGCAAACATAAAAAAGTTCTCAACATCTGTAATTATCAGGGAAATGCAAATCAAAACCACAATGAGATATCACTTAACTCCAGTGAGAATAGCCTTTATCAAAAAGTCCCAAAACAACAAATGCAGGCGTGGATGTGGGGAGATAGGAACACTCTCACATTGCTGGTGGGACTGCAAATTAGTACAACCCCTTTGCAAAGTAATTTGGAGATATCTCAAAGAGCTAAAAGTAGAAATGCCATTTGATCCAGCAATCCCACTACTAGGCATCTACCCAAAGGAAAAAAGGACATTCTATAAAAAGACATCTGCACTAGAATGTTCATAGCAGTACAATTCACAATTGCAAAGATGTAGAAACAGCCCAAGTATCCATCAGTACATGAGTAGATTAATAACTTGTGGTATATGTATACCATGGAATACTACTCAACTACAAAAACAATGGTGATCTAGCACCTCTTGTATTATCCTGGATAAAGCTTGAGCCTATTCTACCAAATGAAGTATCACAAGAATGGAAAAACAAGCACCACATGTACTCACCAT
>VBSM01002912.1:8564651-8625088 GCA_008086735.1 Cheirogaleus medius
AAAAAAAAAAAAAAGGGAAGAAAAGAGAAACATAATCACAGTTTTGTTTTGTTTTTAAAAAAAGAGTTTTCCCAACATTTTTTTCTATAATTATTTGGGTTTTTTTCTTTTGTTGCTGTGCTTTTGAGGTCTTACACAAAACATCTTTGCAAAAAATATGTCCTAGAGCATTTCTCCTATGTTGTCTTTTATTAATTTCATAGTTTCAGGTGTTAGATTTAAGTCTTTACTCCATTTTGATTTGATTTTTTTATACAGTGAGAGATAGGGGTCTAGTTTCATCCATCCGCATGTGGCTATCCAGTTTTCTCAGCACAATTTAGTGAAGAGACTCTCCTTTTTTTTTGCCTGTGGCCACACCACCTTGAATGAACCCATCTCATCCCATCCATTATATTTTCAAATATGGTGCCTTTGAGTTTCAGGAGGTGTCCACTTCCTCTCTCTTTTAGTGTTGAAATACCACTCTTTAATTTGTTTTAATGTTAAAATAATACTTTTAAAAAATTGTTTATATTTAAGATATACAACATGATGTTTTGATATACATATTGTATAGTGAAATGATTACTACAGTCAAGAGTATTAACATAGCCATTACTTCACATAGTTGCCTTTTTCTGTGGTAAAAGTAGCTAAAAGTCTATCCTTTTAGCAAATTTCCAGCGTATCATACAAAATTATTAGCTATATCCTCATGCTGTACATTAGATTTCTGGACTTATATTTTACATAACTGGAACATTGTACCCTTTGACCTACATCTCCTCATTCCCTACCCATCCATCCCCATCTCTGGTTACCACTAATCTACTCTCTGTTTCTTTGTATCCAAGTTTTTTTGAGTCTGATTCTGCATATAAATGAGATTGTATAGTATTTTTCCTGTCTGTGTCTGGCTTTGTACTTAATGTAATGTCCTCCAGGTTCATCCATGTTGTCACAGATGACACAGTCTCCTTTTTAAAGGGTGAATAATATCCCTGTGTGTGTGTGTAACATTCTCTTCATCCATTCATCTGTCACACACACTTAGGCTGTTCCTGTGTCTTGGCTATTGTACATGATACTGCAGTGATCATGGGACACAGACATCTTTATGAGGTGGTGATTCCATTCCCTTTGGGTGCACACCCAGAGGAAGGATGGCATAAAAACTCTCCCAAATATGTGACACATCTGGTTTATTATTTCTAACCATGTATATTTTTGTTGTCTTTCTTTAATAATGATCTCAAAAAGTTGATGTTTTGTCTTTGCATGAAACCAGCCTTTGTCTCTTATTAAATTTCAAACTTTTTCTTTATTAATCACCATCTTTCTAGGTTTTTGGTTTATAGTGTTCTTTTTTTATAAGTTCTTTAGGATCATACTAAATTTCTTACTGTATGTCTTTTTTCTCTAATAATGAAACAATTTAATTTTCATTTCATTTAGGTAGGTTGTAATTTTCCTTTTCACATGACTGTTAGGAGAATGTTGCTCTATTTCCAAGTGATTAGAATATTATCTATGGGGGTTTCCCCTCTTTTTGAGGGGTAAAAATCAGATGAAATAAAATTAGCCATTTTAAAGTGAACATTCAGTGGCATTACTACATTCCCAGTGTTGTGTAACTACCACCTCTGTCCAGTTCCAAAACATATCTATCATCCCAAAAGGAATCCCTGTACCCATGACACAATCGCTCCTCATTCCCATCTCCCCCAGCTCCTGGAAACCAGAAATCTATGTTCTGTCTCTGTGGATTTACCTATTCTGGATATTTCATATAAAAGGAATCATACAGTGCATGCCCTTTTGTGCCTGGCTTCTTTCAATTAGCATAATGTGATATCTGCACCACCATCTGCAACAGCCAGTTTGGGAAGCCAAACCATCGTCCCTCTAGCAATTGGCCCCAAATGGCCAGGACTTCAATAACTGACAGCTTTCCTAATTCCCTCCCCCCCTCCACACTTCCAACTTAAGAAAGCCAAATTGCTTCCCTAACCAATTATATAGGATGCACCACTTTCCAGTTACCCTGCTTAAAGCACCCCATTCCAACAGCCTCCATTTTTCTTTTTTCCACTATAAAGTTACCCTGCTCCTCTGCCTGCTTATGAGTATCTTCCAAACACAAATGATGGTAGCTGACTCCCTCGCTGTAGGAAGCTCTGAATAAATAGTCTTTTGGTGGTCTTTATTTTCACACTTAAATGTGCTGCATAGTTTCAATCTCCTCATACTCTTTCCTCTTCCCTGGTGTTGGGAATTCTGCTCTGTTTCACTTATTGTTTGATTGACTCTTTCCCAGGTGTTATCTTCAGATGAGATACATGACTGATGTATTTTTTAAACTCTTCCATGTCCTTAGATTTCTTTCTATTGCCTGTCAGGTGAGTGATGTCTTACTTAAGGACAGGATTCCATAGGTACAGTCCTACCCTTTCAGTTATCTGTAGTATCTGTATCTCATCTACTGTCTTTGAGTTTCTAGTCACGTGGATGAGAAGTGTCATTGTTCTTCTTCCTGGAGAAAACTTAAAAAAAAAACAAAAAACATTGTCTTAGTTTGTTTTGTGTTCCCATAACAGAATACCTGAGACTGAGTAATTTGTAAAGAAAAGAAGTTGATTTGGCTCACAATTCTGGAGGCTGGGAAGTGCTAGATCAAGCAGCCCATCTGGTGAGCATCTCATGCTCTTCAACTCATCACAGAAAACACAAGGGAAGCAGGCACCTGCGGAAAGACATGCAGTGTGGAAGATGCTGGGCTTGCTTTTCACAACTCACCCTCTCAGGAGTAAACCCACTTCCACAAGAGTGAGAACTCACTCTCCAGTGAGGGCATCGATCTATTCATGAGAGCAGTGCCTCCGTGATCCGAACACCTCCCAGCAGGCCCACATCCCAACACTGCCACAGTGGAATCAAATTTCAAGATGAGCTTTGGTGGGGACGAACCACATCCAAAACAGCAACCTTTAAGATTTCTCATAAATCTAACAGCTCAGGCATTTTATTGTCATATTCCAGGTATGCGTCTTATCTTATCCATCTTAAAGTCCAGAGCCCTCTTTGCCTGTAGGATCAGGTCTTTCCTTACTTGAACTTTTTTGTTCTTGTTGTTATTTTCTTTCCTTAATCTGTTCCCTTTTTACCTTTTGGCCCTTCTATCATCTCAGATATCTTCTATGTTTCCCTTCATAACTTGTGTCTAAAATTTTGCTTACTTAAAAATATATTGGCACTTGATCTCTAAGCCTAGTGATTTAGTTTTCTATAGAGATCATTCTTCTTCACTTTACTACTAAATTATTTATTCGGGAAATTATTGTTTCCCCAAAATATCTCTTTGGTGCTTCATTAGGACCTTGGTAAGTGTTCTTTTTATTATTTTTTTATAATCACAACATCATCTGTCTTCTTCAGTAGTTGTTTTACTAGTTGTGCATTTTTATTCTTTGCCTTACTCTTCATTTCTTTGTTTACTGGGCTCCCTTGTGCTCTTTTAACTGGTTTCTTGAGTTTTGCTAGATCTCTAAAAGCACAGGTCCTATTGGCCTCCCATGGGACAGAGAGAAGAGGAACACTTGTGTAGAACCAAAAGCTACCTTCTCCAGGAGTCCAGAAATCTCCTTTCAGGATCCACCATTCTTTGGCCTTTGGCCTAGGCCTCCTGATGCTAGCCTTAGGTTTCTCTACCCCATGAGAGCCAAAAATAAAACCAGTCCTCTCGACCTCTGCCTGGAGCTCCACACAGTCTAGCATCACATTGCCTACCACTACACAGAGTTCCTAAAACTGTATGACTCAGGATAGATTGGTTTGAAAGCAAAAAAAAAAAAAAAAAAAAAGTGATTTTCCAGAAACCATATTGCTGGAATCCTTTTGCCTATAAGCAACAGTAGATCAAGTATGTGTAAGTCACAGATCGTACCTCTCCCTCTCCCTTTGGTCAAAACAGGGTCACATGATCACATCTAGCTGCAAGGGAGCCTAGGAAAGAGAGTGGCTTATATTTTTAACATTTATTATGGGACGCAGGGAGGTTCTTCCCTAAGAAGAAGGAAATTGCTGTTAGATAGGCAACTGATACAGCTTGCCATATTCCTAGAAAGCTATTAGGGGCTGGATCATGGAGTTGGAAAAATATGTCTCTGGTTACCTAATAAACATGTTCCTGAATGGAATGATGGCTGCCACCTTGTGCTTGGTGCAACGTCCATGTGTGTGGGGCAGTGTTGAGGACAGGCACATGATCTCCCAGTATCTCTTGTCCTGTTGCTCTAACTCAGGGCTTCATCTGGATTTTGTGCACAAAAATTCCTCCTGAAATCTGACATATTTTTGATCAATAGTCCTACCTTCTAGCACTGTTGAAGATTTGCATCTGTTTTTGAGATTTCATAAGAATGTCAAGAGTAAGTTGGTAAAGAGTATGGGATGTGGTTGCTGAACCAGTTCATCTTAACCTCAATCCTATGCATTACCTTGAGAAGATATTTTTCAATGTGCAAAAAGAAAGTCTAAATGACAGCCAAAATCTTAGCTGCTCTGATATTGTTAATGAACAAGATAATAACACGTTTTGCTTTTTGCAATGGTGTTTTTTTCATCCAAAAATTACTGCTAATTTTGGGGAATTGTGATAAAAGAAGAATTCCTTTAATGTCAGGTTATTAATTCATGCTACACTCGATCATGTTGCATATGATGGCTGCAAATGATGTGATTCTTGAAGGAAGTTTCCAGAGGAAGCAGGAAAGGCAAGTTGGGGCACCAAAGTCCAGACAGAAGCATTCTGATGGCACAAAAATACTGAAAAAAATATATATATATGCATTTAGCAAATAGGTAGAGTTTTAACTCTCAGGCCTGGCTTCAGGCTCGGCTTCTTCGCTAATAGAAGGAAACACACCCAAGGCCTCCGTGCCATCATTTCTGCAGTGACTGCGCCTCGTGCCCGAGTTCTCACTTCTTGGAGGCGCTTCTTCGTACTAAGTGTGGGAGGCGGTTAAAATATCCAACGTGTTCCCTGAAATCGGTAACGCACTATACTGTTTCCACGTGTGGCGGAAACTCATTCTAGTTCAGGGGAGTGTGCGTGCGTGTGCGCATGTGCATGCGCGTATGTGTGCGTGGTTGTGTGTGCGTCCGTGTGCGTGCGCGCGTGTGCGTGTGTGCGCATGCGTGTGTGTGCGCGTGCGTGCGTGTGTGTGTGTGTGTGTGTTGAAATAATCATGAACCGGGGCCCAAGGAAATCAGAATAGGATGTTTGCAGCAGGGAAGCATAAATCCTAAACACGAGGCCTGGTTGCGGGGACCTGGCTGCGGGGACGCGCCCACCCCCCGGGGCAGGGAGAAGCCCCGGGACGGGCAGTGGAGACAGGAAGGCACAGAAAGGCAACTCGGAAGCAAAGTCCCCGTGGCCACGCCCAACCCCACCTGTTCGGTGTGTATATATTGTTCAAATAACACATTTGATTCCCTCAGCACCTACCCCATGACACAAATATCACTCACTCTCACTCTTCCAGCCCGAATTCCCCAGGAGTCAAACAGAGCATCACCTTTCAGAAAATTCTTTCATCTAAATGGGATATCTGGGATGTTTTTTATTTAACTTTGGTTCTGCGCCAGAGCGATGCTTTAAGATTACTATATAAATGAACAAACTGAAAACTAGATGTCCCGGTGACAACTTTAAACCGATCCCGTTTTTATTTTGCAATCAACTATTTTTAAATGTTAGGAAACAGTTTTATTTTTATATTTCAACAATGACTACTGCAGCATCTGCATTACAATTTTGCTCTCTCTATATGATTTCTTTTTAAGTCTATACCTTTTTTTTTACACTGAAAGAGGTGACAATTTTATTTAACTGCTTTACTTCTTTGAGATAGGAAATGAATACTTCCATCTCTGCATGCTTCGTATGTGTCAGCTCTGGCACTAAGATGATTATGATAAATACTTTAGGAGGAATAGGAACTATTTCAAGAGCATTTTCATATGAAAATGACTCTAAAGAAAATGTGCTCAGAAACTTTGGAACAAACCCGCAGCCCAACTTCCCTTCCTCCCCATTTCTCACAGGCACAAGCAGAATAGAAGAGTTGGGCTAAAATCTAACTTAGGTGCGTAACTTAGTAACTTAACAGACTTTTTGTTCCCCTGTCATCTGAATATTGGATCCTGAAAATTGTCTGGTACAAAAAATCTATTAGGCACCTTGAAAGACATTGAAATCTATCACTAAACATAAGTATCTTACTAGTGGTACATAAATAGTCAAGAGAATTACTTTGTGACCAAAAACTGGTACTTTGCTAAGCTAATCTTAAATTATCTTTAAGTAGTTTGCCATACTAAATTATTAATACTCAGAACAGGAAGACATGAGAATGAATTTTCATCTAATTTCTGTTGTACTTAACATGATTATTGTTTTAAATATATGTTAATATGAAATCTCTCCTGGAAACTAGATATGCTCATAATTCATTGACCCTTGCCCAATTGGTAGGAATATATTTCTCTTCTATTTCTAGTGAAGTTGAAATATTTTCCATACGTTTCTTAGCCATTTATTATCCTTTTAATTATTTTTATAAGGTCTGTTCATTTCTATTCTCTCTATAACTATTAGTAAAATAGTGGCACATTGTATTTGTTATCATAGTCTCCATGTACTATGGGTGTCAGTTTTGTTGGTCATACTTTCTTCAACTATTTCCCCAGATTACAACATGCCTTTTGCTTTTATTTGTTTTAGTTTTAAATTTTTATGTATCTAAAAGTCTTTACTTGACCCAAAGCTAGAACTGTTTGTTAAGCAGTTTAATTTGAAGTGGTCATTCAAAGTCAAATTAGTTGAAATTTGACAGCAGATATAGATCAGGAGACTCCTTGAAGAATGAAAACTCTCCTGTTGGGGGCTCCCAGGAGACAGAGACATTTAAAAACAAACAAACAAACACAATGCTTTGTTTCCTGAGCACAGTCACTGTTCATTTTGATATCTCAAAATAAACATCTATAACTCCTATGCATTATTCAAAGAAAGAAAGATAAATGTCTGCATACCTAATCCAATGGTCTGCATTGGGTAAAATCCAGACTCATTTGATAAACTAGTGTGGCACAATCTTTATAGCATTTCACTCATTTTCTCCAATTGGAGACAAATTTACATATAATCACAGTTGCAGCATGAAATAGGAGAAACCTATTTTAGTCATTTAATATTTTACTTTAAAAACTATGTGTTACAGCTTAAAAATATCTATAGCTCTTTAATTTTAATTTGCCATTATTGTACAGAAATATTTAAAGTATCATTGAAATTATGTTGTGGTATGCTATTCAAAACATCTATTACATTATGTGTACATATTTTCCTTATCATTCTGCTCCTGTTGTAAGGCTGTTGGCAGCCCCCCAACCCCAGATCAAAAAGAAAAGGCTTATGAGACCAGACCCGCCAAGGACAACCGCCAGACCCCACTGAAAACAACAACACCTGTATGTCCACCCACATAAGAAAGTTTTTGGTTCCTGGATTCCGCAAATACCGACAGACCCTCCTATTTCTCAGTGACCACCAAAGGTCACAATGGAAAATCCCCATCTTTTCCCGCCAAAAGTCTCCTGTCTGCCCCAAACAGTATAAAGGCCCACACCCCTTCAAACGGGTGCAACTTCTCCCCTCCCCCCGGGACTCGTGAACCTCGTCCAGGAGCGCAGAATAAAGCCACGTTCTTTAGCTCTACTCTTTCTGTTTCTTTCGCCACCCGAAAACTTTACACCTGTCTATACATTTTTTTGCTGAACTAAAATTCTTTTCTTAATATATACTTATGATTTATTATTAAATTTTGAGTTTGATATTATGACCTTTAAGATTATTTATTTCATAAAGACCTTGAAAATAAAATGATACACATTTTAAATCACATTCTTTTTCTGAATTTAAATGTTGAGCTCAGTTGGCTCAGACCCACCAGTCATAGACATTATTGGTATGCTGTGGTTACTATAGAAAACATATTTGAAACTAGTATTTAGATTTTCTTAGAAAACATTTGTTTTCTAAATTTTTCTTTAATTGTGGAATTTTTCAATAGCATAAAAGTACATACACACTATCAGAATCCGGGTTCCTGTATCACATAGTTGGGCTTACTTTGAACATGGCTATCTCTTGATATGAGCCCACAGAGTTTTTAAGGGCAGGCAGTGTTCCTGGAGGGCTGCATGCAAGTATGGTGCGTGCTCAACCAATGTTTAATGGATGCATGAGTATCTGTACAAATTGATGTGGATATGTTTGAAATAACCTAAGCATACATGGTAATTGAATGGTTCTCCTTTTGTCAAGTTTGATACAATTTCTAAACTTTGTGTAACTGAGTTTATTCTAGGATCCTCAAAGATGGAGGTGCAGCAGCCTCCATAAGCCACACACGTTTGGCACAGTTAACTCCCCTTCACAATGTCAGCCATGACAACATTAGAGTGAGGCATGTGTTTGAGTCAAAAGACATTCTCCATGTAATGTTCCTAATTAACCAATGATCTAGTGGGGGAACCCCAAAAGTATAGTTAAAATTAGAGTTTCTAAGTACAGTCTGTAAGCACAGAATGAGAATTAAAGAGGCATGCCAGATGGATTACCATTCTGCTTCTTATATGAAAGGATTCTAAAAATCCCTGTGCTCATGTCTACAACTCCAAGCTGACATAAGATTCTCTTCTGCCATGACAAAAGGTCACCATCATTTTATTCCAAAATGTCATAATTGTTTTCAAGCTTACTACAGATATTACAAGTTAAAGTTCATAAATTGTTTTAACAGTGCTGTTCTGTGTATACTTAATTTTGTACATTTGTAAACAAGTTTTATAAGGATAAAAGGAACTGAAAATTTAAATATGTACATTTGTAAGGGATATAATGAATATTCCTACTTATAAATACTGAATCAATTTCTACAAATGACATCTATAAGGATATCGATTTTTAGTAAGCTGGGAGAATAAAGTGGCATATGAAATAAAGAGGGTGTATTATAGCAACTTTGGGCAGGAAAAGTATGACTATTTTTTCACAGCCTTTTAATTGTTTTAGAGCTTTGGAACAAAATTTTGAAGTGATTTGCAATGTACATATTATATCACATCTTTTTCTCCCCACAGATTTAATGTTTCTTTTTCATTTCCCCCCTGAGTTTAATGGCTCTTTATGAGGGATACGTACTCCTTCAAAGAAAGAAAAACAATTTCACCTGAGGCTTTGGTATTCACAGCACAGCTTGGCTCACCATTTACTGAGCCGGGAGAGTCAAGAATGCTTCATCATTTTACCATTAAAGCACTTCTGGGTCAAAGGTCCTGAGATCAAGCAGAGCTATGCATTTTCTTGCTCTTCAAATATGCAAATAAAATAGGCAGATATTACATCAAAATTTATTTCTGTTTGTAAACAGAGTAGAATTGTCTCATGGTCCCTCATTGATGACTTATTGCCTAACCTACTTTGTAAGTGGCATTGAGTATTATAAATGGCAAGCTGTAAAAAGCATTAACAAAAAATAAACTTCTGTTTTCAGGTCAATTTTCCTTTATCTCATGATTTGTGACTTTGGTTTAGGTACAGAAGCAGCAGGGTTAGCAGTGAGCTGCTCTTAATACAGAAGGAGACACGCAGTGTCTCATTAGAATACTAATGTTGGAAAATGCTCACAGTGTTAGCAAAGTTAATGGTGCCCTCAGATCGGAGCCTGCTGGGATGACAGCTGACTGACAAAGGGCTTCCTGGTTTACAAAATCGATAAGTCAACAATATCAAATATCACAGAAGGGATGCACAACTCCAGCAAGCATTATGAGCTCATTTCATTGCTCAGGAATTGTGTGTATAGAGGGATGTTAAGCTTTGGAGAAATTGGCCTAATTTGCTTGTAAAACATATTTTGCTTTCTAACACACATTCAAATTAAGCAATGACATAAATTAATGCACACCTTGTACTTAGTTGTAAAGGAAATCACTCCAAAAATGCCTTCTAACCAGTTATATTTTGTGATGATCCTAAAATGTATAATCATATGATTGAGTAAACAAGGAAACTAACTTGATTTCCTAAAGTCACGACCCCACCCAAAGCCTGGTGTCTATGTGTCAGGCAAGGTAACAGTTCCGCTCATAAAGTATCTTATGAGACTTTGAAAGTCAAGGACACTTTGTCTCTACCATTGGTTAATATCACTCTAAAACTGTTTTTTAAACCTAAAAGCAAAAGTAATTCTTTAGAAAGCTAAATTTGTAAGTTGACACAACTCAATCTAATTTCAATAATTAGAGGTTTTTTGTGCTAATGGGTGTGTATATGTAATATCTATGAATTTACCTTGCATATGAGTAAAAATGATCATATTTGCTAGTGGACAAGGCCACTACTAGGAAAATAACTACTTTCCTTTCACACCATAGTCCTCAAGTCCACAGCTGTTAACGACGATGAATCTTGGGAAACAGTCTGCAGAGAGAGGCTTGCTGTCTTACCTGCTCTTTACCCCACAGAGGGCTCAGGTCTGAGCTATGTGTTTGCAGAAGATGGGGACACAGAAGCAGAGATAAAGGAGGACACAAAAGCATGATATGTAATTGCAATAAGGTCATTATATCATTTAATTAAGTCTGCTTGGCTTATTGCACCTCTGCGTGGCCATTTCTGCATACATGAGGTGGTAGGATTTATCAATTTGCAGACAGATATTCAAGCCACTTTTCCTGCTATGAGGGAATTCAGGCTCAAGTTGGGGTGAAGACAAGCAAAAATATCATCATGAACAGAATGATAACCGCAGGAAATGGAGCACTGGCAGCTGTGTGCACACAGGGAGAAAGTCTACAGAAGGCCGTCTAGAGGTGAAGGCATCTAATCTAAGCCACGTTTAATGGCTAGTTAGGAATTAGCTAGATAGAGAAATGGGGAGAGGGCATTCCAGGCCATAGATGTAGCCTGGAAAAAGGTCAAAATCATTAGGAGGGAATCAGAGAATTTGATGAGCTTCAAATAATTCACAGCATAAAATATGGCATGGGAAGAAAGAAGCAAGAGCGGAGGCTGGAGATAGAAGAGAACTTAAATGATGAAAGGTTTTGTACACTGTGCTAAGGACCTTAATTTTATTCTGAAGGTGGTGGAGTCTTTGAAAAAATTTAATCATCCCTATTGAAATTTCAAAAGATTACTCTGGGACGATGGAGGGAGGCAGGGTGATGTGTTAGGAGGCTACTGCAGTCCTACGTGCAGAGGATGCTCAAGGCCTGGGCTGAAGTGGTGTAGTGTTGGAGACCAAGAGGTGGGGAAATGGTTGATAAAGATTAAAGAAGTAGATTTGATAAGATCTGGGGTCTAATGGCTCTGATAAAGACCTCTGAACAACAATTGCAGTGGTAGTTGAAGACATAAAAGTAGATAGTTCCATCCAGTGGAAGTCTGTAGAATGGAGAACAAATTGCATGCAAGAATGAGATCTATGATGTCTGTGACATCTTTAAAGGAAGACATTTCTTTTGTTCCTTCCTCTTCCCACTTTATTTGATCATTTAAATAAGTAGACATAACATGCAAAACTATTAATAAATAACTATGAGTTGAGAGACATGTAAATTTATGATCATTGATAATAATAATATTTTTGAATATGTATTGAATTAATACTTGTTGAATAGTCCCAGGTACTGTGCTAAGCATTTTTACTCATGTTATCTAATATAATACCCACTTTGACTCATAAATAAGAAAGATTATTGTCCCATTTTTCACATGGTGAGACAGGGTTAGAGAAATTAAAACTTTTGCCCAGGTTCCTACATTTAGTACCATGTTCAAACTGAAATACAGAGCCTTACGATCTTATTATTCACTCAGTTGGATGTAATTGAGATGTGTGAAGCATTTTGTTTGTCATTTTGTTTTAGTTGATACTCTCTCTACTATCATCTTAAGCGTCTTACAGAGGTAATGTGTGTGTGTCTATACACTAGTATATAAGTAGACAAAGTCTTTGTCCTCATATGATACCCACTCATAGAGGCAAATTAAGAAAGAGATCTAAGACCATTTCAGAGTCCTTTATGAAAACGAAAGTATAATTGAATAGAGAATAAAACCTTACCATGGGGAGTGTTATTTAGATACACAAAATACATTCTTAAGTAATATTTCTGTGGCTCATCTGAACTAGAAATGTAATTTTTTAAGTATTGGCGGGGGTGGGGCAAGAAATGTGTGGTGTGGGGTGGCGGGAGGAATTGAGTAAGGGTGCAATAAGTGAGGTCTTCTCTCCCTACAAACACTCTCTGGCTGAGCGGGCTCCCTGCCATGGGATTGAGGGGACAGGAATCTTGCTTCATGGGAATCCCCTCAACAAAACACATCTACTCGACTAGAGCATGTTTGTTCCAGGTCAGGTTTTCAGAGAGACAACACTCTAAAGATGAGCTAAGCACCATAAATTCCTGGAATACAGTCATTTTCTCATTTTACTTTTAGAGTGGATCATTCTTGAATTGTGTACAATATGACAGTTTATCTAATTTACATAAAAATTCTCCTTAGCCCTGGAGGATTACCTGGGAAATGATTTTTCTGGGAGACTAATGATGCTCAAAATTCCATACCAGTCTGAGGTTGCCAAAAGTCAAGCAAAGTCATTTTACCCATGTTGATGTCTCCAAAATAGTATTAAATATATTTCATATTGTTTTCAAAATATCAGAAGGATTCCTGAAGTTATATCAACTCCGTGTACTTTCTCATTATTTTCGCTTCAGAGTCTTCCTGCGCCTGCGGCTTCTCAAGTACCTTCAGCCCGACACCCTCAACATGCCTGTACTGCGTATTTGGCAATGGCATGTTACAAACCACTCTCTGATCTAATTCAACTTTTCAGTAATTTTAGAGATGAGGTCCGTATTTCTTCCTATGAGCACCTTCATTTTACTTACCCGAATTGTAATTTTTAACATGTTACAGGAAAATCATTGAAGGTTGCAAACCTGAAAATAAGAATTCCTTCATCTTCTTAGTTTTTTTTCTCATAAAGGGGCATGCTATCCATGAAATTATTTTTCCCATATAGAATCAAATAATATTTCAACATTATTTTCAATGTTGTAGCAAAAGAAAATTCATGTTTCTCTCATTTTACCTGCTTTTCCCCACATGAAGTACAAACTGAACTTCATAATGGCAGAGACTTTTGTTCATTATTTTCCCACTCGAATTCTGGGTCTATCAGATTCCTGACCCATCGTTGGCCCTTGAAAACTATTTGTTGAATGAATGAAGTATATAAAGTGTCTCATTTTAGAAAATAGTTTAAATGCTTGGTGTTTCCTATTCATTCTGCCTCTGCTGCAAATTATATGTGCTCTTTGACTTGTGTACCAGTGTACTTCACCAAAATAAACATATTTGCTAGAAGATACTGTGGACAGCAAGTCTGTTGTGGGAGAGCAGTAAATCTTGAGATGAATGCAGTGCTCTGTGAGGAATGCTGTGGTCACCACACTTACCTAGTTTACTCTACCAAATCCAAATATATCTGCAGAATATCCTGGTCATTTTGGTCTCATTTATCACTGTGCACAATCTTTCACAGTAGTATCCTGTTGACTTTTGCAACAATGCAACTCTTTAGCCAAAGCATTATCTAGCACCATTTCCTAAGAGAGCAGGAATTTTCTAGGTCTTTGAAATTCACATTTTCATCTACATATGGCATGGTATAAGCACCGTCCACTCTGAAATTTCAAGAAAATTATGACTATGGTAGTTGAAGATAATAACTGGAAACCCATCTTTAAATAACTTCAAAAAGGAGCTCAAACCAATGCAAAGGCATGGAAGAAATAGTAGTTTTTTAAATTTAAAAATTACCTTTTGAAATAAAGAAATCGAACATTTTATTTAGGACTTGTATACAGTTTCACATAGATGTTGATTCTCTTTTTAAAAGGTTTAGTATTTTTTTCCACCAGTCATGTAAGCTGGTTATTATCATATAAGGAACAATGATAGAATTTTGTCGCTACAGTATTTCCAGAGGAGTTAATTTGATGTTATTCAGAAGTCATTTTGTTCATTTGAAGCCATGCTGGGTTACATCCCAGTTCCTGACCAAAATGATGATTATCACACTGCTGGATGAGTTGCTACATAAATGAAAGAGATTTTAGAAAGGTAGATAAATCGCTGTCTAAAAATTGTACTCATGTATGTATTTTACACAATGGCTTGTTGCTCTGCTGGAATAATGCATGCTCGCTAGTTAAGCGTGAAAATTATGCAGAAAAGTAAAATTAAGAATTAGGCTTACCCCAAATTCTACAACTGAAAACAGCTATTAACAGCAATCTATAAATATCAATTCATGCACCTCCCTAAACATATCAATGGATGGAGATTAGAACTCACGTCTGTCTTATACCAATTCCCACGCTCCTTCCAGTATCCCACGGTGCCTTACGGCATAGGTTGGAGGAGAAAGTACATTGACTACGTGCATAGCAACGTTTTAGGGGTGCAGAAAGCATTATGATTGGGGGTGGAATTATTAAAAGTCTGGATAATACTCTTTGCTACCTTGGGAGATAATTCCCCTTGGGTCTCTTGTGTTTCTGCACGTGTTGAGAGGAGAGGCACAGACAGCCTTTTGTTCTCGACTATCTGTTAAAGCATGTCTATACAGTCAACAGCCTTGGAAGAGAGAGATACTCTTTGCTTCTGCAGCGAAAGGGAGGTTTGTTGGCTGAACAGTGTAATAAAAATGACATATCCTTCCAGGGCAAACTTTGGGCAGGTTTGTTTGCAGCAATTATATATAATTGTGAGTCTATTTTATTATATATAAAAGTGAGTCTCAGATCCCTCATCTACAAAATAGGAATGTAGTAATACCTTCCTTATCTGTTTGTGGTAAGGATTTTACAAGTTAATGCAAGTAAACAATTATATATAATTGCTGCAAGCATATATATATATATATATATAAAATTAGGGCTTTCTAAGTTTAAGATGCCTCAGCTGTGACACAAACCCACTGTATGCATCTACTTGCCCCCACCCCTGTCATGGGACTCAGAGGGCCAGAGGAACTGATAGAAATACAAAGTTCGTGTTTCCTCCTATGCCATGTATAATGAAGTCCTTCGTCTCTAACCTAGGAAAGTAAAATCCTGTACCCTCTACATTCCTGACAAGAATATGATTTGAAATAGAAAAACTGGAAATAACCTACATGTCCATTAATGGCGGACTGATAATAAAAAATAGTACATCTATTCGATAAAATAGCATGCGTACATTAAGAAGCGTTGTAAATTTATATTAACGTAGAAAAAAGATCAAAGTGTGTTGTTAAGTATATAAAATATGTGGTTTAAGGTTTATTATATATTGTGTTTTTCTATTTGCGAGGGGAAACCCCATGGCATAGGATAAATGTGCGAAATATATGATATACACATTAAAATAATCTGGCTGGATGGACACTGTGCTCTTCACGTTGGCTACTCCTGGAGAATGGAATATCGGTGGGAGATGGCTACACAGGATGAGAAATATTACATAACACATCTCTACAATGTTTAATTTTTAAAGGTCATATAGGTTTTTTTAATGTTTAAAAACACTTTGAAAACTAACAAATAATAATAGTAAAGAGATATGACTTTCTAATCAGATCCATGTAATTATGGTTCCTGGCTACCTATTCTTGCTGCCTATTGTGACGTAGGGAAAGTTCTTTAACCTCAGTGAGTCTCAGATCCCTCATCTACAATATAGGAATGTAGTAATACTTTCCCTATCTGTTTGTGGTAAGGATTTTAAAAGTTAATGCAAGTAAACAACTTAGCTCCTGACATGTATTCAGTAACTTGTGCTATTATTTACTATAGTTATATTTAGAGTTTTTAATCCTTTGTATATGGTAAAATTAAAAAATGTGTATATGCAAATAAAGTTTTAAAAAAAGAAGGCAGGACCATAAATTGGTCTACCAGTACAAATTCCGACAATTTATAGATTGTCCAGCAAGAGGTAAATATTTTTCCCTCGAACAAACCATGGATTTCTAGATTTTAGAAGAAGAGAACAACTGAAGGAAGACGTCGAGGTACAAACTGACAGCTCGTCCTGAGATGTCAACTCTGTTTCCGAATTCTGTTTTTCCCTTGTTGCCTGCACATCCACATCCCTATTTTTTCTAACTCAAGAGACTGAACTCTCTCTGCTGGAATTTGCTAAAACCTTAGTCCTTGTGTATGTTTCTGTGTGTGTGTGTGGAGGGGGAGGGTTACAAAAGGTGCCCTTTCCTTAAATAGTTGTTATAATATTGAAGTGAGGGCCATATGGCCTTCCAATTTTTGGATGACATTGTGAAGTGCAATGCAATTTGCAAACAACATGACATACATCTTGGAGCAATTAAATTAATCCTTTTTAAATGACTAAGAATGCTTATGTCCGAGTTCCAAACCATTCTCTAAAATTGATCAATAATAAGTACAAATAGTTAAAAAAAATGTATAAAAAAGAAGAGGATAAGAAGTGCATTTTTACATTGTATTGTAAGAACATAGATTAATCAAGTCTTCATTTTAAAAAATAAAATGTTTTCCTCTCTTGTAAAGGCAATGAATGGGAATACAAAATATATCATAGTAAATTCTATTATGGGGTATCTAAGCATGCAATGACATAGATAGCCTTCTAGCACATCGAGTTTAAAAAAGCAGGTCAGAGAGTAATTATATTACTTGTCTAATGTGAAAGAAAGGTCTAAATGTGTTTAAGGGTTTAACCATTCTGCCTTTAATAGTTTTATAACTGTAGATATTTATCTTTATATGTGCAATTTCAAAATCTAGCCAGACTACATCTAGTTTTGAGTCTCTTTTCTTGAGTTTTGCCTAGGAAACAATGAGCTCTTTCATTTTGCATATACAGGGTCTTTTCATTTTCAGCCTAGGAATGTTTTCTTCTACTCTGTCTTTGATTTTTTTATTTCCTCAACAGAGCACGGTGGGCACTGAGAAAGCAGGAATGAATGATACAAACTTACGTTGGAGTTTTATTGCAATAATTGCGAACATCTATTGAGAGTTATCTACATGCCAGAACGCTGTAAAATGCATCATGCCCTCACATGGAACCTTTGAAGCAAGTATCGTAATTATCCACATTTTACAGAAAGTCGAGGCACGCAGAGGGTCAGTAACTTGCTCCAGGTGCTCCAGCGTGGAGGAGGCAGAGCCAGAGTGCGAACCGGGGTGTCACACTACAACTGAGTCACACTACAACTTGAGTCACACTACAACTGAGCATTTGCTTGAGAACTTTGTTGCAGTTGCCACATGTGATCATGTACCTTTCTCAGGACTACTGCCTATGGGGCCTCTATTTTCTATCCTGCAAATGTTTCACCTGTTCTCTTATTTTCTTTTGTAGGTCAGGGTGGAGGGTAACTTTTTCTTTGCAATTTCAGAAGGAATAGATCCATTTATCACTCACATCACTGAGTCAGTCAGCTTCAAAGGATCAATTCTGCTTGCTCTTGCCTCCATTGTGGATTTAAAATCTACCGTTACATTTGTTCTTATTGCAGATTTTTCTTATCTCAGCGGTCTCACATTCAATTTCATCCTGTTGTCTTCCAACCTCATAATTAGACTCAATTTTGATGCAGCAAGTTGTGTTTAGTTATGCATCGTATATCTAGGGGGTGCAATGAGTATATTTCTGCTAGAGTAATTAGGAATCTCTCTCTTTCTTTCTCTCCAAATGTCAGAAAGCAACATTTTTTAAATTAAAAAAAGAAGGACATAGTATACAATGAAAAACAAAAGCACACACACACTTATTCACACCTTAGGGCAGAGGGGACCCTGATTTGTACACTCAGGAGTTGGCATGAATTAACCAAAGTTCTAAATCACCTTTGCTCTTCAGCTCTCTCGTGTGTCCTGAAATTTTATTTGGGGACTCCGCCCCCACAGCCAAGTTCAAAGGTGACAACCTCTCTTACATCAGTTATTTCCTTGTGCTTCAGTTTTCCAGAAGCAGACACATAAAGTCAATATAATTGAATATATTTGAAGATACATTTTAAAATGATTCCTTACATTTTTGTCAGCATTTTTGAGTGGAGTCACATTAAAGTATGATGGGCAAACTGGCTTTGTTGCATTCTATAATTATTGCTGTCAGGATACTTCCAACCAGAGAGAGAATTGTTTCTACATTTATCATTCTTTGCTCCTGCTTATGCATTTGTCAGTGCAGCTGTGATTCATTTATTTTACAATACTACAGCTAATCGTGTATGGGCTATTTGATCAAAAACAACATTTTAACAAGACCAAAATAGCCAAGGCAGGGGAAAAAAATGTGGTTATATAACAATGTTAGAACTTTTTTTGGAAGCAGCATTGAATAAGATTATTCATTTGTATAGCTCTGAAAGCCAAATAATAATTTTGGTGGCATTGTTCTGTTGTCCACATTATCCAAATCTGGACTGGTAACCAGAAAGAGAAAAGTGAATTACCTCTCATTATCTTGTTTGATTTGGCCCTTTAAATGGTCAATATTGCTAAATTGCCCTTTGGGTGGGAAGAAATTAGATTCTTTTGCATGCCACTAAAGGTCTCTTTTCGTGGTTGGCTGTTTTTGAATTCATGAGGTTCAGAATGGCACGCTAAAGTAAAGATAATTATGAATGCAATTATTCGTCATTTAGGCCATCAATACAACATACAAATGGGCCATTCGCTCAGGAATTTTCAAGGCACTTATGAACACCGAAAAAAAACTCCAGGAGCAAAAGTAAAGTTGATCTGAGACTGTGCGAATTAAGTTCTGTACTCTTAATATTAACTTTTGTGCCAAATATATTCTAATTAATTATCATCGCCCTTTTTTATGCCTTTGTATAGGCCTATCAAACCTGGGTATAGGAACACTTTGAATGATAATCCTATAGATTAAGACAAATGTTATATGAAAAAAAATGTGAAGTCAGTATAGCTGGGTACCTGAATGAATTTGGGGTGATTAAATACATTTTTCTTGTAACGACTTTTATTATCTTCTAACAAAAGTGATTTCACTTGATAAAATGTCTATTGACATTTTGGTCCTACCAAGAAGGCTTTGGTCCTACCAAGCTGTTTTGGTCCTACCAAGCCTTCTTGAAGGCTTTCCCGTTCACATTCTCCATAACAACACACCCCATTTGCTTGGGGAAGTGTTTCTCCCATGTTTTTGTAAGTCCTGGTAGGGGTCCCAATCGCAGTCCCCTTCCTCCTGGTCATGGGATTGCTCCTGTGTCCCTAGCTGGGCCAATCATGTTTCTTAATCATCACAGAGGCAGCTATTAAAGCCAGGCTAAGTGATTGAGACCAGTTAGATCCCTGCTATGTTTCTGACATAACTCCAGTTGAATTGGTGATGAGCAGAAGTGGCCCGAAGTCAGTGGAGTCATATTCCCTGTAACATGGATGGACACAAGCAACGGGTCAGGGCTTGGGGACAGAGTGAGGGGAGAGCAAGGCCATCCTTTCTCACTAAACCATTGAGTCTCTGAGGTTAGCCATATTCTTAGACATCCTTACTTCAAAAACTAATACATTCCTTTTATCATATAAGTTCTTTCAAATTATATTAATGTTCTAATTAACTGAATAATGCCACTAATGACTGAAAGCAGCCTAATAAAAAAATCTGAGATTTTACAGAACTGAAAATGGAATATTATTTTGATATCTGATAATATGTCTTACATTCCTGAAGTAATCTGTAGAACTTAGTATTCAACTCCCTTGGCAATAGGGAGACATCCTATAGAGAAATGCTCACCTAGCAGAAGTAATGGTAACAAATGATAACCATGCATGCTGAGCAGTGGAGGTGTATATGAGTATATAAACAACTATATTAATTTGTTAGCATATTAGTATGTGAAACATTTCAAAATGCTTCAGAGAGGAGGCTGCTTGATGTTGAAGAAAAAGGTAAATGAAGCAGTGAGCTCACCAGTGAAATGCAAGCAATAGTGATGGTCAACAAAATCATGTTGCAAAAGTGAAAGTCAGTAACACTTACTGAATGCCTCACAGGTGTTTTCACATATGTTATATAGTTTTATTCTCACATCAACCCTGTAAGGTAGACATTATTATCTTCATTTTTCAGGAAATAAGTTTCTGGGAAGACAAGTAATTTTGCCCAAGGCCACATTGCTAGTAGTTCTTATAACATACCACATGGCCTCTGATGAAATAGAACCATCCACTTGCTGAGTGTACAGGTGTTTAATTTAGAGAAATTATAGACATTGTGCAGACACACTATTAATTGAATACATAAAGGGAATTCTGTTTGAAAAAGGTAGTGCTAAATGTATATAAAGATTGATCTGATTTCTGGTTAAGAATGAAGGATCTGAGAATTATTTTAAAGGAAAAAACTGATTTTGGAGTGCACAAAAATAAAAATGTTCAGGTGATTACAAATATCAGGTACAAAAAATAGACAAATTTAAAGTGATTTAGGACAAATAGTTAATATAATGGCTATCCAAAGAGCTCATATAAATCAGTAAAAAGATAAACAATTCAATAGCAAGATGCACAGAAGAAATGAACAGGCAATTGAATCTAAACATACGTAAAACCAAGTTATCTAATTAGTGACTAAAACACATATAAAAATAATGAAATGTCAGGTTTTTACATACCAAAATGGAAAATAGTTTTTAAAATAGCATGCTCCACCAAGCTACTCATCAATGGTAACTGTAGGGAACTAACTCTGCTACTGGCAGTATAAATCGGTATCATCCTTGGAGAGGGCAGTTTTCACAATGCATATCAGCAGCCTTACAAATAGGCTACATTCTTTGACATAGCAATTTTAACTAATAAATTAATCAATGATAATATAATATGTAATGTCATGGGAAATTTAAAATTTTAAATTCACAATTTATTTGTGTGTATGAAACAGCAGGATTCTAAACTCTAACTAGCAGTCTTTATAAATACTGATTCCAATGGAAATACAGCTGCGGAGCCATAACTGCCAGCCCTCAATGGCCAACAAAACAAAGAGAAATCAATTGTTGTCTGAGAGTTAGTTTGTAAAATGAGCCTAGGAGACAAGGTGACTCATAGGCCAATAAAACATTATCATACTTGTAAACTTTTATATATAAATGTTTTAATAAATGTAAACTATTACTTAGAAGGTGGTATTAACCAGTATTAGCTAAGCATATTTGAATCCAAAGTAACCACGTAGCTGAATCTCATGTAGCTGGAATACATGGCCCATTTACTGTGATACCAATTATAGAATTTCTAGTCTGAGTGACATTCCTGATTGTCATCATAAATAAGCAATGAGCATGCTGGGGTTTTGTTTGTTTGTTTTTCTAGTAGCCAATCTCTAAGGGCCTCATCACCCCAGATACAAGAGAAAGAGAATTCTGGGGCTTAAAAGTGAACAGTCAGTGTTATGGCCTGCACTGTGTCCCCCCAAAATCGGTATGTTGAAGTCCTAACCCCTAGTACCTCCTCATGTGACTCTATTTGGAGACGGAGCCTTTAAAGAGGTGACTAAGTTATAATGAGGCATTGGGGTGGCCCTAATCCAATGTGACTGGTGTTCTTACAAGAAGAAGACATGTGGACACACAGGAAGACACAGGGGTGCGTGCACAAACACAAAGGAACGACCTGTGGGGCCACAGTGAACAGGTTGCCACCTGCAAGCCAAGCAGGGAGGTTTCAGGAAAAACCAAATCTGCTGGTGCCTTGATCCTGGACTTCCAGCCTCTTAGACCTGTGAGAAAACAAATTTGTGTTGGCTAAGCCACCCAGGCTGCTTAGTACTTTGTCATAGCAGCCCAAGCAAATTCAAACAGTTATACTTTCTTAGATGGCTCACCACATGTTTGCATTTACTGCAACATGCGTGGCTACCTCCTGAGAATATACGCATGGAAATGTAGCCAAGCCTAGGGATGGTTTGTATTTTCTTCTTCCTACTTTTCTTCATTATGGATAAATTTTTTCTATAATTTAAATATATTTTTATTACATCCTAAAAAAATGCCATCATTAAAAAAAAGTGCCTCTAGGTTTAAAATGTTTACATTCAAGCTAACGTAAACTCAAAATTTCCTTATCTCACTCAAAAATGCCTTTGTTTAACAAATCATTAAGTGCAATCTAATAATACATATGCTATACCACAATATATCAGAATAAAAAATGGTAAATTAAGCCAAGCTTTTATATGCTTTATCTAATTGACAGTATTACACATATTTATAAATATCCACATATCTGACTTTTTCAAACATAATGAAAATAGTCATGATTTGGACATAACCTATGTTTTTGTTTTGTTTTGTTTTGTTTTTTTGCTTCATCACTTACATGTCTGATGGTTCTTCTTGATATTCCAAATATAATACTTATAACTTGTATCTTTTCAGAACAAAGCCACTACTGGCTTTTTATAAAATACCTTCAATGTATGGATAAATTGAGGAACCAAATGTTGAGAGACTAATGAAGGGATTCAGAAAAGGACTGAAAGTGAGAACGATTCCAGGGGAAACACAGCTGGGGAGCAACATGCATCATCGGAGCAACCAGAAGTGACAGGGTGATAAAGAAATACAATATGAGAAAGAAGGATCGAATTCAGGATACAGGAGAGTAAACTTGGTTTGGAGGAAACAAACCAAGATTTATGTGGCTTTTGATCAAATGTCAAAGTACAGGATGCAGACAATAAGTAAGTGAACCCACAAGTAACTGAAATCTTTTAGTTTATTCCCAGCTGACATTCCCAATGACATTTCCTCACATATCATTGGGAAGAAAAACCATTGAAAAATGAAAATGACTTTATAAATCACTTTGCCCTTCACCAATCAGCATCTAACCTTGCTATGCTTGTGTGGTAAGAAATAATGCTTTAAGGCACAAAGCTTTTGAAACTGTAGGAAGACTGGAGAAAGGATTTTTTTAGAAAACTTTTCATCCTAACTGGATTTGAAATATTGTATTACCCAGCAGCACACTGGAATCGTTTCTTCAGATAGAATGGTACTTGGATGATACATCTGTGTCTTTAAGTCTAAATGCACTGATCACCTTAGCAAAGGGTAATAAAATAATAATAATAATGGCTGATGCCATTAATTGGCCATTTTTATGCATTCTGTACCTTAAAGAAAATTATAATAATGGCTCAATGGTATATAAATTTACAGATGTCTAAACTGAGGGTCCAATAGTTCAAATACTTTGCTCAGAGTCTCAGATCTGGTGGAGATGGGATTTGAACTCAGGTTTGATTGACTCAGAGCAGCAGCCCTTCACTTGTACTTCTCATCTCTGCAACCTTAAGACTCGCTGCTCTCTGCAGCTCACTGAATGCCTGCTATCCTGGCCATCTCTGTATTTCCTGAAAATACTGATTTTATTCCCATCTCAAGGTCTTTGCATTTACTGTTTCCTCTGCTTACTCAATTTTTCCTTTCTTATGTTTTTTCTTGTGAATGTGGTTTTCTCTGCCCAGTCCCCACACTAAGCCCCATCTTCTGGAACAGCCCTTAACACTTAATAGCTGAGTGTTCAACAGATACTTGGAGAATGAATGAATACATCTCATTTAATCCATAGGAGAGGTATTTAAAGAAGGTAGCATTTTCCTTAATTTTAGTTATGCTATGAACATTACTGAAATTATTAAATATAAAGGTACATCTTTCCAAAGACCACTGGGTTAATACGTGGCAGAGCCAAAATTCAAAACCGGATCAGTTTTATTCTAAAACCCATGTTCTTAACCAGTAAAGTATACTGCCTCGAGAGAATTGGCAGTTCGGGGAGTCGCTCACCTGTGCGGCTGAGGTGTTTCCTTCGGGAATGTCCTTAGCATGGAAGAAATGCCCCTGAAAGAAAAATGGATGTCAGGTTACCTAAAAGCTGTATCCGCTCAGAGACACAATACAAAGGAAAGGATACGAAATCATTCGTTACCTTTTAGATTTGTAGTTTCCCGTAAAAAGCAAACATAAATAAAATCTATGCAGAATAAAACTGTTGCTTAATTTTAGAAAATTTAAAAGAAGTATACACCAAATTTTAGACATTGTGATCCAGGACCTAAATTATTAATTGATATTGTTTCCACTTGATTCTCTACGAGGCAATTGCCATTTTGAAACTATGAAGAGAATATTTTCAAAAATTTTAGATAGGCTAAAATTAAAAGATAATGTTGGCAAAAACCAAAAATAATCCATTTGTTAACATATGTATCTGTATCTGTTATCTATATCTACATCTATATCTAAAATAGGTATGATATTTCGGGGCAGAGAATCAAAAGGAAAGAAAGTAAAAACTTCCAATTACCAGTCCCGTAGGAAAGCAATCTTGGTCAGAGTTAGAAAACTGAGGTTGTTCAAATTCCAAAAGCTGAAAAGAAATGCAAGATTATTTGCAGATTGTGTATTGCTTCAGAAGGAAAGATGTATGATGTTGAAAATGACTGTTGGGCTCATTTTCTGCAAGCCTGGCATCCTCCTCCCGCCCTCAGATGGGAGTGGAGTCGCTCACTTGTCCCTGTGTCAGCTGTGCTGTCCGTCTGTCTCCAGCTCGGTCCACAATAGGATCATTTTACCTACGTAAAGGACAGCTCAAATGTATGTTGCAAAGTTTTGTACATATGTCCAGGAGTTCCCACAGTTGCACAGTAAAGGTGCAAAAAAAGTGTTTAAATGTCTATGTTCATTTGGTTTTCCTAGGGGAGACATTCAAATTTGAAAGGGAGGTTTAAGAGAATATTTATCTAAAGTCACCATGTATGGTATTTAGAATAATCTAGGCTTTTTTCCTCTATAATTATAATATTCAGGATTATTGTTCTTAAGTTTAAATAAATGTAGTCATACTAAGGCATATGGGAAGATAATCTGCAAAGCAAATCACAGTAAAGGGAAATTATTTATGGATGTTTTCACTAAATCTATTCGAGGTTATTCTACTCTTTACATTTCCTGATGTCTCACAGAGCTGTCATTAATAAAACCACACGGTATGAATAATAATAGCAAAGGTATATAGTATGTCAGCTTGCTGTGTTCCACGCACAATTTTAAGTGCTTTATATGAATCCCAAAAAAACAATATATTTATTATTCCTGTTTTACTGATGAGTACACTAAAGCACAGAGATGTTAGGAAGCTTGCATACATACAGACCTAGGATTCTAACCCAAGTGGTCTGGTCCCAGAGGTCAAGCTATAAGCCACAAAACTACTGATACATTGTCAAATTCATTTATTTCACATTACTGTCACCTAAAAAAGAATCCTATTGCCTGAAGTGCTGGGGAAAATGAACAATCACTTTGGCATCCAACTGCTCCACGTAAATAAATTTTCCCATTACCTTAACTCATTCCTTTAAGTAACCAATACTTTGGATGAATATCTATCCTCAAAGGAATTGAATACTTTACTGACTTCTCTGCCAGAGTTCATTAATTTGAATTTGAATTTTTTTGCAAAGATTCTAGAACAGCACTAAGAACATCTTTGATTTTTAAACATTTTTTTCCCTAGCTAATGCTTTCAGACCTATTGGAGTATATAAAGCTGTTTACATAACCTTATGAAAGACTGTGATTTTGGGGGTGGTTTATCTCCTCTTTGGATAGTTTTCTGCATTCTTTATTGTAGACATGATTTCACAGGACATTCATTCCTATTTTTTATATTTCAATTCTAGAACATTTCCTAATTCTCCTGATTGGCTACTTCAACTCACCTGGACACTTCCGGGAAAATCTGTAACTGAGCTCGTATTCGTAGGAATTTGACATGTGGTAAGAGGAGCAAAGAGACTCTGAGTGAGGAAGTGATTTGTTTTCCTTTGGATTAATTGCTCAAAACTCAATGTTTGTCCTTCTGACATCAGGCTTACAGAACAGCCATAATTCACTCTTAATGAACTCGGTAAGTGAAAGTAGAAGGCACTTTCTTCCTGAAACTCTCAGCATAGGGTGGTCCTTGTGTTCTCCTGCTCTTTTCCCTGCTAGCTTGGCTCTTTCCCTGCCACTGCCTGCATGTGGGTGGCCCCGCAGCGCCCTGTCCTTAGTCCTTCTCTTGGCCATCCCCAATATTTCCCTTCCCAAAGCTACGCCTTCTCTCTCCATCCCTTCATCTCTGAAATCAGGTCTTTAATTTCCAACTGTTACATTTCTGGTTGAGATATCAAACAAAACAAAGTTTTAAATTAAGTGTATCATTTTCTCCTTAAGCCCAACATGTTTGCTTTTGCAATGGGGGGCGGGAGGAGGATCAGATCCGAATTCAGAAGACTTGGGTTTGAGTTCCAGTTCTGCAATTTATTATCTGTGGGAACTTTCCAGGAACACAATCTCTGCATTCCTCAGTTCTCTCTCCTGTAAGTAGGCGAAATAATATCAAACCGAAAGGGTGAGTGAAGGGACTCGCTCTGGCTAGAGTCACCCAGCCACATGCCAACGGCTCAGCTCTCACCATCTGCCCTCACAGCTGATACAAGCCAGCGCTTCCTTCCCGGCCACACCTGGCGCTGGCTCTGACGCGGTGACATCACCTCGTTGCTGTGGACTCCAGGAAACGTAGACTCTCTCAGGAACTTCCTTCTAGACACGTCTACCGCCATTTATTTCCACACAGCTGTCCCTGCAGCCTACGACACTTCGGAGACTTTAGGAAGCTGGCAGCTTCCCTGAATCCTATCTAAGGAGGGGATGGCACACAGAATCTTTCTACTCTCCTGTCCTCAAACCTCTAAGATATTCTATGGGCTTGGAAGCTGGAGGAGAGTGAAACTCCAGGCCCTTCTGAAGAACTCTCCATCCTTTAAACCTCCCGCTTCCCTCTGCTTCCTTGTCTACCCACAACCTGTCTAATATCCCTGACACAGGAAAGCCATCTCAGACTGGTCGGAGTCCTTGCAAATATTTTCTTGAAACTAGAAAGCCAAGTATTTTAATCTTATTTTTTTCTAGTGCAGACTGAATCCTCAGCTGAGATGTCGGAGATTCCTCACTGCTGTTTGAATGGGGAGGGCCCCAAAGCCAGAAAAGGACATGGCAGGCACAGAAAGCATGATCAATTGGTGCAATCAAAATATCACCTTGCAACAAGCCGTAAAATGATGGCTCTGGCCAACAGTAGCAGGAATATTGCCAGCACAGGGTATGGGTATTCATCTCACACAGCAAATTTATTAATTCCAATTAATAAATGGGCCTGATTTCCTGGGGCCCTAATTTTAGACCTATGGGAACTTTCTTCTTTCTCTTCCAGCCTTTATTCCTTTTGCTAGTTTTTTTCCCCATTCTTTTTTTTTAACTATGCCTTTGTTTCACACAGATCGACACTTCCCTGCCCTGAGAATGTAATACCAGTTGAGATCAATGTTCTGAAAGACAATTGACTCAACCAACAAGTAAAAGAGAAATATATTCTATGGGCAAATAATCCTGGAGAGGCCTACAGAATATAGATACTCCTCTATTGACGATGAAGTTACATCTTACATCGAACATACTGTAAGTCGAATATGCATTTAATACACCTAACCTAGCAAACATCATAGCTTAGCTCAGCCTACCTTACACATGCTCAGAACACGGACATTAGCCTACAGTTGGGCAAAATCATCTAACACAAAGCCTATTGCATAATAAAGTGTTGAATAGCTCATGTAAGTTTTGAATACTGTACAGAAAGAGAAAAACCGAATGGTTGTGTGCGTATTCACCATTAACTAACGCACACAGCTGAACCGAACGTGCCCTGGGCCTGAGGAACGTTTGAAGCTTTGCAGTAAAATTAATTGCTGGAGGTTGGGGATGATGCTGTAGTGACGGGACCAGCGATTTCTCTCTCTTCCGATGAGCTCGAGAGTAGCTGGTAGGAGGTGGCGGGGCGTGGGCACTTGGTGGTGGCATAGCAGATGGAGTGTCCTTTAGGAAAATGTCAAGTGTTGGTTTTCCACCCTCATGATCGCACGGCTGGCTGGGAGCCCTGGCTCACTGCTGTGATCCAGCACATATCACTAGACCAGGAAGAGATGAAAATTCAAAATTCGAAGTGTGGTTTCTGCTGAATGGTTATCACTTTGACACCATTGTAAAGCTGTGAAACCGTAAGTCGAGCCATCATAAGTCGGGGACTATCTGTCCATGCTATCTACCTTTCCTGAGACCAATTCCCAGTGCCTGTTCACTTCACAAGGTACTGAGAAAATTAACAACAAGAAACCTGTCTAAATTGGACCGATTGTTTTACAAACATCTGTGACAATATAGATTTTAATTAAGAAATACCAATGCTCCTTCAGAGAGATGTAGTGGAGAAAGAAAGGTTAGAAATTCTTCTAATCCCTTAGAATGAGACACTTCACAATTGAAAGTCATTTTAGGGGACTCTGATAATGGGTCATCCAGCTCCCAACACTTCCAAACATGTGGCCAGTATTTTGGAAAACACAAGACCTCACAGAGTTCCTTTATATCAGGGAGGGACTTACAAACCAATAACTTTCAAAAAGTCAAAAGTGCATTTTTGTTCTTATCTCTACGGGAAAATATATGGATATTTTGGATAACAGATAGAGGGAGACAAGCTCAAGCAAAAAGAAATCCTTAAATAATGCATAAGCTTCAAAGTCTATTTGGGTTGTATTCAATTCTTTTGTCTCAGGAGGTTTATAGTTTAGCTAATGTTTCCCTCTCTCCCAGCTCATATCACATCCATCTGCCCTTTGACAAGGGTCTCACCATTCCCTCTTTCTTACAGTCAACACGTGGTATTTTTCTTGAAGAATGGAGGAGAGATTTAGGAAAACCACAGTGAGGCTATTCTTTGTTTCATTTAGAACTTGACCCCTTCCTTACCTAAGGTTTAAAGTATCTGTATATCTGGGACATAAGAGAAACTGAAATCAAAATCAAAACCCAGATTATCCTTGGTGCTAGGGAATTCAGTTGAATGGGTTGTGTATGTGTGTGTGCACGCGCACATAGGTGCTTAATCTAAGAATGACCTTATGCCAACCATATGTTCTTGTTAAATTCAGACCAAAGTTTGGGTAGTCTCCATTTCATTATTATTTGCCATGCTCAGATTAAAATGTAAGGGGATAGAAAGAGGAGTGCAAAGGTTAGTGGTTTCTGAAGTAAGAGCATTTTAAATGTTAAAGCTGAAATGAGAAGTGAAGTTTCTCTTAAACGCAATTTTTTTTTGGGGGGAAATAGTAGAATTCAGTTTACAATATATCAAATGCTCTAAACCTGGCAAGATGATTTGCAAATTGACATGGGGGAGAAAAGCAAGGAGGATCAAACAGAAAAATAATGAGACTCAGCAGCAAACACGGTATCGTGCCTGACACTCCATGTGAGGTGATTTTATGGAGAGATGGTGCTGGCGGATGGGATGGTATAGGACTTTGTTGGTGGGGAATAAACACCGCCTAGCAGGTGTTGGATTTAGGGCTTGCTCTTCATTATTTAAGCACACAGGAAACTGAGAATGAGAATACGATGCAAAAAGCAAGAGTCCAGGGGTTTTGCTCTATGCCCTTGGTTCTCCCTGGCAGACATCTGGCCAGAAATCTGAGCTTTTTATTGGAAAGTCTACTGAATTGGAGGTCTATGGATTTTTTTTTTTATAAACACTGCTCAAATAATCCAGTTTACCTTGGCAAAAAAAATGATTAAATTCTGAAATATACACTGCTGGCTTCTTAAAGTTTTCCTTTTGACTTTCTTTTTTAATTGCTAAATCATCAAGTCTATTTATATTATTGGTATATATTTACATAAGATTAGTATATTATTTTGTATCATTTACAACTTCTCGCTTTATCCTTTAAAAGTTTATTCTTTCCAGACTTTGCTTTTGCTGTATATTATTATATAATCCTTGAAATAGTACAAGAAAAATCAGTGTTATTATCACTTCTTTAGGATAAAGAAAAGAAGGCACAGAGAGCTTAAGGAACTTGCCACAGTTTGCAGAGTTAGTAATCGCTCTTCATGAATAGGTCTAACTACTTTCAGAAATTGCTTTTTATCTCTATGTGATAAGGTACATTCCCCCTCTTAGCCTATTTTACACTTTCTTACTTCTTGCTTATTCCTTTACTTTTAGCTGACTTTTTTGAGTTTTCACCAAGTTTTGAAACTTGCCTTTAGCTTGAATATTATCAAATGCTTTTGAAGGGAAAGTAGCTGTTGGATGGGCCGGTAGCTCTGTCTCCTGTCTAAGAAAAACAGATAGAGAGGAGCCTTCTGATGTTGTTCTTTGGGTAGAGTTTTAGTAAACAAGTGACGGGCTCTTAAACGTCCTAACAAAAAGTCCTGACATGGCTATTTGTGGTGTTTGCTCTTTGCGTACTATATGGCAGAAAGCTACTCATTATTAAGTGATACATTTAAATAAAGTTTTCTTGAATGAATCACAATGGATTTCCATATATTGTCGAATAGTGCAAATCTGTACAGTAAGTATTAATTCATTTAGACTACAGATAATCTGTGTTTTTCATCTACATTTAATAATTATTTTCCTTTAGACTAAGTGAAGCAAAGCCCTATGAAGGGGAGCATATTTGGAGAGTAATCAGATAATTAACCAGCATCTTTTGTAAGGGAGAATTTTTCCACTCCCTTCCTAATAGTAGCATAACTGCATACAACTAAAGAGTGACCTTTGACTAGATTTCAATCTTGTGCATAGCTGCAAAATAGCATGACTTTGTAACTATAGAGTAACTCATGACTAGACCTGGAGCTTGTGTAGACTTTGTAACCATTTGTTTCTGTAACATATAAAAGCCACCATGCTTAGACCCCATTTTGCTCAGAATTTGGAGGCGAGACTCCTCTGAGCCCGACAGCTCAATAAAAGCGTGTTTTGCAGTACTCTCGTGTGGCTCTCAGTTTGTTTCCTGGTCCGGTTTGCTGTAACGCTCTAAACAGGGGAAAGAACTGAGATACACAACGGAGAAACTAGGTTTCATCAAAGGGGCTGCATGAAAGAGATTGGTAAAGCAGAAAAGAGTTCAGGAATGTTTAATCCCAAAGGAATAACATTTATCAAAGCAATTTGCAAGAATAATTCTGTCACTTCTGCTTCTGTGGACAAAGAATAACAAATGAGTTTGCAACATTTACTACCGAATTTGAAGCAGTTTTTCAGCATTGGGGAAGTGATGTCATTACTGCTGGAGTCATTTGGTAGGCAAAAGGGCAAACCGGGCATTAATTTAACATGCTTTCCCAATAGACATTGATTTTGAAAGACGTGTAGTTTTATAAAAAAATGTAATGCATGCCAAGTCTTTTAATAAAGAACAAAGAAAACTTTTATTTTCTTTTCTACAATTATCTATATGACTTGGACATCAGGATTTAAAATAAATACAATTTACTAGCCTAAAGTTTGATTAAATGTTATTTTTCATGTTGCAAGCTCTATGAAACCAGAAAAACTATGAGGCTAAGACCAAAATGTTTGATCGCTGGATTTTCTATTCTAGCCCCTAACATATACTTATGAATGCTTGACTCGTATGTCAACAAGGCTAAATAATCTGCCGGTTAGTTGGAAGCAGTGGGGTAAAGAGTTTGCCAGTCTTTTTCAGAAAAAAAACAATGTCTAATTTTCAATCTGTGATTCATGGGGGTAATTTTGGGGTGTGAAGAAACAACTGGCACATAAAAAGAGGAATGTAAAGGTCTTATTAGTCAGGATACAGATACTAGTGAAACAGTGAATTAAACAAAGTACAAATCTATTTCTCTCTTCCAAACATATATATAATATATATACTTTTATATATATATATATATTTTTTTTGGAGAAAGAGTCTCACTCTGTTGCTTGGGCTAGAGTGCTATGGTGTTAGCCTAGCTCACGGCAACTTCATACTCTTTAGCTTAAGCAATCCTGCCTCAGCCTCCCAAGTAGCCGGGGCTACAGGTATGCATCACCATGCCTGGCTAATTTTTTTTTCTAGATATATATTAATAGTTCAAGGCAGATGTGATAGCTCCCATAATCATCTAGGACCTTCTAATACATTGTTCTGCTTGCCTTCCTTAGCAATCTATTTTCATTTCATGTACAATATAGCTGCCATAGTCTCTGCCATCACTTCTGCATCCCACCGGCGGACAGGTAAAAGGAGTGGTAGAGAGCATATCTTCTTTCTTTAAGGATATGATTCAGAAGTTGGCTATTTCCTGTCCACTTAGAACCCATGGCAAAAGTTAGGGTTGTACTTAACTGCAAGGGAATTTTTAAAAATACAGACATTATTCAAGGTACTCATACAATGGCTAAAATTAAAGAATAGAAACTGTCTCAGTGCCACATAAGTGGCAGAATCAGGACTCAGACAGCATTTACCTGGTGCTGGGATCCAGTCTCTTAACCATTACGCCCAATACCCTCTCACCCAAGGCTCATTCCCTTTCCTGACCTATCATCTTAGTTTTGAATTTTCTTATTTAGTGGGAAATAAAAAGGAATAAAAAAGCACATTTTTTGTCCCTTAGATAGTATGTAGAACTTGAATTTTGATCTGAAGTACTCATTACTGGGCCTGAAACAAATACCTTGGTGAAAGATTTCTAACAACATTATCCCTCTTATGACTTAAAAAAGCTATTAATTTTATTTTTGAAATATATTTAATTTTTATATTAAATGTTATGATGAATCTATTTTTTATTTTATTTAAAATTTGTGGTCTTCATGTACATCATCATCTGTTGAGTGGTGTATAGATTCTGAAAGTTTCAGAAATACTGACATAAATTAAGAATAGATTTTCCTATTAGATGATTAAAGGAGATTAAGTATTCTCAGTGACTACAATGAAAAGGACTGGAATTACTAATCAGTCTCTTACAATGTGGTTTCATATGCTATTCAATTACCAGATGTGGTTATTTTGAACTCATTTTAACAACTTATTTCCAATGCTTCTTCAATTTTATTAGGAAAAAAATTAATATTAAAATGTCTATACCTATAAACCTATGAATTTTATTCAAATCTAAGCATAGATCTCATCTTTAAGAAGGATCTGTGTACGTAGGTCATGAAAACTCTACTTTTCTATTAAATAGAAATATTATACTATTTATGTATTATACTATTATACTGTTCTATTTATACTTAGAAGATAAACAACTGATTTCCAATAAACCAAATGGAGCGATTGTAGTTCAGAATCTGTGAACTCTTAAAACATTGATACCATCATCCAGATGGTATTTTTAGGTATTTGCACATTCAAATTATTTTAAGTTATAATAATTCAGAAATTGTAAATTTCTATAAACTTGAACAACTGAACTATACATGTAAGCATTTATCTATCAATGCATTTTTCTCTGTTTTAAAATACTTATTCCTGGTCATTATGTCCCGTCGACATGGCACTAGATTCCAGACACTGTGATGCAGAACCTGGAACTGTCCGGGTTGACTCTGCTCCCCTCCCTGTTTTCTCCTTCCACGAGGAGGCCGAGCACCGTGCCTCCCCCAGCGGTGCCTTCTAGGGAGAATGTGTGTGGGGGAAGATCCATTTGAAAGTTATGCTATTTTTCTTTTGAAGTACAGACTTCTCTGCAGCAAATAACGAGACTAACACAGATTTAACACTGAAATGGAAGCAGCGAAGTATTCTAAAAATATCTTCTGACCTGTTATTCTTTTTCACCAAAATGGTAGTGACAGTATAAGAGCCTTTATGGTGGTGTGGTCTTAAATAACCCAGGCTCTTCCTGTCTCATCGTTCTTGGGCTATGGTCATAACGCTTTGATGCTTTTTCTAGAAAAATATTTTCCTTTCCTAATTCTGTCCCTTAGGTATGATTTCCACAGCCTCACAGTTGCAGAAATAATTCCTTCTAAAAAGAAATCTAATTAAACCATTTATCACCTTTTTCCCCCCAAAGGGTAGAGTAAAAAATGGACTCCACAGTCTACTATGCAGTTGATAGATGGGAAATAAAGATGTAGAGCCATTTATTTTAGCTGCAAACTTGGGAATGAAACACTTGTTGGGCCGCAGGCCAAGAGCCTTTCAGAGATGATAGCTTATAGGATGTGGAAAGACTTGGTATAGAAACATCCACCCCTTTGTCCAAAGGGGACAGAATTCTTTGTCTTCTACCCCTAATTCCAACCATTAAACCAGAACTGGAGAAATAGAACACTTGGCATTATACCACAAAGCATATTTTTGATAGATTTTGAAAAAGAGTTAATGTTGCATGTATTAGTAATATCAAATTTCATCATAATCTTACTATGAGAGAATGAAATTAGTTGGCCAAAAAGTATAAGGGCAATAAGCCCAAGAAAAATATATGTAATACAGAATAATGTAAATTATTTACTACTAATTTCAGTTAATATTTACAAATAAAAAACTGAATGTCATAGCTTGTAATGTGTCTGGTGGATTTTTGGGTTACTTCAAATATGATGGTAAATGCTTGGGATGACAGATTAAGGAACACAGAAATCTAGTTGGTTTCAGAATTTGTTGTTCTCCTACAGTACAATCAATCCTTAGCATTCAAAGCACAAACACAGACAGACTTAGTTCCCTTGCCAAGCACAGAAGTTTTATATAATTGTGCAATCAACATTAATATTCAAAATTCTCCCATTTTCTCTTTTAATTTGGAGTTTAGTTTAGAAATTATCTTTTTTATAGAGAAAAGAAAAACCTTTATTCTTTGAAAAAAATATATGAGAAGTATACTGAACACAAGCCTGTCTGTCCTAGATGAAAAGAAAAACAAAAAATACATAAAAATCAATTAAAATGATAATAAATAGCAACCCCCCCCATAATTAGTTGCTAAACAGGTAACCAAAAAATCATGCTGAGTCCAGAAGAGAAAACCATCACTGAGGGTTACTGTGGTTGAAAGAATTTATACAAAGGAAGAAACTGAACTGGGCTTTGAGGGAGAAGTAGGCTTTTGATGAACAGGATAGAAAGAGAAGAGTATATCTGATGGGCGATATAGGGCCAAGAATCTCTGTATGAGCTGAGGCAATTTCAGGGGGTTAGCACTGAGAAGTTTATTTCTTGCTCGCGTGATGGTGCAAAGCTCGTGTTTTGAGTTGCTTTCTACTATGTGGTTATTCAGAGATCAAGGGACCTTTCATTTATAGCTCTGCCATCTTGTTTGAAATAAGGTGGAAGATCATACATGGACATGACATGCATAACTTCTATTCATATTTTATAGATGAAAACCAGTTAGGTGCATGGGACATGCAATCTCTCGCCGGACACCCACCTCCCCATGACACAGAAAGGGAAGTGCGCATGTGTAGTTATAAGCAACTAAATGTTGATGTTCTTTTGGTCTCAGTCTTTGATTCTTTTTTAATTTCAATGTGAAAGCTCTTCCTTGAGAAATTTCACCCACAAACAAAGATTCATTAATCCCCTAAATACTATGTTTTCTCTTTACCCACAAATTTTCTGGAGATCAAGGTTCACAAAGCCACTGCTTGTTAAACCTATCTTTCAACTCGGGTATCCTTCAGACATCTAAAATACAGCTTGCATGGATGGATATTGCCACCCTCTTTCCGAAGTCTGTTCCCATTGCTCAAGCCAGACACTGTGAAAATATAGTTGGCAGCTCCTGATATTATTCCCTTTTTAAACAATGTGTCCTATCCTTCCCCACATTGCTATTTCTTCTTTTTCTCCATGGATTATTGCAAGAACATCCTGACTGGCCTCCTTTATGTCATTCTAGATATCCTTCAATTTATCCATCATAATATTCCCATGGTGATATTTTCAAAATATCTCCTTACTAATCTCCTATTAAATCTCATAGGATAATATCCAAACACTTAGCTTGGCACACCAACGTCAGCCCCTGCTTATTTTTTTAGCCTCTAGGCTAGCTAGGACAGTTGCAAACGCATGTTTCCTTATATCCTCGCCTCTTTACATAAAAGTTCCTCTTCCTTCCCCTCCTTTCACCTGTCCCTTCTGACTCTCCATGTGTCCTTCCTTCCCTTCCTGTCCATCTTAAGAATCATTTCTCCTGGGAAGAGGACCCTTACCCTTATCCTGAGGTTGGGGCAGTGTGTTTACCCTCATGCCTATTGAGCTCTTCTCTGTCACTCTCCTGTGACTGTGTCACAATTGTTTACTCACCGTCTCTTAGTTGTGAACCCATTAGAATCTCCTAGGAAATTTTAAGAAATACCAATGAGCAGCTCTTATCCCACACCAAGGAAATCATAATGTCTAGAGGTGGAATGTTTCAAAGGTTTTGCTAGAGATTCCAATGTATAGCCAACGTTGGAAATTGCTGCTGAGGGTGATCAAATGTTGGGCACTGCTGGAAGACATTTAGCTACTGAAGGGATTAAGAAAAAGAGAAGGAGAGAGAAAAAGGAGGAATGAAGGAAGGGAGGGAGAATATTTATTAGAACTATATTATGGAAGAGGAAGAATGGAAATAAATATTTACTAAATACCTACTTAGTGGTAGGTATTATATTGTATGATTTAAATAGATGGAGATTTTCATTGAGCTAAATAATTTGAAGTTTGTTTTGTATTAATAAATGAGTTTATTCTTCCCCAGTTTACTTTTTACCAAAGTCTTTTTTAACACTAATTTCCTATGTGACTTCGCCTGACATCAGTGTTTGTGTATGGTAATGTATGCATTTATGTTTGTCTCTAAAAGTTTGTCAGCAACATTGCAGATGAGGCAGATGGAGTAAAATCATTAATTCCCCATGTCAGCACATGAGTCCTGCCGGTGGAATAGGTTGGAATGGTGTATTGTGAGAAAGAAAAAACTTAAGATAGCACAATAAAAAAGTAAAACTAAGAGAAATTTTTTAAAGTCTTTATTTCAGCAAGGGTGATGATATTTAAATACTTGTTTTAAAATTCCAGAAATTAACTTAATATTTGTTGAGCTGCTATTTCAAATCTTTTCTAATGTTTTAGGTTGATTAATATAAAGGTCAAAAAGGATCAATATTGATATGTTCAAACACAAAGCCCTGTAGCCAACAGATTGTCAAAGTATAAGTAGGTAAAAAGAAAGAATGCAAGATTGATGTTATGGGGAAATGGCCATTAAACCTTAACTACAGCTTGCTGTTCATTTCAAATTCTCTCACTGATGTTAATGAAAAATGCTATATTCTATTGTTGAGCCACTGGGTCAACCAAAACTGAAAGCCCTCCTAATCAGGGACTTTCCAGAGAGAGTAAGAACACCTATTTGTTTAATCCACACTGCACTGTGTTTCTTGACGCTTGTTACCAGTTGTGCCTTGCATATCCTGAACAGATAACACAAGCACTTTTTATTCCAACATCGCGATGATGTTCATATTCTCAATAGTCAGAGCTAATTGTAAAACTGGATCACTTTTCACATACGGAGGGGAGGGCTAATAATTCAAATATCAATAACTCTTTCTACGATCACGACGTGACTACTTTAATTAAAAGTAAATTAGTTTGGCAGTTGTCTTATGCTAAGTATTTCCCTCTGTCATTTGTCAAAGTAAAGATAAAGACACACTCGCTTTCACTGTGGTTGATTCAACTAATGACATATATAAAACCTCCATAACAAATAAAGAGAGATGATATGCCAGGTAGTGCTGGAAATACAAAATTATGCTAAATAAATAATATATATGATGTGTTTCATTGTGTGTATGTTACATTTCTCAACTCACAACCATGTCATTTGCCTCAAGGTATGATCATCAGTGCTCCTGCAAAGATATCCTGAGAATGTTACATAAGTTAGGCAAAAAATAAATTTATGTGAGGTGGATTTTAGGAAATCAGACTTTTTGTTGACTTCCAGGTAAGCGTATTTCTCCCTAAAATTATTACCAATGATTGTGTCACTTGGACCATATTTCTCATTTCCTGTAATTTGTTGAATTCACACATTATATAATCTACTCCACTAGATATTTGTACAATATACCTAGATATAGAAATATCTTTGAATTCATTTCCCTCTTTTTCTGAAATGACATGACATGTAGGGAAAATATATCTAATTATTATCTATTAGCAATACCTTCATTAAACCTCCGAAAAATATTATCAAAAATAAATATAAAATTTCAGTTTTGTACATATTTTTGGCTGCATCTATCAGCCAGCCTCCAAAATAAGAAAAGGAGTTGTTAGCTTTTTTCTTTTTTTGGCTACCGGAGATAATTTTCACATGAGACACAAAGAATGATCAGTTATGTTTAAAAGAAAAGCAAAGCAGCCAGGGATGTGACTATTTCCGCCCGCTATCTTCTGTCTGCTACCCCTGCCCAACAACCCCACTGTGTGCGCTGCGTTGTCTACACCGGCTAAAACTGGTTAAATGGGCTACTCCTCATTATGCAAATGTAATGTAAATATATTACAATGTATGGGATTTAATCCAAAATACACCAGAACCTCCCTCCGGCTTAGTCACTTATCTAGGTACCCTGAGAATAGCTCAGAACATCTGAGACAGGGGAAGGTGGACGTTGAAAGGGAACGGTTTGGCGTGGGAATGGTTTGGCTGGTTCCTTCGGAACACAGCGGTCTTAGGGTTATCTTTGTCTTTCTATTTATCTTGATGAATTTGTGACTCATCACTGTGCCCAAATAAATAAAGCAATGAACTTTTATTTCATAATTTGAGTGGGTCTCGCTGTAGGGTTTCCCTCTGCCTGGAAGGGTGTTTCTCTAGGTCTTTGCTCACCACTGTTCCGCATCAGCCCAGACACCACCTGGACATCTCAAATGGCCACCCCTATACCTGGTGCTTCTATTCCGTTACTCTTCTTGATTTTCTTCATGGTGGCAAGTACTACCTGAAGTTATATGAACCATTTCTTTCCTTGGCTACTGTCTGTCTCCTGTGATTAGCACGTGAGGTGCAGGGGAGCAAGTACTTTCTGTTGTCCATCTTTTGCAGAGCAGATCTCTCCCCATCTGTGATGTCAGGGAGTCTCATGTTCCTTTAAGATTCTGCAGCTGGGGGTGCCAGTGGTCAATGACATCTTCCTATGCCTTGGAAAAGTCACCTCTCCGGGTGAACTTTTTCACAGTGGCATCCCTCTTGGTGAGATGACCCCACGGACACAAAGCATGGGAAGTCTCCTGAGCTGTTGTACAGAGTAGAAAAGTGTGCCTCTGGTTTCCAGGCAGCCTCGTTCTAGGATGCTCTGCTGGTTGTTAATCTTCACAATTGCATAAGCAGTGGTTCTGGTCCTAGCCTTCCTGCAGTTCCTACTATCACCAAGATATTGGGGCTTTGCGGATAGTGAGGGAATCCCGTTTAAATGAGAGAAGGGAGTCAGGTGTGGTGGCCTCATCCCTAACCTCTCCCCATTGGCCCTCGGACGTCAGAACCCCAGGCTCTCTGGCCTTCTGCTTCAGACTGAGAAGTCTGCCATTGTCTCTCTGATGCCCAGGTCTTCAAACTCGGACTGTGCAACACTATTGGCACTCCATGGTCTCCTGCCTGTCATGGGATTTCTTGGCCTCCATCATTAAGTGAGCCAATCCCGCAATAAATCTCCTCTCATCTTTATATGCAACAGTCCCTCCTTGTTTGGGAAGGATGCCTCCTAAGACCCCCAGTGGATGCCTGAAACCTCAGTACCAAACCCCATATATACTATGTTTTTCCTATGCATACATACCTATGATAAAGTTTAATTTATAAATTAGGCACAGTAAGAGATTAACAATAATAACAAATAATAAAATACAAAATTATAACAATATATTGCAATAAAAATTATGTGAATGCGGTGTATCTCTCTCAAAATAACTTACTGTACTGTACCTCAAGTAACTGAAACCGCAGAAAACAAAACTGTGCATAAGGAAAAACCACTGTGTATGTGTGTGTGCGTGTGTGTGTGTATTATCATTTCTGTCTCTCCAAAGAACCTCGAATAATGCATTACTCAAGGTTTATTAGTCTGTGTAATCAATTAAACCATGGTGTATAGAGTATAATGATATCAAAGTCATAGAAATGTAGGACTGGAGAGATTAAGACTCCCATTTTTAGGCAGGACCACAACTGATGCCAAAGAAATGAGACACTGTTTTAAAACTTTCAGGAAAAGTGATTCCATGGCTCCTTTCATTAGCTTACTGTAATGTTTTATTTGGAAAAAATATATCTGAAATTAGGATTTTCCATAGTATGCTTTTAAATACCATTTAGACTTAATAATGTAAATATTTCTAAATACCAATATTTAGAAGGTTAGGAATTCTTCAAAGGTGACCATATTTATAATGAGAGACCATAAAGACCATAGTTTACAAGCTTGGAAAAATGCATTCTCAAACCTTCCAACTTTTCCTTTGCCATGGATCCTAAACAATAATGTTGATGTAAGCAATTGTCTCTTCTTTTGATCATTTACAGGAATTTTTGACATTTTGTTTGTTTCTCAAGTTTTGGCGTACCAGCACTAACTTGGGTGTTTATTGAAAGTGCCTCTTCCTGGATCCTACTTCACGGCTACTGGATCAGAAATGTTGGTGCCTTTTAGCACTTGCTGTCATGCTGTAGTTCTTCGTTATGTTCTCGTTTGCATTATTCTTCAATTATTTGATTATGTATCTAGTATAGACTTATCACTCATTAAATAAGATTATTTCCCAATAGAATTGTAAGCTTCTTTCGAAGGCCAGGGATATCTCAATGCAGTAAAGATTCAGAATGTTGATTTTGAATTTCTTCACATCTTTATTGTGTCTTCATATCCCTATTCCTTATCTCCATCTAAATATTTTAACCCACTCCAAATTTAGTAAAACTTATTACATTTCATATCTTATGTATCCATGTTTTAAAAATTCTTGCTAAATTTCTGTTCCTTTTTCTCCTTGCTATCTGTGCCTACTGATGACCACTGTACTTCCCTCACGTGGGTCATCTTTCTCCACCTCTTCCCACTGTGTACCGAACCCTGTCTCTTTCCACCCAGCGGAAGCTCACCAGGCAAATCCAAGGGAAATGTTAAGTAGCAGAAAAGATGGATGCTTGAATTAACATCAATTGCCTGCGTATTACTTTTATATGTAGAATTTTGCCTGTTACTATCACTTTTCTTAATATGCCTCTATATAAAATAGTAATAATAATACTAGGGTAATTTTTCCACTCGTTAGTGTAAGGCACTTAAATGAGTCATTTGCTTACATATGCTAACGTCCCCTGTAGGAAAAAACTAAAGAAAGACACATTGGGGTGTGTGTATATGTGTGTGTGGTTGCGTGTGTGGACAGACAGGCAGAAATCAGTTATTTGCTCTACTATATTTTTAATTTTGTGTCTTCTTTCACTTCTTAAATCTAGATGATGCTAAACTCTTCATTTTATTCCAGTACAGACTGAAAGAAGGATTTCTTCAAAAAACTTAGGTAGAAACTTCGGGGGAAGAGGCGACTAGGACCATTGACAAAGCAGCGGTGGATGAGAGAGCAGAAGGTGGAATTATGGAATTTGGCCAGCAAATTCCATAATTGTCTTTAAGAGTTTTCCCATAGTCTAGGTAAGATTTCAAAATATGTAGGAGGTCAAATTTTACATGCTTAGGTATGAAAATTAAACTTTGTCTTATATAAAAAGTGGTGACTGACAAAATACTTGCCAATTTAAGGGAGCAATCTATCAGAGGGGACATGGGGGCAGAACGAGACTGTGCTCTCGACTGTTCTGCACCAGGATCGCCACGGATTCAACCTGAGTAGGCTTCTGCTCCAGGAAAGAAATATCAACTAACAATTCCCAATTCCCTGCCACAGCCAAACCTCGGCCCTATGGCAACCGTAAGAATTTCTCTGTCAGATAAAAATACAGTTTTCATTTAGACTCAAAATATTTCCCTGTCAGTGGCACTTTGGATATTTAGATATTTAAGGGAACAAAAGTTTTCCCAAATGCCAGATTCAAAGGAATAGCATTACCTTTGGAAACCAAATTAATTTAATGGATATATAATAGCTAGCTCTCACCATTTTTTCAATTAATAAAAAAGGTTGTTAATGAATGATTAGAGAGTTTCGATGACTGAAAAATTAAATCAGGAAAATTGGTGTCTTAAAAAGTGTTTCAAAACGTATAACCAGTGGTTCACGCTAGACCTTTACCAGAGGAAGACGCTGAGACTGGCAGGTCCGCGTGGGGTGTGAAAGAGGGGGATTGGAGAGAGAATGTGACAATGTTCAAGTAACACCATGTAAACACTGGACACGCCAAATGGGAGTAGGGTTCCCAGAGCAGATTCTGCTATATGGCATCATATTTGCTTTAAGTGCAATACTCATTATGCAGATGGTTTGTCATGGGTACCCGGTAAGTGTTTTTTGAATGAATAAGAAAATGATTCGTTAAAAGATTGTGACATCCATATTTTAATATGGGGCCTATTTAATATGAAATATGAAGAATATTTTTAAATGTCTTCACATTCTATTGTTAAACTTAAAAGCAGGTGATTGTATTGATTGTAAAATTGATTGTAAAATACAGTCATATTTTTTATGTAATAACTATTAATATGTATCTTAACTTTAAGTTGTGTATATATAATATTAAAAAGAATGGACAGTGGAAAAATATATTATCCCTAACTTTTCAACATATTTAACAGCAACTTAATAAAATTCTTAGTGATAGCCAAAGACCTAGGTGTTAGATAAACTATTATAAGTGAAATTCCTAGATCAAAAGGTTTCTTTTCTTCTTTTTTTTTTTCTTTTTGGCTTCTCATACATGTTTGTTAAGTTTACTTTATGAAAGGTTAGTCAACTTACATTCTGTGTTCTGAAGCTCAGTTTTGTCTGCACAGAACCGTATGAAGTCTTCCAGACACCGATAAAAGCTGTTTCATGTAGAAACAGCATAATTTTTACTCTGCTGTGAATTGGCCCTGTTACTTTCTGGCATTTGGTTGTTTTTAATTACACATATTGCACTGATGTTCTCAGTAAAAACTTAACATCTTTGTTTGGTCTTAGACTATCATCCTTTACACATGGTGTGAAATACTTTTCCACAGTCTCATTGAGAATCACCAGACAACACTCGACTCATTCACACCACCTTATGTATTTTTCTTTTAGTTTGCCATTTAGTAACTGAAAATTTGGAGCATATGTTCTCTAGTCCCATTAAAATCATTTTCATAATTTTTGAAACCTTAAGACCAGTCTTAGTATTCATCTCAGAGATCTTCACTATTAACAACTCATTCCATTTATCACCTCACTATGCCTGTTCCTTGCCCTGGATGTTTGCTACCTCGATTAACTAACATATATTCCAGCATTATTGTCCCAAGTAGAAATAATGTTGCCCTTCAACTTCCCCAAAAGGAACTAACATTTATCGAACATTTATTATGTAAAGCAGCCGACACTTTACACATTATTTCACTTAGCATTTTTAACAGTCTTGTTTTCTAGGGATAATTAACCTCTGTTTATGGATGATAAGTTTGAAGCTAAAATTATTTTAAGAAACGTTCTTCCCAAATCCAAAGCACATGCTCTTCTTTGTTTAATGCTATTTTCTCTTTTCTTTATTTTTAGCTACAAAGGTGATTGATATTCACTGTAAAAGATAAAATAATACAGTACAAAAAGTAGAAAGTGAAATTCATATGTATCCAGCATTCATTGAGGTACTACCATTTGCCAGGCTATGTCAAGACTGAGTGGGCATAAAATTATGGGGAGAAAGAGACACTGTCCCTGATGTCAAGCAGTTTTGTAATTTCTTGTTCACAGAGAGTAATCAAATAACTCCATTAATGAATATGGAATGACAAAGAAAATGAGCGCTGTGATGGGAAGCAGCAGTTATATGATAGCAAGTAATGAAGAGTATTCAGGACTTCAACAGATCAAAATTTGCAAATGGGTAGAATGGGTGGAGTAGATGTGATCAAGCGTGTACAAGGTCGCATGGCAGAAAAGACTACGGACTTTTGAGAAACTGAAAAGAGGGCTGAGTGAGAGTTACTCAGAAAGCAGCAAACGGAGTGTTGTGATATGAGTCTGGAGAGACAGGTGGGAACCGACCCATGCAGTCGCTTCTGGACCATATTAGGGTTTTGTTCTCTATTCTAACAACAGCGGGAAGTCCATTTTGAGTTTTAAGTTGAGGGTTTGGGGCATTCAAGATATTAGAATGGCATTTTAAAAAGTTTACTCTGGCTGCAATGCAAAACTGTTTTGGGAAGAGTTTAGAATGGAATATGAGGACAGCAATGTGTAGTGAATGTGTTGATTCACATTTAGAAAGCAAATGGACAAAACATGGAGAAGGACTGGAAGGCGAGGGAGAGGGAAATATCTAGAATGACCACTGGAATTTTGCTTTATGGAATTAGGTGGATGCTAAACCAATGACTCAGATGTTGAAGAGAGGATGATGTCTATCTTTAAGTAAGCAATCATATGGAAGGAAGAGTCTAGAGCTCAGGTGAAAGAATTGGGCTAGAGGTATATCTGTGTGAGAGTTTTAGGTGTCCAGATAGTGACTGAAGCTATGGGAGTTCATTAGATTGCCCAAGGACTCAATATAAAGGGACACATGAAGAGAATCTTGGACTGAGTCTTGAGGACATCTAATATTTAATGATTCAGTAGAGAAGAATAAGCCAGCAAAGCAGATGGAGCAAGAGGGAGCAGAAGCAAAATTACAAAAGTGTCCTAGATAATAAAGACTATAGAGAGGTGGAAAAATGATGACTGAAGATAAATTTGAATTTATTGCCATGAATATCACTGATGACTTAGTTGAGTAGCATTTTAGGAGTGATAAGGGCAGAAGTCCAATTGGTATTGCTGAGAACTGAGTGAGAGTTGAGAAAATAGAGCGCAGAGATAACTAGTAGATGAAATCTGGCTGGGAACAGAGGAAGGGAAACTCAATATGTAAAGGTTCATATAGGCTTCCTGAATATTTATATATTGACTTTAGAGCAAGATATTTGAATATTTATGGTAAGAATCCAGTTGAAAAGGAGCAAGTTAGTGCCAAGGAGAGAAAGGAAAAATGATAATATGAGGATCCTAGGCAAACTCCAAGATACAGAAGAGACACTGGAATTAGAAAGAAGAAGGAATAATTTGGTGTTTTGTGACAAAAGGTCTGCTTTCTTCACAAATTTATATATCACAGCTGGCTTTATAGTCTAACCTCCTTAAGCTGTGACTCTGCTACTTTATGGGAGGGAGATTACTGAATTCTATTTATTTTTATTTAAAAAGGAACATAAAACTCACCTGTTTGGGCAACAAAATCATCTTAATTGTATTTTTTATAATACCTATCAAATGTGAGATCTCTCAAAGTCAACTAAGTCTTTTTACACACATCTTTAATTGAATTAATGAGAAGAGAGTGAATCAAATTCAGAAGCAAAGTCAGTGGCTCATGTCCTAAGAATAAAATGGCTCTGATGTCACTTAAATGTTTAACATATTTGTACACACCCATAAACACACACAGATATAAGTATTTGGATATATTTCTGTGACATTGCTCTAAATTCTTTTGCTTTTCATCTAAGTCATGTCAACGGAAAAAATAATCAAACTCTGTGAAACAATTTTAAAGAGATTTATTCTGAGCCACATTTGAGGACATGACCCGGATCCACGACCAAGAAGCCTTGAGCAAGTGGACTTGCTGTGGCTGGGTCATTGTTTGGTTTTATACATTTCAGAGAGACAGGGGTTACAGGTAAAGTCATAAATCAATACGTGGAAGGCATACATTGGTTTGGCCTGAAAAGGTGGGCCATCTTGAAGAGGGGGGGACTTACAGGTTTATAGGTGGGTTTAAAGATTATTTGACTTGTAATTGGCTAAAGACATGAAGCTTTGTCTAAAGGCTTGGAATGTTTTAAGATAAGGAGCTGTTAATCAGAGACAAGCCACCAGACATACATTTGTTGTATAAATTGAGGACCTGCAGGTTTGTCTTGCATACCCTTAGGCCTGTTAATGGGTTACAAAGGATGTCCCCAAGAAGGGAGGGGGGCGTGATTAGGCAATGTCTGACCTCCCTCCCTGTGGCAGGCAATTCAGTTTTAAGGATATCCCCTTGGCCAAGAGGGGGTCCATTCAGTCAGCTGGTGGTGGGGAGCCTTAAGATTTTATTTTAGTTCATAGTCATAAGTACATGTTTGTATATTTAAAGAAAAAAGTAGTTAGATATCTAACTGGCAAAGTAAAATATAAGAATAGACAAAAAAGGCTGTTTGGTTTTTTTTTTGTATCTAAGTATTGTTCCATGTGTTCATGGAAATGAATGAGTCAGAACTCTGTTGCAGCTTTCTGGTAAAATGTGTCTTCACTTGGGTTGAACTGAAAATTTTCATCTTTAAGGCTAGAAATGATGCAAAGGGTAAGAAGTTTGCCATTCTAGAAGCATCATGTTATAATATGGTTAAACTAGTAAATGGTGATCTTGAGGTCATTTTACTGTATTTTCATAGCATGGAAACAGACACATTTTCACTAGGCTATTCAAGGTCACAGATAATTAGCCTGAAATGGAACAGGCCTCTAAGATATACTTCTGTTCTCTTCTTTCCTTCTCTTCCCTCAAGGCAGAAAAAAATGTTGGCAATTTGCAGAGGTCAAAATCGCAAACTGGACAGGCAGTTAGCCAGACCAACCACATGTAGATACATCATCTCAAAGTGTTTTCCCCAAAATTAAGTCCAACTTAATTTGGCCAACAAATTCCATAATTGTCTTTAAGAGTTTTCCCATAGTCTAGGTAAGATTTCAAAATATGTAGGAGGTCGAATTTTACATGCTTAGGTATGAAAATTAAACTTTGTCTTATATAAAAAGTGGTGACTGACAAAATACTTGCCAATTTAAGGGAGCAATCTATCTGATTTAAAAGTCCGTTAAGTACATATTCAGTCCATTTAAATGTAAATTCTTCATCATCAAGTACTACACTCTTAAGCCATTTCCTTTTCTCTCTCCTCCCTGATAAACAAAATTAATAAACCACTAGCTAGACTAACCAAGAAAAAAAGAGAAACATTCAAATAAACAAGCCAGATGGTTCACTATCCAGAAGTCTTTAGTTTTTTTCTCTTTTGGTCGAGTGGATCTCAGACTTAGCTATGCACATAAGTTACTAAATTGAATTGAATATGTTTGTTCTATCACACCCTCCACAACACTGGATATTGTTATATTTGTTTTTCAATTTTTGTCAACTTAAAGAACCATTTCTCATTTTATATCAATTAATATCATGTTCTCCTACACAGAAATTTGGAGTAGAAGCTTTATATATTCCTTAATTTATTTTAAAAAAATAATATGTCCAGATTTTGCTCAGTAAGAATTTAAAGTTTCAGTTTTGGCTAAAATGAGCCTATATTTCATCTTCTTAGCAAGCACGCACTCAATTGAGACAAAAGGTTAAAAAATAATAATAGTAATAACCCTTCATTGCATAACTCATGAATTTGCTTCTAAAATTCTATAAAATTGATGAAGAATTTTGAAGTCAAGGTTATGTCCTATTCATATTGTTTACCTCCTATGCCTAGTGATATTCAGCAACGTGTGGTCAGTATGTAAGTGAATGACTGAATGGTTTTTGAATTTTTGTATCTAAAGTGATGTGGATTATTGAAAAATGAACCTAATAGTGTTGCGGACTATTGTTTTCATTGACCACTGTGATTATTACTTAAAATGTAATATAATTAGTCCTTACGAAATTCTATAAAGTAGATATTATTAATCCCATTTGAAAAATGAGAAAATTGTTGAAGCCCAGAGATTTGAAGTAAATTGTGCTAGTTCTTTCAGATAATAACATGTGAACTTGGAAGTCAATTTTGTCTGACTCCAGAGTGCATGACTTCTCTGTCATATTAAGCATGGTGACACATGTGTTCAAGTCATAAAAACTTGCAATAATGAGTGTATTCATTTCCTATTGTAAACTTCTACCCAGACATGTCTACAGGGCAGAGACTATAATTTTAGGCATTTAATTTAGGCACTTTGATTTATCTTCTAGACCCATTCAGTTTTCTCTATGCATGGTGTACTATAGAGATAGGAAGGTAGGTCTTCAAGTAGGCTTTTTCTTAGAAAAAAATAGAACTATATTTTAAGACATTTAAATATCAATATTAGCTAATTTTGCCAAAAAATTTGTAATTGAGCTAGAAAACATATCCTTTTTAGGCACGATATAAAAATTTGGTAATAACTAAATACTTGTCTGACCCAAAATATTTAACTCTGAGATAACTAACTCTGGTTTTATTCCAAGATGATTGGGAAAGAGCTCACCCTGAGTTGTGCTATTAACTGCGAGCCAGACTTTTACAAGGTGCACCATAAAACACCACCCTGATTTGGGACTTCAGGGTAACTTGGCGGTGAAAGCACTCACAGGCAACTTTGTGATCATTCAATGGCCTTCCTGTGACCTAGCTACAAGCACTCTATTAATCTACTTTATCATGGGGATTAGTAGGGACAGGGCCTCATGCTGCCATCGGGCACATCTGTTCCTAACTTTTCTTATCTCTCCATGACTATTCCATATAAGACATCTATTCTTCATCAGCCACAAATGTCTCTGCTTTTGAGAAGAAATTATTTTCTATCCTTTCACTTCCATAAGAAGTTAAAAATTAAAAAAAAATTGCTATGCTGTCCTTTCCTGTTTTATACCTGCTTCCAAATACTTAAAAAATTTGAGCTTGCTCATAGCACACAATACAACGCACAAACTTTTTTGAGCAAGTTTTATAGCTTCATTTAATAGGAACAATCTCTGTTTAAAAGTATGAATGACACCCATCAGAGATCCGCTCTTATATTTGTTTTAAACAAATGCACGAATGGTTCTTCCTACTATCTAAGATCCATAAAGTATTTCACAATATAAGTCATACGAATGGCGTTCTGTTAACCTCTGACTCAAACATGTTTAAAGAAGAAGGAGGTGCCTTGGGCTGGCAGTGTGGGGTGTCCATTGTACTCCCGCAGCCTGACTCAGGCTGGGACTAGTGGCACAGGAAGCAGGACAGGCTCATCACCAAGCACCCCCCTCCCACATTCAACCTGGGGATTACGTGGAAAGAAGCAGCTCCATGTCCCGCCTCCTACTCTGTCTCTGAACAATAACCACTTTTCACAGGGTAGAAATCTCGTCACTTTAATTATAGTGGCAGATAAACAGAAAATCCACCCCAAACAACCACTAATCACTTCTGAATGACATATTTAAGTTTCAGTTTTTTTAATTAAATACTTATTTTCAATAGTTTCCACAATGTTTGAGTGAGATAAAATAAAATAAAGCACTATCTATCTATATCTTAAATAGCATTTTAAATGTAAGAATATGTTTTTCTTTCTACATTTAGTAATAGTATAAAAAAAAGAGGAAGTCATCATGGAATATATCTATAATTCCATGATTTAGATTTTCACATTCATATAAATAGCTAAAAATAAGGTTACAAAGGAAATGCTGGTTACTTTTTGGCCAAGCAATTCATGTGATATTTGAGATTTTACATAGATATAAGTATGTGTGTACATATATGCATATACATACATGCACACAGATAATTCATACACACATTAAAATGTCAGCTACAAAGTAGCTTTTGATTATTTGTTTTAATGGACAATAATTAATAAAATATTTTCTATGGCCAAAGGGCTCTTTTATGCATGCACAGGTTTATCACGAAGACATCAATATATAATCTAAGGTAAGTTTCTGCTAAAGCAAGGCAGGCTCACAGCTGAAAATGGTTTGGGGTTTGTTGGGCTGCAGCATTTTGATAAATGGAGATACACGATTAAAATTCTTCAGTCTTTCTAAGCCCTAGCAAAATATGACTCATATATGTCTCCAAAGAGACTTATATTTGCTCTTACAGCTGGCTGTCCGTATAGTTGCACCATTCCCTGGGGAGGTCTGCGGACCTATTGGAGGATGAGAATGTTTCGCAGCTGTAAGAGATTTAGAGCCCTTTAAAGTACTGCCTGAACTACAGCAAACCAGTGTTTCAAAAGAAAGGAAGGCCATGAGGTGTTCATAAGCTTCCCAGCCTTAACCTGGGGAAGCTCACCTGTCAAAGCCTGCTCATTTAAAACTTCACTGAATTGTTAGCTGACATTACACAACGTCTAAAATGTCATCACAAGGAACAAACAAATCCATGCGTTTCCACGTGTTGCTCCTGGGGCCAGAGAACAGCAAAACAATACACTGTGCATAAAATCATGTTCGCTGAAAAGTGCAGTTGTCCATGAGGAAGATGTGGGAGGAAGTGGCTGTAGTGTGTGTTACAGAAGGGGAAGGCTGGGAGAGGAATAAGAGACGGAGGGAACAGTCTGTGGATGCCTCTCATGTACCAGCAAGATTGACTGCCTGCTCCATGCCCTGCTCTCAGGTGGGTCTACCCTCCGTGGTAAGAATGGGGGGACAGAGAGCCGCCAAGCAGCAGGCTTCCTGGACTCATTGTTCCTCAGTCTGGCAGTCATGAGAAGAATGAGCATCCACATCTCTCCAGCCCCAATTCCTCATTTCTGGGATTTTCTTCCAAGCACAGAGGCAAGTGCAGGGATCAGGCAACTTGGCTATATGACTGCGAGGTTTGTAATTCCATCACAATTTCATCACTGGCCCTGCCTGGGGTCAGTGAGAGAAGCAACAAAGCCTCCCACCAGTAGGGCTCATTTCTTCTGCAGAGGACGATGTAACCAATTTATACATGTCGTGCTCTTGCTTCATGATCTCATTTTTAATGTGAGTCACGAGTGCTTAGAACTTCTTTCTTTTTATTTTACAATAATTTATTGTTTGGAAGTAACATTATCTTCCAAACACTGAGTCCGTCCGTGAATTAGGAATGTTGAGCCACCAGGCAGTGCTGGGTGAATACGGGCTTCCCTCCCCTTGCAGTGAGAGGACCTTTGACACCTGACTTACAGTAGAACGGAGGACGTGCTCCGTGCTGGCGAGCAAGATTCCAAGGAAGAAAGGGATGTGGCGGACCCCCACATCACCACGAATTACCCATTCTTGTAAGAGGTTCCTCCTTTTGTTAGAATAAGTAAGTAAACATCAGAAATGACTCCACCCCACGGACCCCCAAATAGAATCTTTATAGTAGATAAATGATACAGAAAGACTGAGCATAAAATGTTGAACACAAATGTATCAAATAAATATCTGATAAAGCAAAGCTATAGGAAAAGAGGTTTATCTGAGACAAAGATGAATTCTGTTTTATAAAATTATAAAGTATCCTGTTCAGAGTAAGATAGAGTTAATATTGTCACCTACTAAATAGCATCGATCAAAATCCATTGTAAAAGATTAAACTATAAGGACAATTGCCAAGAACACAATAACAATATAAGACACTAGCCTGCCTCACTTAGTCATCAACTAAATATGCAAAATAGAGAATGTTGAATAATATAAAAGGATGATTTAACAGATTCTCAACAAAGAACATGCCTTCTTTTCAAATACCCACATTACAGTTATAATTTTTTAAAAATTTCATTTATTATACCATTAAAAATTCAACAAATTTCCATTCTAGTAATAGCATAAGCTACATTACTTAAGAAATGACTGCAGTAAAATTAGGAATTAATGTAACTGTTTTCACAATACCAATAATAACGCTACCTCAACTATTTGGAAATTTTACTAAAGAGGAAAAACATTCTTCAAAAGAACACTTGCATTAAAAAAGATATCAAAGGATATCATGGAAGTAAAATGCTAGTTAGAAAATAATAACAATGAAAACGTGAGAGAACACAACTGACAGTGGCAGGATGAGAAGTGAACAGAGAATAATTTATAGTCTAAAATGTTCACACTGTGGTTCAAGAAATAACCAAAATGATAACTCAAGAAATCAGGGGGAAAAAGCACAACACAAATGTCAGGACCACAGGAAGAAGGATAAAATGGATGTAAAGATAAGAAATGATTGAGATCCTGGGAATGAAATGTAGTAGGTCATTTAGGAGGAAGAGGAATTTTTAAAATTATTATTTTCTAAAAATCGAAACCAAATATTGAAAACTTTGAAACTATTCTTATTCACAGGACGCCTAAATAATCCTATTGGTAAAATTTCTTCATGATTAAGATTAAATGATCCTCTGCCATTGTGTGTGTGTTTGTGTGTGTATGTGATTCTTATATGTGTGTACATGTGTGTATTCAAAATGCAAATTAACATAAGGAAAAAATACTTTTATTTTTGTACTGCACTATTAAGATTATCTGGACAAACAAGAACTAGTAATACCCAGTGATTAATAGATGTTTGGGTTGCACACTGGTTGAGAGTGAGGATAAGAAGTAATACTTCATTTAAACTCCAAGTAAGACCATCAGGAAATAATTCAGTTCATAAAACAATATTTGTGTTTTTATCATTTGTGTTGGAAGAATATTTTAAAAGAATTGTCTATACAAAATCAAATATTTAGAGCCTATAAATATGATTCACTCAACAACTGTCTATTGAACAGCTACTATGAGCAATGGTGAACAAAAGCTGACATAGTTCCTGACTTCATGGAACTTACAGCCTAGAGGATAAGAAATCTATGAATCAAATATGCATAAATAAATATAAAATTATTACTTGAATAACTACTACTTGAAGTCATAAGGTGATACAAGAAGGGGATTTGATATAGTCAGATAAATCAGAGAAGTCTCTCCTAAGGAAGCAACAGTTTAGCAAAGATCTGGGAATTAATGATATCAAGTTGCTCAGCAAGTAAACAGAATTCCAGGCAGAGTGATTAACATATTCTCCGGCACTGTTGCAAGGACAGACTGGACCTTTCCAGAACTAGAATGACAATAAGTGTGGCTGGAATCCAGCGAGGGAGGCAGAGAGTAGCTGGTTTATAATGAGGGAGAGGAGAGACCATGCAGGTGATTCCAGGGATTTAGCTTCTTATAGAAGAGCCATGGGGATTAAATGAAACTTTGTAAACTCTGTGTGTGTGTGTGTGTGTGTGTGTGTGTGTGTGTGTGATTGATCAGATTTGTGCTTTGAAAAAATTCTGGCTACAGTGTATAAATAAAGATTGTTGGGAAGCAATGGTGGGGCTGGGGAGACCAGTTAGGAGGCTTCATGAATCCCAGTGACAGCTGATGATGACATGGATGGAGTGCTGGTGGTAGAGTTAAAGGAATGTCCATCAACATTGTCTACCCAGTGCTACAATCCCATATGGACCTGTTTATTTATGGTTTTGCAGAAAAAAAAAAGGAATAAATCACTCCAAGCAATTAATGACAGATACAAGTTAAAAAGATAGAGTCAAAGAGAGGAGACCAGATTTGAATTATAAGCGATCATCTCCAGAGATACCTTCCAATTGCATTGTCGTAGGACAAGACTTCTGAAAAAGAGCTTAGTACTCATGTTATTTGAATCATACCATAAAACATCACTATATGAAATTCTATTATGAAACCCAATGAAAGAAAATTTGACTATATTTTTATATATGCAATCTTCCACATTTTGCAAATAATATTGTATAAATATTTTAATTACAATTCCAGCTTAATAGGTAATAATTATTGACTAATTTGTTAGTTTATCTGTGGTGTGATAAGACTCACTGGTAAATAAGCAGCAGTAGAAGGAAAAGATTTATGACACATTTATGGAGAAAAATAAACTAGGAAAATTCTATCCATTAACATGTTTTTTCAAATATTCATACCACATGGATGATTGTTCAATCTCATAGGCAATACAGTTAGTCTACTCTTGCCAACTTTAAGATTTTTTTCAGATTATGGTTTGAGACCCACTGTTTTTATAATAGGAAGATCACCAGAAGGGTTACATAAAAACTATAAAAACTTGGCATAAACAATTCTTATGCAGATTTCATTGGGAATCGATGTTTAGTCATGCTGTCGTTGCCTCGAGTGGGTCAGTGATGTTCTCATCACTGACTTTCAGATAAGCCAAGAAAGAGTTGAGTCAATCTTTTTCTCACAATGAAATACATTCTCCTTAACGTGTTAAATCTGAGGTTAATCTATTTACAACATCTGCTATCCCATTGCTTTCGTCCATACTCCAGAGTCCAAGACAAAGGACAATTTCATTAGCCACAGCAATAACAATCGCCAAAGTATCTGCAGTCTCTCGTGTCGGTTTCCCCAGCTCCAATTACTATAGAATCAAGTAAAAAAGGTCAAGTTACATTTGACCACACATTGGGTTGAATTACAGGAGAGGAACTCTGAGCTTAGAGAAACCCAGACTTCTATAGTGGGCAGTAAAAAGCATTATTTCTTGGGAAGAAGACACTATCTCTATTTTCCAAGGCTGTTATCTGTACACTCATCCTTAAAGTTGTAATCTGCAACCAAGACAGTCAGTGCCCATCCTAAAAAGAAAAATGAGAGACTTGTAAACATTTGTCTCCCAACAGATACTGATATTATTTCCATTTTACAGGTGAGGGAACTGAGGCACAATAAAGTCAAAGTCACATAACAAATAGTGGAGTCAGGTTTAGAACTGAAGTAGTGTGACTCCCAAATTCATACTCTGAAAACAGGATATCTGAAAAAAAAAATTGGGTCTTTTTCAAGAATTCAAGAAACTTTGAGCAATCCATATCCTTTCCATGAAATCACTCTAGACGTTGAAACTCAGTGTTAATGTTCGCTTACATTTCTCTAATTATAGTTGCGACACTCATACCCATTTTGAAGATTAGGGTACAAATTGCATACTAATAATATTACTTAAAATTCTGTATCTAAAAAAGAAAAATTTAAAGGATATGATGCATATTAAATATCCTCTGTGACAGTCTCAAAATACGTTGTTGGTTGGACAGATGAGATAATGAGAATGTTACCCGAACTTTTTAGAAACTACAACCTCTCTTGTCTGTTTTGATTTCTTTAGCATTTAATCAATCCTCTCAAATAAAATGGAATACATACCACCAAGCATTGGGTCCACAAGAAGCTTGTCAAGGCTTTACCAAATGCTAACTGCCATCAGCAGTGAGTTATCATCATGACACCTGTCCTAGTGACGTCACCTCATTCTCTGGGGAAACACTACACTATCTAATCATAGCAAGTGTGTCCCTTAATCCTGCAATAAGGCCAACTTCTTCCCCATGCAGTTGACCCTTTTTATCTTAAAAATACTAGTTAGCTCCTTATTTAACCTATAATATTAATATCAATGAATGAATGATTGATCTATGAAGTTGGATCTCAAAATATTTTGTAGATAATGTTGTATCAAGTGCTTTTATTGGTAGTTTCCATAAGAAGAGTCTGTTCTCGTGAAAGCACTGCTCTGTTCTGCACAGTGTCTCGAGTACTGTTTTCACAGGGCACCCTCAGTTTTCTGCATGCTGGTGACGCACTGTGTATTGCTGAGGTTCTGGTTACCAGATATCATCCCAAAGACCCAGACCTCTAGGTACATTCCCCACTGGTCAGAATGACTGGTAAGTCTTTCCTTAGCTTAGCTTGTCCCTTATGAGTGCTTAATGAAAGGAGAAAATGAGACTGCAGGAGGCTAAGGAAACTTATATGTATACGACTAGACAGTGACAGAAACATCTGCTGGTTTTGATGTTTTGCTTGTTGGTTTGTTTTATCTTTAAAAAAAATTCCACATAGAGTATCGAGAAAGTGAGTTTAGTTTGAGAACTTGCATAAAGAACCACTTAACAAATTAGCCTTTTTGACTCTTAAAATCTTAGGTTAAAGTCTATGTGTATTCAAAATCTAAGTCCTCTTCCATTGACCACGCTTTGGTGAGCTATGTCAAACTATTTCATAATTTTTTTCAATCGGTAATAAGAAATGTGGCGTGAGATTTCTGTATTACTTCTAATTTCAAGAGGATGAGATGTAAGCCATCCTTAGAGACAGAACTCTCCAGCATACACACTGGCACAGACAGAGGGATCAAATACTTCTACTCATCTGGAGTAACCAATGAAGTTTCCAAGGACACTGAGCTCATTCCAGGATCAGAATAGGCCCCACTAGAGGGTTAAAACTCTTAGGTGGTATCTGACGGCAAAAATTCTTCTCTTTTCAGTACTTTTTAGTTCTTTCACCACGTGATTTCTCTTTCAAAGCCTTCCTTTGTTTTAACTCGCAGACTCGTCATAGCAATACACTTCATGCATTCTATCATGGCTCATGGATAATATTTTATTAGTCATATACACAGCTGAATCTCTTTAATTCTCCAATTTGTGATTTAATTAAATTTCTGAGGATAAGAGCTTATAGAAGGAAAGCTTTTCTAAAATCAGTAAAACTAATAAACAAATGGAAAAAAAAGAACACCAGGCACAAACAAATGTGTTTTTTTTCCCTCTGTCTTAGTTTTCTAGAAGAATTCAGAAATAATTGAGGACAGAGGTAGTGTGGAAAGACCAAGATCAGAGAGGGTTTGTGTTGCATAAGATCCTTTAATTAAGCCTGTTTTTGTCTTCAGAACCTCTGTTTTTTCTCATAGACACATTCTAGACCTCTCCAAGTTCTGGTTTGATGGTTTTATTTTTTGGTATTTATTTTTAGTGCCTGGGACTCTAGCGCCTCATCGTCTTCCCATGCCACCCCAGAAGTTCTGACCTTCCCAAGGGTCCTGGAGCCCAAGTGAGCCTGTGTGAGTCATGACCCCGCACATCTGGACCCTTCCTGGGACTGCGTAAGCTTCAGGGGTCTGGAAGGTAGTGAGGAGGTACATGCTGGAGGTGGATGGGGTCGGGGAGTGGAGGGATCAGGAGAGGGAAGAGGAAGACACTGTTCACTCCCGAGTAAACACACAGCACTGGCTGGTTAACATTTCCATTGCCATTATTTTTTTAAGAAGATTTAGGACTTCTAAATAAATGCTAATTCCCACTGAATTCTCACTTTAGTAGAAAAACCAAAATGACAGTGATTAGATATGTGATAACATGGTAGTTGTCATCATGTAAATTCCAAACTAAAAAGTACTACTTCGATTTCAAATTACTGACCAGAGTTTCTCACCTTTTATACCTAGAAGGAACTCGATGTGGCATAGGCAGATAATTTTTATGTATGCATTTAAATGACATTCATGGGGCTTCCTGTGTGGCAGGTGTCGTGTTAGGCACGATCACCCAGTGGCAAATCACAGACATCACTCCTGCCTTCCAGAGCTTTCCATCTTGTGAACTGAAGGTAGAGAGGAAAACCAATCGGCAGAAGCTAAAATAACCATAAACTTTTCTCCACGTCTCCAGGGTCCCAGCTGCCAAGCCACACTGAAGTCACAGAAAGAAAAGAGAAGGAACCATCCCCGTGTGTGTCTCATGAGGATTCGTAACCTCATCCAAAAAGGGTTTTGATGCAAATGTAGGTATCAGCTCACATCTTGTAGTCAAAACAGTAATAATAAATAATAATCGTATTATTGATCATCTCATTTTATCTAGGAGGAAACCGAGGCTCAGACACCCTTAGGTGACTGGCTTAGACCAGGCTAAAGCCCTCAGTGCTAGAGCTGGGGATGAAATGGTCCTCTCGTGCCACGTCCTTTGTTCTATAAAATCAGTTTCCTTGGAAGCGGCACATGGAAAGGGCTCCAGCTCAGTTGGGCCTTGTGCAGCCCTTCTGACTTGAGTAAAGGAAAACTGCAAATCCCAACTTTACGTGTCCTGTCAAAGTGAAGAATCTCCAAGATTGTTGTGGAAATTGCTGTTTCGGTTTCTTGGATCTAGCAGGGACACAGGAAAAGAAGGAAGGGATTAAAAACAGGGAGTATATTGATTAATGTCGTGGGGCACAGTCTTTTATAATAGAATCTCAAGATTAATGATGAGCTGTGTGTTGAAATGAAGAAATTACTACATTCCTGTTTTGCTAACTGTGAGGAATAGGATTAGAACAACATTTATGGAACCACAAATCACAGAAATGCATTAAAGTGCCTTAAAATGCTTGTTGTTTTTTTTCCCCACAAGCTTGAATGATTAACCGTTGGACCAGGCAGCAAATCTCAGCATTCCTCTAATATTTACTAAGGAGTGAAGGGTAGTTAGGACAACAGGGGAACATGAAAATACTTGGGAATACCAGCAAGCAAACAGAGATATTGTTCAAAAGCCAGGTGCTGAGCTTTCACTGCTTTTTAAGTTTCTAGCTCATACACTCTATATTATTTCTTAAGTGTCTTGTTTTAGAAAGACTGTGTAGTCTTCCACTCTTTTCCAAAAAAAAAGTGATATAAATTCTGATTGACTTTTTCCTTTTTTTCATAGCCTTGCCACTAAAAAGGGGTGCATAGCCTACGACTGGTAGTTGGTTAAAAATGCAAAATCTCAGGTCCTACCCAGACCTACTGAATCAGAGTGTACATATTTCAAATAATTTTTATTTATTTACCATTTTAGTCATTTTTAGGTATACAGTTCAGTGGCATTAAGTACATCCAAATTGTGCCAACATCATCATCTATCTCCAGAAATTTTCATCTTCCCAAATAAAACTCTGTACCTATTAAAGGCTAACTCTCCACTCCTCCTTCCCCTCAGCCTTTGGCAACACCATTCTACTTTCTGTCTGTATGAATTTGATTACTCTAGGTACATCATGCAAGTGGAATCATATGACATCAGTGGTTTTGTGTCTGGCTTATTTCACTTAGCACGATGTCTTCAAGGTTCATCTATGTTGTAACACGTGTCAGAACTTCACTCTCTTCTAAGGCTGAGTAATATTCCATTACAGATATCACATTTCCATTTATACGCTGGTGGACATGGACTTATTTTCCTTTTAGTTATTGTGAATAGTGCTGCTCTGAATTTTGGTGTACGAGTATCAGGGTGTGCATTTTAACAAGATCCCCACGATCACGTGATCGCAAGCAAATGGTGTTTGAACAAAAAATCTTTCAGAAAATCAGGACATTTTATAAAGATTATTTGCATGAGGAAGCTAAGGATGACTTGCAAATCTACTAATGTAAATGACTTAGTCTCTTGTAGAGATTATCAAATGAGCATTGATTGAATATATATTTATAGAGCCCCCAGCGTGTGTCAGGCGCAGGGGGGCGGGCACAGATACACAGTCTTGTGCTAGCTGCCTGCTACCTTTTGCATATATGTTGTGATTTACTTTTTCTTCTGAAGTTTCAAATGTCTCAAGTCCCAGTAGAGAGAGCAATGTTTACTTTTAAATTGGGCAGATCACACTTCCCACGAACACATACACATGCAACCATTGCATTCACAGAAACTAATTGGGGGCGGTCCTTTGTCTATGGATAGAACCTGTCAACAAATTTTCATTCCATTGAAAACACAAACTAAAACACTTCGATGCTCTCAAGTTCGAGCCATTGTCATTCCAGGGCATGACGGGAGTCCTGTTGAGAGGAGCCATGGCTGTGTCCACTCACAGGACTCAATAACATGAAAAAGCAACCTAGAGACCGGGTGAAGGGGAGAGCCCCCCGTGACATCATTGGTTGGCATCACCAAGCTCAGTCTCCACCTACCACAATGAGAAGCCAGAAGGTACACCAGTGTCTGCTGTCATTTTCTAAGAGGGGATGAAAAAGTTCAGCAAATTAGTTGTATCAGATGAACACTTTCAATATTGCCATTGGTATTGTCCCTCTAGTCTGAATGCAAACATATGGACCAGTGTAATTTAAGTGCATACAGAATACCGGCTGCACGAAGGAAGCACTCTCAGATATACATGTGGAGCAGTGGTTCTCAGCCCTGGTTACAATCACCTGTGGAGCTTTTAATATGCATTAGTGCTGCACCCAACACCTTAGATATTCCAACATAACTGTTCTGGAATACAGGCCTGGCATTGGTCTCATGCAGACGTGTGTGTGAGCATGTGCATGCACAACATATACATATATGTATTCATATACGTGCAATACATATGTACATGTGTTCATATGTATAATACATGTGCACATGTATTCATATTTTTGCAATACATGCTATTGTCTTATTAATTTATATATACTTGTAGCTCTCTCTTAGTTCTGTATCTCTATATAAATACATGTATAGAGAGACAACAATGGCTATTTGGATGAGGACTCTGAACCATTTGTGCTTTTTTTTTTTT
>VBSM01002912.1:8625188-8652146 GCA_008086735.1 Cheirogaleus medius
TAGGCTATTTTGTACACGAACTAATGAGATATGTATATGCCATGCAATCCAGATTATTGACTAAATATTTTAGTTTCCAGGTGGATTCTTGACATCAAGTCAGAGCCAAAAATCTGTTAAAAAGCTAAAATCAATATGATAGCAGTGACTTAATTTACTGAGTATGAGTAGACAAAACTGAGAAAAATTCACAGCCTCGTAAGCAGAGGATCATAACCCCTCATAAGACTGTTTTTGGCCCACAAACAAGTTTATATTCATAATCTCACTTATTCCCAAATCCTCTGAGGTCTGTCCAATTTTTATTTTACCGCTGTAGCAACTCAGGTTGTGGGAAGCTGCAGGTGACCTGGGGAACAAGCTGGCCAGGGCAAGACTGAGATCCTCCATCTCCAAGTCCAGTGCTCCTGACGTCACCCCCCGCTGCTGTCTGTTTAAGGACATCGCTGTCCCCAACATGCAAGCACAAGCAAAGCGATGGCCTCTGCGTCTGGCACTATTTCTTTCCGTTTGTCACACACCATGAACCACGTTGTCCTTAACACAAAAACCAAACATGGAGTTCCTTTCTTTGTCCTCTGCATGGGGACTTTACATCTGACATTACTCACCCTGGCAGAGTGATAAGGCCAACCCCACATGTTGAAAAATGACATGTTGGGGATTTGACTACAGGAAACAAAATACATATGGGCAGAACCTTAGCGTTTGGTAGAGAACAGCTTGAGTTCCTTCCATACGCCACACTGATTTTCTTCACACTTAACCAAAATCATAAAGCTAACCCGGCCCAGAGGAGATGAAATATGGAAACAAGTGTAAAGAGAACAGGTCAAAGGAGCCCAGTGACTCAGAGATTAGCCACTGGCGTCTCACTTCGGGGATCCGGACGGCATGAAAAGTTCTCTGCAGCACTTTTACAAGCCCATCGAAGATTTAATGCCTCCTGCCAACATTCAGAGCATTACCGTAAGGAGGCTGAGCCATGACTGAGCCTAAAAATGAAATATACCGCAGCTATTTATATCCCTCTGGGCTGCATGCTGGGGGCTCAGAACAGATTTGCATTCAAAGCCTTGAACAAGCTTGTTTCCTTAGGATAATACAATGTTTTTTTCATATCATAAATTCTAGTCTTTCTCGTACAACAATTCTTAAAAAAAAATATTTTATCTTGAAAAAAAAAATCCTAGAGGACATATGGGGAATTTGGAACTTTAAATATTATCAGAACTTGGGTATAAATATACCCGTTGACCAAATTATGCAATGATAATTTATATTTGGTTATTTTAGGACTTCTTCTATTTGAACAAACATATACAATTTTCTGTTCATGTCCTGAATGTTTTTTATTAAAAAAAATAATGATAACCGGGCCTAAAGTATTGTGAGTTCTATTATTTGCTTATGCAGCTATACGTTTTGTTGGTATGCAAAATGGATCACAGTTTGAAAATGCATAAACTTAGAGAAAAGTAGTTTGGGGCAGTGTTGATTGTAGATGACTTGGTCAAGAAAATATGTTAACTAGTTTTGTTTAAAAGTCCGTGTCCTGGGCTTTCTGGAAACTCTTCTTCTATTCCTCTACTCATTCATGCTGTCTAGTGTCCTCTCGCCTTTGTAATACCTATAGTAGGTACTAATGTTCAGGATGTCTGTTTGTCTTCGAGCTCTGTGCAGTCCTCAAGGTTGTATATCTATCTGTAAGTCACAAATTGTTTGATAAGCTGAGTGGACAGTCTGATCAGAAGCGCGATCCTTTCTATTGAAGGAGTATACATGATCGAGATTTGTTTGTCGAGGTAGAATCTGAGAAGTCAGAGAGTTCAGGAAAAACATGTACGAGTCAATAAAACCTTGAGGCTAAACAGGCAAAATAAGAAGATAGGAACTGTGAAATGTTTATATTTTTGTAGTCATGAAAATGAAATGAGCCAAAAACATAGTGAGAATTTAACCAAATAGAGTTAACATCTCATTAACAGTGAAAATACACATGTGCCATTTCTGGTTGTACTGCAAATAAGATGCTCACTGCTATGCTAATGAAATTACCATGTGGATAAAACATGAAAACGAGGGAAAGAGTAATTGGAGTAATTGGAAAGAGTCATTGGTTAGCTCCATTTAGCGGAAGGCCCAGGAAGAAGATGAGAAAGATTTCTGCCTGAGAAGAAAGAGTAGCTCCTACTGTCTTGGGCTTGTGTGCCAGAAAGAAACTCTAGTTATGGCACTTACTTGCCATTCTTCCAAAGATCTCTGCCAAAATCAATGTGAGTACTAAGCTTTGTAGTTTCATTTCCTCATGGTCTCAGCCATTTCAAAAATTCCTATCAATGAAGAAACTAGGGGATAGGTCAAAACACATTCAGAGTAACAATTGCAGCCCATAATTAACATTTGTTTTCTCTCTCTCTCTCTCTCTCTCTCTCTCTCTCTCTCTCTCTCTCTCTATCTTACCATGGTTTACTCAGTGGGGAGAATGGTAAGAGAAGAGGAGGTCGGTCGATACAATGGACCCAATTTGTTTCAACAAATTTATGTGAGCCTAATAGTACGTTCTACACAAAATATCACTGTGACTTGGAAAAGGTCTATACTGAAAAGGTTGTGTGGTCCAACAGGCTGATTCAGATGTGGGGTCCGTTTCCCTCAGATTCACTTATTTTGAACGTAGAGCTCATATGTTTTTACTTCCTCACTTTGTAACTGAAATGAAATTCATTTTAGAACTTGCATAGGATGAGAAGATTGGAGAACTGGAAGTATGTGTAACGCATATAACTGCTAGATGTATTTCTGCTTTTGTTCCTATCATTACATGGGTGGGTTCAATGCAGTAAGGAAGAGACCGATTGCAATTATTATTAAACTTGCCCATCACTACAACAAAGCAGACTTTCAATAAATCACTGTGGTGTAATATTCTCATGTCACAGGTATCAGCAACGCCATCTTTGTGAAATATTGGAAAAGATCAAATTGCCTCATCCTTTGTTGCTCTCACCAGAAGGACCCATCCTCTTCTAATCTTTTCTTAGGTATGTTTTCTAAGAACCTTCTTTCTGACATTTTTTCTTTTTAATTGTGGGAAAGTACACACAGTGAAATGTCCCATCTTAACCGTTTTTCAGTGTACAGTTCATAGTGTTAAGGATAGTCACATTGTTTTGCAGCCAATCTTCAGAACTTTTTAATCTTGCAAAGCTGAAACTCTATGTACACTAAAGAACACCAGTTTCCTCCTTCCCGTAGCCTATGGCAACCACCATTCTACTTTCTGTTTCTATAAATTTGACTGCTTTAGACATCTCCTGTAAGTGGAGTCATACAGGTTTTATCTGTCTGTGACTTGCTCATTTCACTTAGCATAACGTCCTCAAGGTTCATCTATTTTGTAGCCTGTGTCAGAGTTCCCTTCCTTTTTAAGACTAACATTCCATTGTATGTATGTACCACATTTTGTTTAAACATCCATCCATTGTTGGACACTTGAGTCGTTTTCACTTTTTGGCTATTGTGAATAGTGCTGCTATGAACATGGGTACACAAAGATCCTTTTGAAACTCTTAAGTATCTTCTTAATACCTCGGTCCCCAAATTGTATAACAAGATAAAAAACAATTTTTACTTTGACTCAATTCATCCACCTGCAGTTTAAGAACACAGGTTAAGGATTAAGTTTGTGGACTGTCTTGGTGATTATATGCCTTCTATCTCCACCAAGACAGAGTTTAAAGAAGTCACTCAAAACCACACAACCCACCCTATCTTTCTATCCCTTTTCATCTTCCATTTCTTCCCTTCCTGATGTAGACACGCTAATGTCCCAAGAAGTGGGGCGATACCAGGAGGGGAACAGAGATGTGGGCAAAGGAGGCAGTCTGAGTGGTTGAGAGACTGGTCACTTTGAGCAAAGAGTTAATTGAGCAAATTATCGACAATGATGGGAACCAGGTTTCTCATTGTCTAAGAAGGGATTTGAAAATATGGGCTGGGGGAAACTAACAATAATTCTAAGATACTGGTTTGGAAATAGAAGTATCTGTATAAATTCACATGTGTGTGTGAGTGTATGTGTACAATCATACCTCAGTATTTGTGAAGGACTGGTTCCACAGATACCAAAATCCACAGATACTCAATCTCTTATGTAAAATGGTGCAGTATTTGCATTTAACGTATGCACATCCTCCTGTATACTTTAAATTGTCTTCCATTGCTGTGGAATTCCTGTCGAGCATGCAAGATCTAAGCCTGGTCATGAGGAAGTTCGGATGACCAGGGTCAGGTCATCTACAAGATGAGAGATCTATACTCTTCAAGAGCACCTAGCTCACGAAAGTCGGAAACTCTTCCAGAAGGAGGGAGCCTGGTGCAACATGACAGCTGCATACAGTCCCTCGCTTGGTACGGATCCTTGGCGAGATGGGAAAAGAGCCATTATTGGGCTAACATTGTTGGTGAAATCTGAAATACATCTAGATTGGATGGTAGCATCGTATCAACATCATTTTTCCGACTGAGAGGATTGGATCGTGGTAATGTTAGAAGGATATCCTTGTTTAGGAAACATAGTCAATATTTCCTAGATTTGAATTCTGGCTGAACTCTTTCATGCCAGTATGTTGTTGGGCGAGTTCAATAACCTCTCTTAAGCCTTCACTTCCTTATCTGAAGAATTCAGATAGCAGAGCTATTGCAAAGATGAAATGAGGTGATGCAAATAATGCTCTTCACACATTGCTCAGCACAGACGTACTTTTAGTAGATTTGGCTGTCATCATCATTATTCTTCTCTCCCTCCTTCTCGGGGCATTTCTCTCCCTCTCCCTTTAGACTCTTCTTGGGCCAAGTGGCACTGCTATTTGTGTTTTGTATGCAGCGTGTTACACAAGGGCTGGCCCACATTGCAGGTTCATCCATCTTATCAGAGCGAATCGCCTGATTGTTGATTGGTATGCTCCTCTGGAGAGAGCCTCTGGACCGGGATGCTTATGTAGATATGAATGCAAAATTGCACTGGACGTTGTTTGGAGTTGTGTCTTAAATCTCGGTCCATGTAGAATCATAAGGGAAATCACGGAAGAACGAGATTTTCTGTATGCCATCTACTGCCTGCCTTTCAGCTCCCTGCCAGAAAATGTCACGCGGGCGACCTTTCCTGAGCAAGTTTGGCGTTTGTGCCTCTGGGGTGGCTGGAAACCATCAGTGGAAAATAGGCTTTAAAAAAAATCTCCTATGTACTTCGTGTAAAGACGTAAGTTGTAGTTTAGAAGGAAGGATAGGAATAAAAAAATAATGTGTGGAATCTGAGGATTTCTGGATCACCTGAACCCTGTTCTAATGACAAATTACTTCCATGTGAAAGGAGCGGCCGGAAACTAAATCTCAGTTTAGTTGGATTTACTTAAAAGTTGAAAATGAAAAATAAAGTAAACTAATGGAATAGTTAACCTCCTCCATCCTGCTTTTGCATTCTATCCTTAAGCGAGGCTGGTAGGCACAAAACTCGCAAAGCTATCCTTTATGATTTAGACCACAGGGCTTGCTCAGACTCCCCTTGTGGTAGACATTGTCTGTTGTTTGTTACTAAAATGATCTTAATTTAAATAAAAACTATAATAAACAATTTGATACTGTAGCTGGGCACGGTGGCTCAACGCCTGTAATCCTAGCACTCTGGGAGGCCAAGATGGGCAGATCGCTCAAGGTCAGGAGTTCGAAACCAGCCTGAGCAAGAGTGAGACCCCGTCTCCACTAAAAAAAAAAAAATAGAAAGAAATTAATTGGCCAGCTAAAAGTATATAGAAAAAATTAGCTGGTCATGGCAGCGCGTGCCTGTAGTCCCAGCTACTTGGGAGGCTGAGGCAGAAGGATTGCTTGAGCCCAGGAGTTTGAGGTTGCTGTGAGCTAGGCTGATGCCATGGCACTCTAGCCAGGGTAACAGAGTGAGACTCTGTCTCAAAAAAAAAAAAAAAAAAACCCCAACAATTTGATATGATCTGACATTTGTGAATACATAATGTTAAGCAGCATTAAAAACTTTTAAATCCTAATATCAGAACTACTCCACATAAAAAAATAAAATTATGTAGCAGCAATGAATTACTTAGTGCTTTAATTGTTTTGTGTCTTTGTGTGAAAGCTATTTTAAATAAAACAAACACAAAGAAAGGGGTTTTCAACTTTAAATAAACCACTTCACTTCCCGCTGGCCACAAGCAGATTGCAAATGCCGACCCACTGAGCGTTTGATAGTATCTTTTTCTGCTATCATGTAAATATGTTAGCTCTTTAGATGAGAGAAAGAAATCTCCAAAAAGTCAAGGTGTAGATTAAGTTGGAAAAAATATTTCTCTGGAAGAGTTTACAGTTTTGAGGGCTCTGTCTAGATTAGCTAAATTCTGAACATATTTATAGTACTTACATATTCTCTCTTTCCTGGGTTTTTTTTGAGGGGGTGAATAAAAGGATACGTGTTCATTTTTGCATTCTGATATTTTTCCAGTAGAGAAATCACTTTGTGTTGATTAATATATGCAGAGTGCATATAGAATATCGTCTGATATCTGAGCTGCTCCCTGGGTCCTCTTTTAGGAGCTGTGAGGGTTATATACCTATACATTCCCCATGGAGAGGAATGGACACTTGGCTGGCAATGAGGAGAGTTGGGTACGAGTCCCATTGTGGCCACTAACACACCTCGTGGAACTTACCCAGCCCCTGTACCTCCTTAGGGAGTCTCGGTTTCCTTCTATAAAGAAAGGAAGTGAGAGTTGGTAGTAGTAGAGAGTCCCTCAGGACTCGCTATACTGTAAAATTTTAATATTCAATCTTTAAAGACCTATGTGTATCATGTATCACTTTTCACTTTCAGGGATACAGGGTATATTTTGATTTATTTCCTGTTCCTTTATTGCAGCATTTACGATATTCTTTTGTAGACGTTGAGCGTGGGTTTGCTCAGACAAACTGGAAGCAACTTGAGAGCAAGGGCCATGCTCTCTTCCTGCAGCGACATCCTCACAGATTGCCCCAAGCAAGCAAGCATCGTGATGGAGCTGCCGGAGCTCAGATTTTGAAGTCAGAGAGGCCTGGGTTTCAATCCTGACATGCAGATAGCAGATACACCAAAACGTTTCATGAGGAGATGCCTTCTAAATGTGTGGGCAGAACCAAGGGAAACCAAGGATCCTGGGGCATCAGGAACGAACAACAGCAGGAAAGCATTCACTAGCCTTAGACCAGAAAAGGAGAAGAGAGGAAGTGAGTTGTATCCCCAGAACTGGAGCAGAAAAGCCTGGCCGAGGCCAGGGCCAGGGTGTTCAGAGGCTGGGTGGGAAGAGAGGGAACACATAGCCCACAGTTTCTCTTCCCATCCTCCGACCTGCTTGCTGGTGCCTCCCTTTGATCGACCCCAACCAGAAACCAGAGGGCAAAGCAATACGGGCGGTGGGATTTGTAGAATTCAGATTCTCAGGGCACAGGGCAAGGCAGGGAAAGACGGAGAATAAATACATCTGGGGGAGAAAATGGAGCATGATCGTCTCCCAGCTTTAAGTCTTGAGGGCATGTATAAATCCCCGAGGCTAAGTTTAGAGTAAAACACCAATGCTAAAATCTCTCAGGGTGCTATGCTAATTAAAAAAGAAAATATATAGGGAAGTGACTGATTTGTGGAGATATTCAAGGAATAAATGGCGCATCCATTTACTCGTTGAATAAACGGACAAACAAATGACACAGGGCAGACTAACTTTTGTGCACGGGCCTGGCACAATGGAGCTGTTCATACACACGTGTTGCCACAGTGTCCTTTGCATGGAGAGGGCACCGATCTGCAGAGATACCCGGGAACCCAAGACCGTGGTGGGGCTGAGCTAGCAGAGTGACTCATGACAACGCAGGCTGGGGGCTGTGTATACATTGTGACTTGCCCAGAGGTGACTTCCTGAGTACAGGTTTCTGCCTTTGTTTCAAGCCTTCTTATTAATTGCTAGACATTTGAATATAGTAACTAACCAAAGAAAGAAAACAGTATCAGAATCAGGTTTCGAATCACTGGCTAATGAAAAGGCATAACTACACAAAGACCGGAGATGATTTTGAGCAACATCAAGAAAATCAGCTGGCCTCACTGACGGGGAAAAAAGGACAAGAAAATAAGATTTTACAGGAGAATTAACTTGATCTAAGATTTAGGTATGAGCATTTCTTCACTATCTATCTATTCAGTAATGCCTCATGAAATTTTTAATTTCAAAGTTACAGTTCTCATTGAAAAAATAATGTATAACAACAATAAAAAGATTTTAAACGAACAACTCTAAAAAATTCTCCACAAAATCGATTCTAACCATTTCTTGAGGGAGGCATAGGTTAAGAATTCTTTTATTCTATTTAATCATTGCAGTGGGAAAAAAATTTGTTCTATGAGCTTATTTTGGCTTACTTTCCATATCTTTAAACAATGACCACTTTTTAAAAATAATTCCGTTTTCTAATCCAAGGTTTCTCAACTTTGGTGATAGTGACACTTTAGACAGATGATTCTTTTTTGCGGGAACTGTCCTGCACATTGTGGGATGGGTAACAGCATCTCTGGCCTCTACCCACTAGATGCTAACAGCACCCTTCACCCCAATTGTGACAACCAAAAATGTCGCCAGGCATCGCGGAATGTCAGATGATAGCAAAACTTTTCCCTTTTAGGAACCAGTAGATTGATCTATTGATAAATAGATTCCAGGTCTATTTATTCAAAGTGTCCATTAATTATAGGGAAGAAATAGTGTATTTTATAAAGTTTCTATGTTCATGTCTCTTTGATCATTGTTTTAAGAACTAACAAGAAAGGTAGCGTGACATAAATACTGGTGCCAGGGTGTGTTCATACTGTTTCAGCAAGTGTTAACAGCTCTTGCAACAGCTCTTGACCAGGGAAATAACTGAGCAGCATGTGGAGAGTGGAGAACAGCTTTTATTCCGTCAGCATGCTCCGTGGACTTCTGATCTTCTGAGCCCCCTCCCTTGTTCTCCTCCAGTTTTTATACCCATGGTAGGACTCAAAAAGCATCCAATCAGCAACAAGCGTTAACATCCAATCAGCAACAAGTGTTAACATCCAATCAGGAACAAGCTATAACATCCAATCAAGAACAAATTTTAACATCCAATCAGGATTGCGCAAGCAGCGGGGCGTGGAGGGGCCTGGAGCCCTGCAGCAGGAGCCGGAGCAGGAGCGGCAGGGAGGCGGTGAGCAGCCAAGTCCCACTTTCCCTGTCAATACAACCCCGTGGTCAGGGTCCAGGAGGGAGAGTTAATTGCAATCACTGCTCCTAATATATATATAATTATATTATATATACATATATATAATATATATACTTATATATATAATTATATTATATAATTATATTATATATATTATATATACTTATATTATATTATATATACTTATATATATGTATAATTTTTACTATGCTAAATCTTACCTAATTATAGATTTCTTTCCAAAATGGAGTAGAAAGATTTTTCTGCATCACATGACTGATAGAATTGCTTCTAGTTCTTTTGCTTTCATTATTCCATCTAGAATAAGCTGAGATAAAGGTGTCATCTAGGGAGTTGGCTACTGCTCAAACGACAGTGACAGACAAATCAGAGCCAATTTTGCAATTCACAACACATGTGTGTATAAATACACACATGTAAGAGATAATCAGTAAACACTAATAAATGCCACAGGCCTAGGCACAGTAACTTTGCTTCGGTCAGCTCCTTTGAGAAATAGCCATGGGAAGGCGGATGTTCCCTCTGATGGCTCTTTATTGAGCAAGGAATCAGAACGACAGTGAGACGGTGTATCGAAAGCAGGAAATGGCAAGTGTCATGTTTGAGAGTTCTACTTTCAAATGACCCTTGGTTTTTTTCCAGTTATCTGGATCCAGCAGCTGTTCCCCTTAAGAGTGCTGGGTTCAAACCGACACAGCCTGGATTCACAACCAACTTTTAAAACTTCTGAGCACCATGCACAGCAGGGAATATGTTACGTCTTTGCACTTGCAGCGCCTGTGTCAGCCACAAACGCCGTCATCAGGTCCTCTCGCCCTGGTCTTCCTGCTGCTGCTGGCCTGGGTGATGCTCTGTCTTTTAAGGTGGCGTCTGCGGGAATCTGGCTGCTGCCCTTTTGTGGTTGGATCATTCCTTGACGTCACAGAGTTACGAGAGGAGCCCTGTTATTCCAGATTCCTACTCCCAACATTACAGAGTGAACATAAGGAAGTCCTGGCTAACATGAGAGCAAACTGTTCATCTTTTTATTACCAATAATTTATAAATATTTATTTTTTTAAAGAAAAATGAAGTCAGGATGGTCATGGTGGCTCATGCCTATAATCCCAGCACTCTAGGAGGCTGAGGTGGGAGGATCGTTTGAGCTCAGGAGTTCGAGACCAGCCTGAGCAAGAGTGAGACCCTGTCTCTACTAAAAATAGAAAGAAATTAGCTGGGCAATTAAAAAAATATGTATATATATACATATATAAATTAACCAGGCATGGTGGTGCATGCCTGTATTCCCAGCTACTCGGGAGGCTGAGGCAGGAGGATCGCCTGAGGCCAGGAGTTTGAGGTTGCTGTGAGCTAGGCTGATGCCATGACACTCTAGCCTGGGCAACAGAGTGAGACTCTGTCTCAAAAATAAATAAATAAAATAGAATATACAAAATAAAAAATGAAGTCAAAATAATATATGTATGCCAGTCAGAAATAATTTTAAAAAATCCACTTACTCTAAGTTAACAAATTCAATAACTTTATTTTAAAATACAAAGTAATATATGAAATGCAGACTTTGTGATTTAGGAGTAGTATTTCTTTCAAAAGAACATTTTGGGGAATGCCATTTCGCCTCTTTTAAATGAGTACTATAAAGATAGATGAAATAAGTCAATTTTGCAGTGCAAGTTTATACCCTACACATTTATTTACATATTATATTCATATCTTATTTAAATATATTATTTGCATAGTAAACATATGTTTAAGTAATTTTACATTTCTTTACATTTAAAAGTGTGCAGAATCCTATTTTTTTATAGATGTGGAGACAATTCCTTGAGCTCAAGGCATTTTCAACGAGCTATTAAGCTCTATTGCTGTTTACTTGCTGTTTCTTCCAATACCAGTAATAACCTCATAATTCAACATAGCCCTAGACCAGCACCTGGAGCTCATTACAAACTCATTAAAGAAGACCCATTCCATGGCAGAGCACTTCTCCCAATGCCAGCTTGCTTTTATTTAGGTAAATTCTCTATCATATGGTATGAATGTTGGTCAAGTTTCAGAGGGCTCATTTTGTAAAAAGCTATCTCCACTACATTTTTCCTAAATGTAATAGTTATCTATGGACATGCAAGTATTTATCACATATATTTTAACTGGTGTCATAAATTTTTGGAGGCCAAGTGTGGTGGCTCACACCTGTAATCCCAGTACTTTGGGAGGCTGAGGCAGAAGGGTCACTGGAGGCCAAGAGTTCGAGACCAGCCTGAACAACATAGCAAGACTCCATCCCTACAAAAAAAAAAAAAATAAGAAAAATTAGCAGGGGATGTTGGCGCATACCTGTAGTCAGTCTCAGCTACTCAAGAGGCTGAAGCAGCAGAATGGCTCGAGCCCAGAGTTCAAGGCTGCGGTGAGCTATGATCCTGCCACTGCTCTCTAGCCTGGGCGACAAATCAAGTCCTTGTCTCTAAAATAAATACATAATTTTTAAAATATAGTTGTTGCCCTCACAAATGGATTAATGCAGCTATCAAAAGGGCCGTCAGGAGTGGGCTTTCTCTCCTGCCCTCTGCCTTCCACGGTATGAGAATACAACATGCAAGGCACCAGCTTGGAAGAAGAGAATGGCCTCACCGGACACCAAACCTGCCCATGCCTTACCTTAAACTCCCAGCCCCCAGAACTTGAGCCAATACATGTCTGTCCATTATAAATTGCTGAGTCTCAGGTATTCCGTTACAGCAGCGCTAAATGGACTAAGACAGGGCTTTATAACTGTTTTTAAAACTCTCTGTGACTTAGTGCTCTCTGCTACTTTATATATTATGATACTAAATTCCCCAACAAATACATAGTAGATTAGAAACAGAAACACGAGAAGGGAATGTTTTGTTCCTCATCAAATGTTCCAGTTCAAGTAGAAACAGGTGAGGTGACCTACTTTGCCTTTTGCATGGATGAAAAGATTTAAAATTTATTTTTCTTGTCTCAGGGATTTGTATTCCCAAAATTGAAAACAGTCTGAAATAAGAAAGGTGTGAGCTTATTAGCACAGTAATACCCTCTAAATTCTCACTCCCTGGTGAAGGCAGAAAAGTGCTAATTAATCAATTGCTCAATTAGGAAAGGCTCTTTAAGAGCAAATTTGTCCTGGGAAAATATAAGCAGCTGATGATCTGTCTTAAGAAAAAATGCATCTTACAGGAATTATGTTCAAACTGGAGCATTTGGGGTACAACCTCCAGATAAAAATATGTGTATGACTGAGAGAGTAACTCTCGCTGAAGTCTTTAGTTTTGAAGATGAACTTTCTTCAATTAGAAGAAAGTTCTATTATACATAGAAAAAAAACAAAGTTTTTTTTAATTTATTCATTCACCTTAGTAATTATTTATTGGGTGTCCATGCACCTTCATAGGATATTGTGAGGATTTGATAATGCATATAAAGTGCTTGTAAGTTGCAATATAAAGGAAAGAGATAAATATTCAATGTAATGTAAGAAGTAAATATCTTCAATATCACAGGTGTAGTAACAGATATAGCAGCATATTTTGTGGGACCTCATTCATGGTGGGAAGTTGTGCTAGGGAGGAAGGACAGGCAGACCTCGGCCAAGGAGGGTGAGGCTGGGTGCAGGGGTGCAGGGTGCAGGGGTGGGGATGCAGGGGTGCAGCCGCAGACAGCCACAGGGCCTTGGGGATTATGGGAGGAAATTTAAACTTTATAATGAGAAACAATAAATTGTCTTAAATTAATTATTCCGATGAGCCGGGTCTTTGGGCTCTCAGTCTCAAAAACTCCTCCTCTGAGTTGCCCTCTGTCCCGGGTTGGGGCCACCTCTGGGTGGGGGCCACCCCTGGCCTGCTCTGCCCTGAGAACTGGCCCAGCTCTCCAGCATCCTGTCTTGATCTGTTTTTCTGGGGGTCCAGGCATCACGAAAACTAAAATAATAATATTTTAGTGTTATATTTTATTAAAGGTATATTTCAATGTCTAGGAAAAAAGTAAACAAAAGATATTTTCTTCTGATCTCATTAAGTGATGCTAATAAATGTCACAGAACCAACATCAGTCAGTTGCCCAAATGAATTACATAAAAGAACGTGGCCAGATACCTATTCAGCGCATCGTTACAGCTTTTCGTAATACTCCTTACACTTAGAACTAATGATCTTTCCTTGAAAATCTTACTTGCCCTCTACTCTAGTCCCTTTGGTGTTAAGTCAGTCGGCTACCAAGTGGCCCAGCTGTGACATGGCTCATGACCAGTCCAATGACCTTGGACTTGCCACGTGTCTGGTGTTACAAGCAGGTGTTTTGTCCCCACGCCTGGCGCCTCCTTCCAAGTAGGAGGAGCTCAGTTAGCACAGCACTCCTGGGCTTTCTTGACCGTTGCTTTCCCAGCACTAACGCACGTTGCTGGTACATATACACTGAAACTGGTAGGAATTTCCCATACTTGGTTTTTAAGAGTAATGACCTAGCATCATATACCTATGAAATACGAGAGAAATGTATCAAACAGAGATCACAACCAAGCAGAAAAGCAAAGGGAAATAAATATGCACTAGCTCAGCAGGAACACGATGCTCTAGCAAATATCAATTCACACTCTGGAATTACTGTGACTGCCTCCAGTGACGCCACATGTGCTCCTGACATGAAACGCGAAGTTCCTCTGCTTGGGCCAAGGGACAGGAAAGATCACAGGCCACTGTGGCAAGTTCAGCTGCATCTACTGAAATCCTGCTGTATGTCCAGTTCTGTGCTGTGGTTAAGGACACAAAGAAGGTTGTCCATCCATGTTTTTAAATACCTGTGAGAAGATAAAAAAGTTTAAGTGCTGACATTTTTTTCAAATTTTCTTTTTTATGTATGATGATGTTGTAAATAGTATAAAGCAATATTAATAACATCTACACATCTAAAGCAAAAATTACTTTTAGCACAGTTCTGACTATGGCAAAGTATAGAGATGGAGAAACTTACCTAGCAAGGAACAATCTATTGGAACTATAAACAAAAGAAATTCATTTTCTTAGTTAATACACATTTCCTAATCATGTTTCAACAGCTTTTAGTAGCTTTTTATCACATATTTAAAATATTAATCTTTACTTTCCAATCTAACATGAACTCTAATCTCTGACTTTCAAGATAATAAGAGCAACAGATACACTGAAGATCAATTATATTTTTAATGACACTATAGTTGTGTGTTTGTACATAGAATCCAGGAAATAAAATGACATAAAGATGGTATATGAAATATAATTTGATGAATATAAAAATCATATTTAAAAGGTGAATACTAAGCAACAATTGTAGTGGTTTGGTCAAGTTGTAGCACATGTAACACAATATAATTACTAAATGTGATCACAGACTAACAGCGCAGAGTCAAAGTTGCTTAGCTGCAGGTAATGGATGCTACATGGCTAATGACACAGACCCCTGCTGCTTTAGGCTTCTAGGGACAAGGCTGGTCTCCTGACCTGGGTGGAACTGCGCTTGCATATGGATACTAAGTAATGCCAGCTGTGAGGGTTCAAGGGCTATAGGGACGTGAACCAGGAAAGATATTACAAATAGCTTGAAAAATTTGTTGGCGTAGCTTCCTGCGATCAGACTGCTGCTCAGATAGCATGATTGCCTTAAAAACTTTAAAAGTCCCATCACAAAAGCCAACACTTTTTGTTGATAAGATATGGTATAATGCAATGATTCTCGCCTGGCTTTGTATGTTAGAATGACCTGGAGAGCTTTAACACACTACTAAGGTTCAGATCCCAGGAGATTATGATTTCATGGGTCAGGGATGCGGCCTAGGCATTGACATTTTTAAGCTTCCCTGGAGATTTAAATGTAGAGTCAAAATTGACAAGTCTTGGATTCCTGGTTAACAGCACAGACTCCAGAGCCCTACTAATGGGGTTCAGTATGTCCCCGCTCAGCCTCTTCCTAGCTATGTCACCTGGGAAAAATTATTTCCATAGTATTAGTCTGTATTTGTCTCTTTTTCTCTGTCGCATGCATAAAACACCACCTATCCAAGGACCGATCTAAATTTTGTGGAGCCTGAATCTTTTACAATTATAAAAACTCTCTTTGAGGAACAGACTAGATAACGTTTGCTACAAAGTGAATTTTTGTTTAGAATGATAAAAGACCTCACTACTAAATGACATATTTTTGAAAGCTGAAAGATTCAGAAAACTAACCTAAAAGTATATTAATTGCCTAAAAGTCCTATATAATTTTTTTTTCATGCTTTATTTTGCCTGCATACTTTTCCTTCACCTGCTCACATGACGGTGATTTTGCAATGTTGTTTTCTATGTGCTTGTGTGTGGTTTGCAGCTACTTCTTTGTGGAGTTGTTATTCCTTGCAAGGTGTCTTTACACGTTGAAAGATCTCATTTTTCTATAGCATGATTCATCAAAGTCTATTTTTATTATTGATGGTTTCTTATGCCATCCCAACTCTTTATTGTCAATGATGGGTAAATAGGGTTACTGTCATAATTGGGAATCCTTCTTTCTAAGTTTTTTTCATATAGGAGACATAAGAGTTGGAGGTATTTCAATATTTTAAGTATAATAACTAATTTTTAAAATTCTTTGAGTGGATGACTCTTTTCAACTTGTTTTCAGAGTTTTATATTGCCTTTGTCAATATCAGTATTTTATGTCAAATCGGAAACAATGATCAAAAACCAGTTTAGATGTGATTAATCCAAGCCATTTAAAGCTGAGGGAGGGGCATGAGCTAAGACCCCTGATCTGGCACAGGCAGGGGGGCCGACTGGCACAGGGGCGCAGGGCCAGGGCAGCAGTTGGAGCAAGCGCAATAGCGTGTTGGAGCAGGTATGGAAGGAAAAGGAGTGTCAAATGCTGAAAAGTGGCTCAGAGAACACCTGCCTTTAAATTAAAAAATCAAAAGCCCGTGGTATATATATATACACACCATAAAATACTATACAGCCTTACAAAGGAAGGAAATTCTGCCACTCACAACAATGTGGATGGAATTGGAGGATATTTTGCTAAGTGAAATATGCCAGGCCCCTAAAAGACAAATACTGAATGATCTCGCTTACCTGTGGAATCTTAGAAAGGTTGATGTCATAGAAACAGAGAGTAGAAAGGAGGTTACTGCAGGCTTGGGGAGAGGAGAAAGGATGGGAAAAGGGGAGATGAGCGAAAGATACAAAGTTTCAGATAGACAGGAGGAATATATTTTCGGGAGTTTCTGCACTGCATGGTGACCACAGTTAATAAGAATGTGTTGTGTATTTCAAAATTGCCCTAAGGGCTTTTGCAGCCACACGGATGGAACTGGAGGCCGTTATCTGAAGTGGAACAACTCAAACACAGAAAGTCAGACACCACAGGTTCTCACTTTTAAGTGGGAACTAAGTAATGTGTACACAGGAATGCAGAGTGTGGAATAAGAGTCATTGGAGACTTGAAAGTAGTGGGGAGTGGAGAGGGGTTGAGAGGAGAAATTACTCCATGGGTACAATGTACATTATTTGGGTGATGGTTACACTAGAAGCCCAGACTTCATCACTATGCAATATACTCATGTAATAAAACATCATGCATCCCTTAAATTTATAAAATCTTACAAATTTGCTAAAACGATAAATTTTTAACATTCTCACCACAAAAAAAATGATAAGTTTGTGAGGTGATGGATATGTCGTTAGCTTGAGTATTTCTACAATGTATACATATATCAAAATTTCCCATCACACCCCATAAATATACACAATTATTGTTTGTCAATTAAAATGAATAAATAAATTGAAAAACCTGTGGATGGATCACTAAAGGTATGAAAGGCAGTATGGCATAGGCAGGCATAAGATTATTAGTGTCTTTACACAGGCTTGAATCTTAACTCTGCTACTTACCAGCTTGTGAAACCTTGCTAGGAATAACAACTCTATATAGAAGTAACTGCAAACCACACAAGCACATCCAACAGAATGCAAGTACGCCATCTCCACTTTTCCTGTGATTCTATAATTTGCACATACATTTAATGAGCTTTGTGCTCTCCAATGATCTATGATTTGGGCATTTGACCTATCTGTACACAGTTGAATTGGGTGTGATGGCACAAATCTTACAATTTGCATAGGGGTAAAGCCACATATAATGGCTAATGGGACTTCTGCCCTCCTGACTCAAAGAGGAAATGCATCTTGCTCTGTATGCTTTCTAAAATAGAATATTAGTTGAGGATTGCCAACTCAGTGGGTAGATATCAAACTCAATGTGAAACCTTTGTTTTGTTCTTAGGTTTACATTCCCATCTTTATGTATTGGCTGTTACTGAGTCAGTATCTCTCAACACCATTTACAAAGCAAAGAAGTAAGATGGACTGTCTCCACTCCTTTCCATAGAAACAAATTGAAAACAAATAAATGTTAACTATTTTCTTTCACAGATTCACACACATATTAGCATAATACATCTACAGTCTTTCAGAGTCCTTTGATCCCATTTTTGTAACTTCGTGCCAACTTTAGCAGCTCATCCAAACTGTAAAACCACACTTGAAGCCAAAAATGTCATAAGCTCTCGGATCAAATTAAGAACACAGTGGGAAGGAGGATCCTTAGATGAAATCAGACAGGTTAAGAGTCCATTTCACTGTTTCAACTTGAAATTTGCTCTGTCCAACTCTCATTTGAGACTTCCTGAATTGGTGGTGGGGAGATTATTTTCATTATCCCTATGTTTCAAGGATAACTAATATAATTATTTCATCATAAAATTTGAATATAGAAATATTTATGAATTAGAGTCTTTCCACAAACTTCCAAAATCAAAGGAGCATTGTCATTTCTCTTGATTAATGAGGAAACAGGTGCGAAGAAAAGTAAAGTAAAAGATCACCAAATTGCAATTCACCTTTTTAAAAAATTAAATCATCAAGCACTTGGGAGAATGTCTCACCTATTTATGTGTGTGTGTCTGTCTGTCGAGATAGCATTCTGTGAACAAAATTCTCTAAAAAGAGGAAGAACTTTTCATCATAGATTTTAGAGGCAATATGGAAACGATCAGAAAAATTTTAAAGGGGCAGTCTTCCATGATATCACTGAAACTGTTTTACTATCTTCATGATACTTTTCAAAAATTAAGATCAAACTATAGAAATGGACTAAAGATGCTTCAGTCATTCTTCTTCATCCTCACCCACTTTTTAAGAAATGACATTGCAAGGAAATTTTCATGCATATAATTTTATCTTTCTTGAAGCCTGAATTTAATGCAGAAAAAGTATCATTTTTCCCCTATCTCTGAAGCTTTTATTGTCTTTAAAGCATATTTTTTTTACTAGCTATTGATTTTATTTTTGATTGATAAATATAAGATGTACATTTGGGGGGATACAGGTGATCATTTGGTACATTCATATAGTCAAATCAAGGCAAGTGGCATTGGCATATCCATCGCCTTTAATATTTATCTTTCCTTTATGCCGAGAACATTTGAATTATTCTCTTCTAGATATTCTGAAATGTACAATCACACTCTCTCTCCCCTTCTCGCCCCCACACATTCCGAGCATGTAATGATGTAATGCAAATAGAGATGAGACAGTATGAATCAGGTGGGGCTGAACAAAACCCTTCTGAACTCATTCGCAGTTTTCTCCACTACATGTCCTTTTGTTGTAAAGTGGAAAACTATTTAAAATTTAAAAAGAAAGTCCACTAAACAGCATTAACTTCTGAATTAAACAATTCCTTTACACTTAGTGAAAGATTGTATCTAAAGCTTGAAGTGAAGAACTTCGGACTGATGATGTGATCCTTGCTAAAAGATGCCTTTGTAAATTCTACTGCACTTCAAGCCCCTTCTAGAGCCAAGGCTGCCAAGGCTGGCCATCTGGGGCACGTCAGCTTTCTCTTATGTCACCTTGAGGCTTTTCCTGCAGGTCTCCACTCCCTTGCCCCATCAACATTTTACTAGTCTTTCATAAAGGATTTCTTAATTTTTCCCATTTGTTTATAATCACTATCTCCTGTGAGTCCTCACGGCCCGTTTGCCTTTGCTTGCACAAATCTAATGCCTGGTGTAGGTGGTATGACTACAGATCTATATAGATCTAAGGACTCCTCAACCACACGAATCCTTGAGGACAAGGTTGTATAATCACTGTATTTTTGCTTCTGGTCCCTTGCCTTGTATATTTAGAGTACATGCTTAGTGAAGAAGCATTTAAGTGAATGGATTTCTCAAAACTACAATAATTCAACAATGCTCATAAGCATATGTTTATCATTATGGAGGAGAAACAGATTTATCAGAATGCTTGCTAGTATGAGAATACTTACAGCTCATAATCACTCTAGTTCAAAGAAACAGCCGTGCACAAAAGTAGTAATCAGACAAGATAAATGCAAAAATGAAGGCGAGGGGATGGAGGTACTACAGAGAGACAGACAGAGACAGCACACAAAAGGATGATGTATAGGGTAGTCATGTTGGGAAAACAAGTTATGAGTGAAAAAGTGACTACTTCATTTCCCATACCATTCTTTTTTCGTCTTGGCTAAACTTTCTCTATAATTCAGCAAAGTTTGCCCTAAATATCTGAGTCTCAGAAGTGATAACTCCGTGAAGAACTTCAGAGATTTGGCTCTCAGTAGCTGAAATCAATAGGTTAATTAGTGATTAACTAATGTTATTAAGGCTTATGAAATAGGGGAGCTGACATTTTGAGATTTTACTCATTCAAAACTTTTATTTCTTTAATTTGCCTTTACTCTGCATGTAGAACTATGGTGTTAAGGTAGAAATATAATTATGGTCTCTCTCTCTCTCTAATGAACTTGGAATTTTGGATGATTAAATCATTAAGCAGCAACAAGAAACAGTTAGGAAACCATCAAATGCAAATAAATTATATAAATAGACTATTTTGTAATTTTTTCTAATTTGGGGTAGTAAAAAATACAGGAGATTGTGTAACCCAACTCTCTCTTCTTTGCAGATATGCAGAATGTCACATTGAGGGCCATATAGCTAATGATAGACCCAGAACTACACCCAGATATTCTGAGATGGTGAAATTATCATGAACCAAAATTATCAGGGAAGACTTCACAGCAGAAATGAAATTTCAGCACAGCGTGGAAGGTTGGGTAGGAACTAGGCAGCTTATAAAAGAAGGGGAAGTACAGTAACCTGGTGTGTTCAGGGAATAGTATGAATAACCTTCGGGCCAGAACAACAGTTTTTGTTTAATAATAGAAAGTGAGAATATTAAAAGATTATAAATTGTTTTCATAGAATTGGAAGTTTTTCCAAGAATAATTTTTAAAAAATTCTGACCAAAGTATTGGCAGGATTAGAATCATGTATTTTTAAAAAATAGAATAAATTTTTGGTGGTAGTTAAGAGAGGGGAAGAGAAGAAGAAAAGGAGGAATAAATAAAAATGATTATCTTAATATGGGCATGGAAGATGAAGATGAGGGTATGTATAAATGAAAGGTGGAGAAGAATAAGAGCTTAAAAAATAATTACTCAGGAAAGATTTGCAGAAATTTTCAGATGTTTAGAAGGAGAGAGATTGCAAGTCTAAAATATATGGAAGGTAAATCAGGACACACCTTTCTTTTTTTTCTTAATAAATGGAGGGGGAGGGGATAGGTGTGGGGTTGTGATAGATTTTGTTGAGTTTGCAGCACATACTGACTCTCACATGGAAATGCCCTGTGGGCAATTAAAAATGTGCTACTGGAGTTCATGATAGCGGTCAAGATTAAAGAAATAGTTTGGGGAATTATACAAATAGAGGTGATAATTGAAACCCTGAGACTTGATAAGGTTTGTATAAAAGAGAAAAAAGGGAATTATACATCCTGTCATTATAGTTTCTTATTAAAAATTCAAGAATTAACTTTAGTTACCCTCAAAGAGACACAGGAAATGAAAAAAAAATCAATTTCTTTTGTATAAGCTGTGGATAAGTGTTCCTTTTCCTAAATTTGACCCAATTTTACACACACATCTACATAAATACATATAATTTTGATAAACTATCCCTAGGACTACTACTTCCTACTCTTACGAGTACTACTGATCCTTATATTAGTGCATATTGAGCACAATACACTTTGTAATTTTTGCATCAAAAGCATTTAAATTGTTGCAATCTCTTAATGATTGATAGGTGTTGAAACATACTATAGTGGAGACAACTTAATGTGAGGTTAAATTCTAAAGTCAGCACACAAAAAACATAATGTAAAAGGCAATATTGGCAGGTTTCTTAAATGGCCCATAGTGGATAAACTGTGTGGAAAGGGGTGCATAGAACACAACATGAGGGTGTGTATACTCTGTATAATAGTATTAAAATGGGAAAAATATTTAGTATTATTTCTATTGTTTTATTGAGTATGAATGCACTCATTAATTCAAATATTTACTACACATTTATAGAAATTATGTTATAGCTGAGGGAGAAAGACAACAGATGAAATAATTAATATATGCATATAGCAGGTTAAATCATGGTTAGGGTTTGGGAGAAATTAAAACATGGAAATAGATCAGGAACCATTAGGAGGGCTGCATTTCTAAATAGCACGGTCAGGGAAGATCCTACTAAAAAGGAAATATTAGAAGAAAGATCTGAAGGACTTGAGAAAGTAGGATTCTCTAGGGAAAGAGTATTCCTTTAGACTATGACAAAAACCATGGCTTTTCTCAGATTGAGAAGGAGTCTCTAAGAGTTTTAGACAAAGGAGTAGTAACAGGATTTGAATTGCATTCTCCAGAATCTCTCCAGGGCTGTGTTGAGAATTGTTAAATACATGTTGGTGTGTAGCCACTGTACCAAACACAGGCGCAAATATTTCTTAAAAGCTGGAAGAAGAGGGAAAGGAGAAGGGGGAGGAGTAGCAGGAGGGGGAAAGGAAGAGGTGGTGGACAAGGAGTGGGGGAGGGGAAGGAAGGGGAGGAAGAGAGAAGGGGTAGGGTGAAGGAGGAGGTGGAGGAAGGGTGGAGAATGGGGAGGAGGAAGAGAAATTGAAAGAGAGGATGAACGTTCCCATGAAAGAAATGCTGGCCAGGACATTTAAATCATCATTCTCTTTGGGCATAAGAAGATAGTTTGGAATACTCTCTCGATCCCAAGAAGTGTGTGTTGTACAGAAATATAAAAACCCTTTTAGCACTACAATTCCTAATGAAATCAGGACGAAAGCTAGGCTTTTAGAGATTCTGATATGTAGAGGTAGAATTGAACGTTTGATTGGAGAATCTGTTTAATAACACTAATTTGGCCAACCATATTTTCCTGTGAAGAAACTCAACAAACTTGCATCACCTCAAGCATGGTCATATGTGAATGTGTATAGCTGCATAAGCACAGGAAGCATGCATCTGGGTCACTTCAAACAAAGACTGTCAGTTTTATTTTAGAGGAAATTCAGAATAAACAATTGCCATATAGCAACTTAATTAAGCAAAGCCATCATGGTGAATTGGTCAAAGTGGAAAAACAACAACAGACCTAGTTCTCCTCATATGGAAAAATTGTATAGAGATGGACTAAACAAATTCTGTGTGCTTTTAAAATTAGCTTTGCTTCCATGCCAGCTTTAATTTTAGCATTATTTAGATACATATGCATCTCAGCGATGCTCTTGAAACAGTCAAAATACAGTCGTGTTCTTCAGTAATAGAGCTCTTGGTAAACTACCATGTGTTTTTTAATTGATGTGAAATTCACATAACATAAAATTAATGATGCATTTTTGTCCTATTTCATTTCAGTGATGTTTGAATCATTCTAACATGCAAAGATCCACTAAATGTCTATTTTTTAATTTCTCTTGTCTCCTGTGGAAAACATTTAGTGTCCCCCAAAGAATAGAATATCATGATATAAAGCAGTAATTATTCCTTCAAGTATTTTTCAAAGAGTTTGCTAAAACTCGTGTTTCAAGGTAAAAAAAATAGTATATACTGGATTACTATAAGCCCTGAGTAGTATGGGAAATTTGAATTATAATCTCATAGAGCCTTACTCTGTAACACCATAAAGCCCAACCCCATATCTAAAGTCATATGGGTAACACTCTATACATCTGTAGACATAGCTATGAAGTGTGGTTTAGATTATTAAATCATCAAATCAATGATATTTGGAGATACACCACAAGACAGATATTTCTTTTGTTCATTCAATATACACTATTTATTGCATGCCTTCCATACATTAGGCACAATGTTGGTGCTACTGATGCAAAGATAAATAAGATATGACCTCAAGTCCTAGAATAGTCCTTTAACAGCCTAAATAAAGAATTACAGCTTAGCAAAATAGGCATAGACAGGACTTACCTTACAATTATAAAAGCCATATATGACAAAACCACAGCCAAGATCATACTGAACGGGGAAAAATTGAAAGCATTTCCACTTAGAACTGGAACCAGACAAGGTTGCCCACTGTCACCACTTCTGTTTAACATAGTGCTACAAGTCTTAGCCAGAGCAATCAGACAAGAGAAAGAAATCAGGGGCATCAAAATGGGGGTAGAAGAGGTCAAACTATAGCTCTTTGCTGACAATATAATCTTTTATATAGAAAACCTCAAAGATTCTACCAAGAGATAGTTGTAACTGATAAACAAATTCAGCAAAGTCTCCAGTTACAAAATCAATGTACACAGATCTGTAGCATTCATATATACCAACAACAGTCAAGCTGAGAACCAAACCAAAGACTCAATACCTTTCATAATAGCAACAAAGAAAATAAAATACCTAGGAATATATTTAACTAAGAAGGTGAAAGACATCTACAGGGAGAACTATGAAACACTGAGGAAGGAAATAGCAGAGGACATAAACAGGTAGAAAACCATAGCATGCTCATAGATTGACAGAATAACTTTGTTAAAATGTCTATACTACTCAAAGTGATCTACAGATTCAATGCAATCCTTATTAAAATTCCAACATCATTTTTCACAGATACAGAAAAAATAATTCTATGCTTCATATAGAACCAGAGAAGACCCCGTATAGCCAAAGAAGATCCTATATAGCAAAAAGCAATCTTAAGCAAAAAGAACAAATTAGGAGCCATCAATTTACCAGACTTCAAGCTATACTACAAGGCTATAGTAACTAAAACAGCATGGGACTGGCACAAGAACAGAGACATAGACAAATGGATCGGAACAGAGAAACCAGATATAAAACCATCCTCATATTCCCATTTGATCTTTGACAAGGCAGACAAAAACATACACTGGGGAAAAGAATCCTTATTCAATAAATGGTGCTGGGAAAATTGGATAGGCATATATTAAAGACTGAAACAGAATCCACACCTCTCACCTCTCACAAAAATCAACACACAGTGTATAACAGACTTAAACCTAAGGCATGAAACTATAAGAATTCTAGAAGAAAATATTGGAAAAATTCTTATATGGCCTGGGGCGGGGGGAGAATTTATGAAGAAGACCCCAAAGGCAATCACAGCAACAACAAAAATAAATAAATGGGACCTGATCAAATTAAAAAGCTGCATAGCCAAGGAAACTATCAGGGGAGCAAACAGACAACCTACAGAATGGGAGAAAACTTTCACATGCTACACATCTTATAAAGGGCTGATAACTAGAATCTATATAGAACTCAGGAAAATCAGCAAGAAAAAATCAAACAACCCCATTAACAAGTGGGCAAAGGGCATGAACAGAAACTTTTCAGAAGAAGCCAGATTAATGGCCAACAAACATACAAAAAAAATGTTCAACATCTGTAATCATCAGGGAAATTCAAATCAAAACCACAGTGAGATATCACCTAACTCCAGTGAGAATGGCTTTTATCAAAAAGTCCCAAAACAACAAATGCTGTCGTGGATGCGGAGAGATAGGAACACTCATACACTGTTGGTGGGCTGCAAACTAGTACAACCTCTATGGAAAATAACATAGAGATATTTCAAAGAACTAAAAGTAGAACTACCATTTGATCCAGCAAGCACAATACTGGGTATTTTCCCAAAGGAAAAAAAGATATTCTATAAAAAAGACACCTGCACTCAAATATTTATAGAAGCACAATTCACAATTGCAAAGATGTGGACATAACCAAGTGCCCATCAATGCATGAATAGATTAATAAAATGTGGCATATGTAGGTTTCTGCAGAGCCACGGAGCTTCCCAGTCTTCCCCGTTGCACCTTTCTAATGGCAGACTGCAAAGGACTGCGGGGTGAATTTTCCATTAACATTCTCTCAGTTCATTCCCATGCTCAAAATCCTCCAATGTTTATTTACTACTGACAAACGAAACTCCTTCTAAATCTGGCTCCAGTAGAATTTATAACCTCTCACTCTACTCCTTTCACTTACCTACTCAGTGCTCCAATCAAGCAGATTTTCCAATTGTTCTCTAAACACAGAACGTTCATTCTCAATTCTTTCTGTACTCAGGAGAGATCAGAGATATATTGTGCTAATATGTGCCCATGAATCAAAGAAGGTAATGCTTAAATGACTACTATTTACTTTTAATTTGTTGCTATGGAAATGAGAGGTGATGCCCCTCCATAATTATTTATGTGCTAAGTCAGTGTTGCATGAAAATGATTCAAGTAATATAATGACAACATAGTTTTATGAACAGGAACAAAACCATAACAATGAAGAAGATAATTTCCATAGTTAAAACAGAAATTTATCTTTAACACTGGCAGTCGCTGAACACAAGATTGTGGAATATAAACAAAGAGAAGCTTGACTCATTCCTGCTAGCTAGGAAAATGAAAGCGATGATTCGGACACAGCACGTAGTTTTTCTTTCCACTATATGAAAGCCGACTCTTCTTACCTGCAATGTTCACCCCAGCTTTTCTGGCCACTTAGAACCTATATGGCCACTCCATGGCCATTACCCAGTGTGACGCCATCCTACTCTGAACTCTGAGAGTACTTTGTTTCTGGACAAGTCTAACAGGGTGTCTGCCATGGCCAAGTTTCTCCCTCTAGCACAAATGACCCTCCCTACAGCTCTCTGCTCTCATTAGAGTGCACTGTGATTCCACTATACAGGAAAGGTGACCTGCTTTGCCTGGGAAAATCCTAGTTTATGCCTATTGTCACAATGTTCTATCAGTTTAGCATCTCTCCAGGGTTTTTAAATTTTTTAACAAGTTATTATTATTAAAACTGCATTAAAATAAGTCAGGGAGTATTTACCCAAAGGAAAAAAAGACATTCTATAAAAAAGACACCTGCACTTGAATGTTTATGGCAGCGCAACTCACAATTGCAAAGATGTGGAAACAACCCAGGTGCCCAACAATACATGAGTGGATTGATAAAATGCAGTATATGTATACCATGGAGTACTACTCGGCCATAAAAAATGGTGATCTAGCACCTCTTGTATTATCCTGGATGGAGCTGGAGCTCATTCTTCTAAGTGAAGTATCACAAGAATGGAAAAACAAGCACCACATGTACTCACCATTAAATTGGAACTAATTGATCAACACTTACATGCACATATAGAAATAACATTCATCAGAAATCAAGCAGGTCTGCACCCGTATGTTTATGGCAGCACAATTCACTATTGCACGGTCATGGAAA
>VBSM01002912.1:8660568-8673910 GCA_008086735.1 Cheirogaleus medius
GCTCCGGAGGTTTCTCCTTCCAGTTCTCCTCCGCAATCTCCTCTCGTGGAGTCTACCGTAGTCTCCGGCACTCCTCCTCCCGACCCCCCGTCCGATATATGGCCGTTTACTTGCTTCTTTCTTCTAATATCTTCTAGAAGCTTTCTTTTCTGCAGAGACGCTCTATCTGGCAGTGTTTCTCGTCCGCCCTAAAAATTCTAGTTTTAATCCCAAGCAGGTGCCATATATATTCTGTGCTGGAACTTGCTGAAAGATTAAGAAAAGTGCCTTCCCTTGACTTTAATGTACTTTGTTGTCTGGTATTTACCTGTGAATATAGCTTTGTTAATGGCAATTACCTAATCCAATGATTATCTGTGTTTTATATTTTCACATATGGAACCTGTCCTAAGATATGTGTGTTTAATTCCAAATCTGCTGTACAGTTTAGTCTACAAAACAAAGTAGTGACTGTACTAAACACTCCTATAAGTTTTATAACTTTGGAAAAAAACCACAAATGGCTTCATATTTATAATTTGTCTTTTTTACTGCATTTACAATGGGATCAGTGCCAAATTTTAACTTTATAATTTTATTCACTTTTTATCTTACGGGACCAAACATTTATAAAATCAAATGTCTATGCTTGCCTCTTTTTAAAATGAAAAATACGGTTCGACTTAATCTCTTCAAACTCTGCATGTCCTACCTCACACCTTCCCCATACTCTTTTATATATACTCAGTACATGAAAGGTTTTATGGAAGGGAGGAAGAAAATAAATTAAAAGCCATGAATGAATGAATTTCTGCAGTTTTAATGGCAACTGCCTCTTAGCCTTTACTCCGAATATTTTTGTCATTAAAAATTATTGTAGAATGTTTAATGAGCTGAAATAAATAGAATGTCTCTGTTTACTTTAACTTATTTAACTCTATTGGTGGCTGGTTATTTCTTTGACATTATGCTTTCCAGATTAGGAAAAAAGTTACATGAATATTAAGGTATTAAATATGTTGAAAAATTATCTTCATAATGATACTTAAACTTCAAATCCAGAATATGTATTAAAAGATGTAAAATTGTACAAAAGGATTTATTGTGTGAGTGAAATTTAGAATCATGTAGTTGAATTCTCTTTCCAAACCTACACAGTATGACTTAGGAAACTTTATTGAGTGAAAACGCCTCACGGTTAATAAAAAACACCTTCACACGTGTGAGTAGTAAAGAAAGCATACCTTGGTCCTTTTAAAATGTTTGAATCTAAAAGGTCTTAATCAAAGTAAACTACATCAAATATGCTAGAAATCATTAGGTTAAGAGCAGGATCTTTGTGACCAAAACGAATTAGTTCCAATGATAACCCTGAAGAGCTAAGAAAAGAAAATGAATGTGTTGCAATGTTTGAGTTTCCACTATTAATCATCCAGCACCACCTTACTGAAGTGAATAGGACAAGGAATAATAGTTTATCATCACTTCAAAGAAATGTGATTTTGCTACAAAAAGAGAAATATGGCTAACACCTTACGAGCAGTTATTATGAAAAACAATATTGGCCAAATTGCAGTTTGCTTATAATTCAGCCAACTTCCTTCTTTCATCAGAAGATCTGCATTCTTCAAACTTGCAGCTTTGCAGAATGGTGGAGTCTTTCATTATTCATATTCACCCCCTCTCAGAATTAGAAGTCTTCTTGGTGACAAAAAAAAAAAAATCAATTAATCATATTTATGATGACAACCATGACCATTATAAGGCAGACATTCTTAGAAAGCATGCCCTTTTCTTTACATCAAAACCTGCTGAACGTGCTCTTTCATCCCCTGAGGCTTTGAAGATGGATGATTTCTAGGGAGGAATAATGAGTTGCAAATCTCATAGTAGCCACTGCTGATGGTAGAAATGAACCAAAGTCAGAATTTTAACTTCAATTTGTTTTGCCAATTACTCTTTCTGTTGCCTATTTCATCATTTGAAAAATATGAATGCAATTTATTCTTTAGTGATTCACTCATTCAATCACGTGCTAAAGTTCTGGATTCTTCCCTATGTGCTTAGAACAAGAAATTCAAATGAAGACAAAATCCGGACAAATGCTCAGGCTATTAATGAACTAATATTTGAAACTGATTTTAATCAAGAGGTAGGAACTTTATATCATCCAAGTCACAGCCATCAAAACCTTCAGAAATCTGCATGGCATGGCCTAAGTAACAATGTTTTTAAGGGATGTTTAGTTCAGTCTTTTAAAAAGTTGTCTTTTTATTTTATTTAGTCAGATGTAGATATGAGTTTTTATCAATTGTACAATTCTTATTTTTTAGTTGAATATAATTTCGACTTAGTTAATTTAGAGTAAATCTTACAGGACTATAGTCACTGACCTTTAGAAATTTAAAAAAAAACACTTTTTTTAAATTTAGTGTAAGGACTTTTCACTTCTTTTTGCCACAAATCCTATAGAATCTGAAGAACACTATAGCTCAACCCCCTCTTAAATAGTTATCAACCCCATAAAAAAATTCAGAGGCTTACAAAAAAACCTAATTATCCTGAAATCATTTAAAAAATATTTTTAAAAACAAACTTGTAATATAGTAATATATAAGCTTATTTATTAATACATTGAATAGCAATATCTAGCAGTAGATCTAATGGCTGTGTGAATTCAGAGTAGCAATGAGCAAAATCATATTTCAATATATCTGCAACAACTGTATTAGTATATGAAACCATCCATGATTTCTATTGGGAACAAAGATATAGGTAGTGCTACTACTGATACATACTTGTTGCCCACAGCCATGACTGAAAGAAATGTTACAATGTAGTTTGAGATCAGTAAAATGAAAATGTAATGTTTTCTTGCCCAAGTCCACAGACTCTTTTAAATCTGTTTGCAAGACCTTATCTGCCATTTGCAGATAAGGAAATTAATGTGCGAAATGGCAAATCAATTAACCCGAGGTTAAGAAGGTCATAATTGGCAAAGCCAGGATTCAAATCAAGTCAATCCACTTCGAAGTTCCACTATCTTAAAAGAAAGAAAGGAAGGGGAGTGAAGACAGAAGGATGAAGGAAGAAATATGAATAAAGGCTCACATCTGTCATTGGGCAATGCTAACAAGTTACAATGGAATCCTGTATTCTACACCAAAAAATCGAATGTAAGTGTGTGTATATATGTATATGTATGTATGTGTATATTTATGCACACACATACACGCACACACACGTACACACATTTGAACAGTCTCCACAGTCTGCAGAAAGAGGAAGTGAGAAGTGCCTTATGAAAAATGGGAGGGAAGGGGGAAATAAAGGTTTAGAAGAATAAAGGTTTAGAGGCGAATCTCACCAAATTTGTGTTAGTGATTCAGAGATAAATCTTACATTTATTATTTTCATTCCATATATGTGTCTTTTCACCCATGTATGTGATATCTAATATTAGGCCATACTTTATTTAAATTTTCGTATTTGGTAAGAAGCTAAACTAGAAGAACTTTAATAAGTTTGGGTTTTTTTTTTTTTTTATAAGAAGTGACACAATTGAAATTCTTAAGACCTATTATAACAGATGTGTAAAAAAAAGTTTAAAATTATTTTTAACTTACTTATAGGTTTTTGTATTAAATATAATTCTGTGGATCCTGATGGATTCATGTATCTTTGAGTGAATAGCTTATTAAAAAATAATTCGCCATGCAACATCTCTATTCTCAAACTATACAGAGTTTACCTAACATCTTTTGAAGCTACTCACAATCAAATCTGCCTGAGTCACTCTTAGTTAATAAACACTTCTTATTTGAGTTGCAGACATGTTTATGACTAACAGTGTATTTTTTTATATTAAGACCAATTTGCTATTTCTCTCAGGTGGCTGGATTAGAAGAGAAAAAAGAATAATGCATGTTTTATACTTGGCAAAAACATAGTTTCAATTCTTTTAAACTCCCCTGTATTGATACTTCATTAATCAATATGAACCACATGAGAGATTCTTGTTCAAGTATGGCTAGTGCCAAAATTTTAAATACATTTCATGGGTCATAGCCAAAAATGTAATCATGGTCAGGACTTCTTATAGAAATCAGCACACTAGCTGATAGGTCAGTTGCCAAATCATAAAATACAGTATACTTGAAAAAGAAAATAACTTGATAGTTTTTGTCATGGTCCAAATGTGATTGACCGACATGCTCAGTCCAAATGAATGGCTTGTTAACCTTTTCTTCACCTGGATAAAATTATCGACCTTTGAAGTTTAGAAGTGCTATAATACCGCATCGGACTCAGTGAGACAAAAGTTTAGTGTTTATATTTCTCACTTGGATAGTCACTGTTGCTGTATACACTACAGAAGTTGCCAACTGTCTTCTACGCTTGCGGAACATGGATTTTGATCATGAATTTGAGGGCCATGTATTTCAGTAGACACTGGACGCCTCCGTAGCTTCAGTCTGGAAGTCATAATTAGTTTTAACAAACGATAGTTATCACTTTCCTCTTGCCCATGATTGGTTTCGTTATCAGCATGTGAGGGAGATAAAAATGAAAGAGATGTAACTTCTGCCTTCAGGATTCACACTCTAGTGCAGAAACAAACTGATAGTCCATGTGAATGATATATCACAGAGGAATATGCCACGTTGGTTGTGAGCACCATGTGTAGACAGGAGAGGAAGCTCACACTGGGTGGGTGTGAGGAAACCAGGAAAGGCCTTCTAGCGAACACTAACCAAGGTCAAAAGCGCAGAAAAGCAAATCATAAGCACAGATCTTCAAAGTTAGGCACCGAGTCCTCTGTTTCCTCTCTGTCTCATCCCTAAATTGCTTCAGAATCAAATGTGCTTCCAAACTGCAGGCACCCATTAAGAGCTCCCTCACGCAAACCACTCCTTCTCAAACAAGAAAGTTCGGAACATCTGGAAGAAGAAAACCAGAGGATTAAAATCTGCCTACGTAAAAAGGCTTTCAGGAATTTTTCCACTATGAACACACTGCTTCCTATTTTTGTGTTTATTCCTTACTCCTTTCTCTCCAGCTCTTTTTCAGTATGTGGTCTTTACACACACGAGGGGCTTCGCTCACGGGTGTGGGCTAGAAGAACGTCAGCCCAGCACGGTGCCCTGCTTTGCCAAGAGTGGTCACGGAGTCTCATCTGCCTATGGAACTAAGTTATCTTTGAGATCAGTCACTCTGTTCTTTTTATTTTGCACATGATGAAAATAGGCCAAAACACAAACAAACAAACAAAAACCATTAAGTAACTTCTCTATACTCACACAACTAGTAAGAGGCAATTGGCATCAAGCCCACTGGTTTTTCCACTATGTCATTCTATTAACTATTGTTTTCTGAAAATAGGACATCGCTGACTCCACTTAAGATACTGAGCAATATTATCAGATAACTATTTCTTGCTTACTTAAGTTTAAGCCAACGTTCGCATAAAACACACTCATCTCGTAGACTGCGACAGTTCAGTAATGGAACAGCATCTCTCCTGAGCAAGCTGAGAAGCATCATCTCCTCGGGCTCTTCATTCAACAAAGAGCTCACTATCCTTCCTCTTCAGTCTCTTCTCAGGGTGGCTTCTCCACAGTTCCCCCCTTTTTTCCCACTCCACAACATGAGTATTGACAGGGAGACAAAGACTCCAGGAACTGACTCTGTAAGCTGGCTCTGAAGCTCACCAGTCAGGTCCTACTGGGCAAGGAATTTAAACCTTAGTATCCTCATCCTTGAGTTGCAAAATATATCTTCTTTTTAAAAGTAATTCCTCTTCTGGGTATACACCCAAAGGAAATGAAATCAGTACCTTGAAGAGATATCTGCACCCCCATGTTCATGTTCAGGCCATGTTATTCACAGTAGCCAAGATATGGAAACAACCTAAGTGTCTGTCCACGGATAAATGGATAGAGGAATTGTGGTACCCATCAACAATGGAATATTATTCAGCTTTAAGAAGATCCTGCCATTTACAAAAACATGGATGAAACTGGAGGATATTATGCTTTGTGAAATAAGCCAGACCCAGAATGAAAAATAATGCATGATCTTACTTAAGAATGGAATTTTAAAAGTCAAGTACATGGAAACAGAGAGTAGATTGGTGTTTACCAGGGGAAGGGAGGTGGGGGAATGGGCAGATACAGGTCAAATGGTACAAAGTTGCAGTTATGTAGGATAAGTGAGTCTAGAGAGCTGATGTACCACTTGATGATTATAGTTAATAATTCTATATTGTATGGAAATTTGCTAAGAGGGTAGGTTTCAGGTGCTCCTTATCACACACACAAAAGGTAACTATGTGAGAAGATAGATAGATAGATAGATAGAAGGTAACTATGTGAGAAGATATGTTATTTGCTAGACTATAGTAATCATTTCACTATGTATATGAATATCAAAATACTATGTTGCACATCTTAATTATAAACACTTTTTTCTGATTTCTCCTGGCACTCACTCCTCTCTGCCTGTTCTCTTCATTCCTATTAGACTGTGAGTACTTTCTGAGCATAGACTGAGTTACTCATCACTCTAGTCCCACAATGCTTAATAGGTAGTCAATAAATTCCTAGTGATGAATGATTCTAATTAGTTCTACCATCTCACTGACTTTTGTCTTTCTACTCTAGAACAGGCTTTCTTTTTAGAACTTTGTAATAAGGAAAATATACACTTAAATGCAACAAGAAGTATGAACTTGTTAAAGATTTGATTAATTTCCAAATTTATGTGAAGCCAAGCTGTATACTCTTCAAAGTTTCCATCTTTCAAAGAGTTTGATATATTGATGTGCCTTCATTTCTGATTATTGTTTCGAATGGTAAGCGGAGATGCTACATGGGGTTATATTAGGGAATTGTCAAATGACGATGACTGCAAGTCATTAGAATTGAAGGAAAAAAATATTAATAAATATATTAAAAAGATACAGGCAAACCCAATTTCAGGAAGTACATCTGGCTCTAATTGGGCTTGGAAAGTCATTGCATATGAACATTTCCATCTCTTGTCTTTGAAGCTGAAGGATCTCTCATCTCCACCTCTTTCTATATTTTGCTCCATTCTTATTCTTGCTTCCTGTTGCTGTTGTTCTAAGAAGGTTCTTGGTATTTGATCCCCTACAATTTTCGTTTGCAAGTTGATTTGTCTTAGTAAATCATCAATTTACCTTAATCTTTGATCATTAGTTTAAGTGTTTAAGAGCAAGAGAATCTTATTGCCTAAAATTAGCGTATACATCATCCTACTTGAATTGGGGATTCATTCCTTCCTTAATCGATTAATTTAGCTGGAAAGAAAGGGTATCACAGGGTACCAACTGGTCAGCCAGGCCTCTGGACAAAGAAGTGGGTATTCAGGAAGAATGTGGGCAAAGAGGCACTATATATCATTGCTCTACACACAGGAATTCCCCTTTGTTTTTAGTTTTATAATGAAAAAAATCAATAGACATCATGGAGTTGTGTATGAGATCCATTTTGTTGTATTTTTTACGGTCACAGGGTTTAGTTCTGCCACGGCTGGAGTTCACAACAAAAGACAACGTTGATGGCAGAGATGCTGTGACCATGATGATGCCGGCAGTGTCCTTACCAGGCTGTGTCACTCGGGAATGTCATACTTGTCAAACTGGTCAGTGTAATTCTGAACAGAGTTTCTTGCCTCCAGATAGGCTTGTGTGGAGACCTGGCAACATTTGTGGGATTAAATGGTTAAAATAACCTGGTTAAAATAAAGAGAGCTAGATTGGAGTGTGTGGATGAAGATGAGGAAGGTAAATGACATTTCGATATAATGATTAATCTATCAGAGTAAAATGATCTTTTGATATAACGCTTATCAAGCCTGCTTTTGACACACTGGAAGCTCTGCTCATGCTAGAAATTTACCTGCTTTCTGAGATATTTCATGTATCCAATATACATGTAACTGTTCAAGATGACTCTCAGCCCAGCACCCCCTGGTCTACTTCTCTCAGTCTAGCAAGAGAGGGGAGAAATATACATATCTATTTTGAAACATTTATATCTCTGCTAAAAACATTTGTTGATGTCCAAAGGCACTATTTTCTTTAAAACGTATCATATAAATATTTCTGAAAATAGAACCATCGCACTGGTACAAAAATTCTTTCACTGAACTATAAGTACCAATTACCATGACCCACAAATAGCATCAACTTTATAATATCAGGTCATCAAGAAGAAACTCAAGTTATAAAACAGTATAAATTCTATTTTTATTTGAAGAAACTGGAACATAGGAATGCAAAGTCACAAAAGAGTTAAGAGAATGAGTTAAACGAAAATTCTCTACGAAAACCAATTATTTAGCATATATTTTAAAGAAAAAAAGCAATATGTTTATCAAATGCATTACTGTGAACGCCCACTCAAGGTTCATGTAGACAATTGAAAGGTGATATTTAGACTATTTAATAATCAGATCAATGAATTTGGGAATGTTTGTCATCAAACGTTTCAGACATTCAAATATATCAGTGCCAATGCAAAGGTACTATTAAAATAATAGAAAGTTTTCATTATTTTTATATTTAATAATTGAAAAAATGCAGAAGAAGAGGTTAAGGACTATATTTAATGAAGTTAAGTATTCAAAAATGTTGTTTTTAAAAGCATGGCCACTATCACACCCCAGGCATTCTTGCATTCACTTAAAGTAGGAAGTTTCATCCCCAGTAGCAGCATGTGTTCAGGTGGTAGTTGAGTAACCTGATGAGGCCAACGGGGCATTTTTTTCCCCTTTGTAATGATTACTCAGTTTATAAAAAGTTTTTTAAAACATTTTTTAATGCCACAGAATCATTGCACATTAGAAGTCCAGCCTTTCTATATTTTCAGTGACCATGAAGACTGTGACGCTTTGCAGGACAATTCTGTCTTTTGATGCTTTCTCTCTGGATACTCCCAAAAGTGAAGCCATTAATCAGGAACCTTCCAGGGAAATCATTGCATAAGGTGAAGAAGAGTAAATTTAAAACAGTACTTGCCTTAAAGTCTGAACGGTATAAATTCCATAAATGCAGGTCATTACAGGCCAGAGGAAGTGTTTTATAAGGATGAAGCCATTATGCCTCTCAGCTTGGGAACATTGGTGTATTCATTTGATCTGAAAGGTCTTGTTCTCCACTGTGACCTCACATTACTGTTGGATTTTTACCAACTTTAGAATCACCTTCTCAGGACCCTAACATGTTACACATTGCTCTGTGTTCCTCAAGGAAGGAGAAGATTCTTGAGAAAGCTTTGAAAGTTGAAGGATACGTGCTCTTTAGGTACAAGACCAAGAAGCAAAGTAACTATCAATGGAAATGCCAGTGAAAAACCAGCAGCAAGATAAAGCTCAGATGGAGACACTGGGAAAAATGAACGAGAAAGTCTTGGTGATAAATACCCCCTTATAAGAATGGAAGCAAGGAAAGACCTTGCATCCACAGCTCAAATCCAGTAACTTAGATGGGGGTGGAAAAGAGTAACAGGAAAAATAGAATTCACGCAAATCTAAAGAGAATAATATTGGTCTAAGAGAGACACTTCAGAGCCAGCAGGTATGAGATGAGCAGTCTCAGCTGTCATCATGATACAAGGCTGTATTTGCTAAAGAGCAGAGAGTCCTAAATGTGTGTGCTTGTCTCCTATTTCTCATGTGTATTGGCATGGTTTAAGAGATGGCATAAACTTAGGAAAGTATACAATGAAAAAAGGCATCACTATTTTCCATGCTACCCACAAAACACCAGCACAGTGCCCTCAGTCAAAGTAATTTTTGTTGAGTATTATTACCTGTGAGGCACTTTTCTAGGTCCCAGGGGTTCAATAATGAGCAAAAACAGACAGGAGTCCTGCCTTCCTGGACTTTACAAGCTAATGGGAAGAGCCAAAACTTAAATGATCACTGAAGTATATAATTTCAAATCATTGAAGAAAAGTACGAGGAGCAAAGAAAGAGTCGAGGAGTGGATCCTGACCAAGTTTTCAGGACTGGGGCTTGCTGCCCTGAGAATGTGTGAGTTGAGATGAAAAAAGTGAACATAAGTGAACTAGGTACACATGTCTAATAGAGAATGTTCCAAGGTAGCGGTAGCAGCGTGCCCAAAGGCCTTTGATAGAGCAGATGCTTTTAGGAATCTGAGAGAAGACCAGCAAGCCTGTACTCAAAGACCTTAAAAGAACAGGATGGAAAACGTTCCTGTGTCCTTTTGTCACCAAGGAGGCAAATAACAATATGGTAACAGCCATGAAAGGACTGAGGTCTCCTAGCCCAAGAAAATCAAAGATTCCCTAGGAGCAGGCTCTCCCTGGGGATTCATATAGGAGCATAACTAGAAGACAAACATTTTTCTCTAACTCAGAGACACACTCATTTAGCAGAGAGGGCCACCCATTCCAGCTGCCCATGCTGAAAGCCCATTCTCACTGTATTCCAAGAAGAGCCCTCGGGCACAAACAGACTAGGATAATAGAAGACGGCCTTAAACTCTTCTTGCACAATAATTGGATTTGGGAGGAAGGGAGGTTTCCCCCTAGACCACAGATGGGGTCTTCTGGATAATCTAAACCAGTGGTTTTCAAGGTGTGGTCCCCACCATTAAGACTGCTGTGAATCTTTTTTTTCTTTTTTCTTTTTTAGAGATGAGGTTTCACCATATTGTCCAGGCTGGTCTCACACTCCTGGCCTCAAGCGATCCTCCCACCTCAGCCTCCTAAGTAGTTAGGACTAGTGAATGTGAAGTGACATAATACATGTACAGTGCCTAGACTAGGGCCTGAAACTGTGTCCAATAAGTGTCTGTTTTTATTGTTATTGTATTCATTATACATTTAATATTTTATATTTAAAATAAAGCCCAAGAGATTGCATAATATTAAAATTAGTCTTTCCTAACCTAGAAAAGACTTGCCTAGCAGTATCGCCTAAATACCATTGACATGTGATTTACGGCTCATTTCAAACCTAGCACATTGATTTGATACAAGGATGACCATGGATATATATGAGGCGGATTTAAGCAAGCCATTTAGGGTCACCCAGGCAAGTAACCGCCAGCTGATAGAGGATTTCTGCACATAGCCGTGTTTGCTCTAGTCTTCTTGCCTGTTAATAGCAAAAAATATATAATAATAATAATCATATTAACCTTATCCTTATGGTTACCACCTGGCCTTCACTACTAGACCTTGAGTCCCAATGATGTCACCCTTTGATCTTTCCATCATTAACGCCCATCTGTGGAGTGACTTTCCCTTCCAGCACAGACCTGTGAAAAAGAACAACCCCTCATTTAACATGAAAAACTGATTATTTCTATTAAATACTGTTTAAAACTAGACATGCTCTAATGCTTTCAATAGAGTTGGTCTAGATGCATCAGAACTTCAAAATTCTATTTGTTCTCTTGCCTGTGGTTGACCCAACAGAAAAGTGAAGCATGAGACGCCTCCAATTGTCACTGTCTACATTTTAAAAATAAAAACAAATCTTATCACGCCACCGTTCATCTCCAGTTCTCCGTATTTTTTCAACAAAGAAAAAAAAATGACTTGTGGCTTTGGATTCAGAGCCGTTATGTAAAAATCAAATTAGAAAGAAAACTGAAAACATCTGAGTGACAAGATAAAAAAGTAATGGGAAAAATGTTTAAGAGCTGTGGTGCTTTTGGATGGCTCTACTTCTCAATTCAGCCGAGGGAAAGAGTAGTTCGTGGTGAATGTCGCAGGCGGGGTGCGTGCGCAGCCACACACATCTGGTATGCAGGTGTCCAAGTGGAATTTGCCGTCACTCCAAGAAACAGTCAGAGATTGTCTTTTTCAACGGAGAATGGTGTGGGGACTGGTGGGACTCAGTGTCAGATGTCAAGCGTGCAACATACTCCTCCAAGTCAGCCTCGCAGTCGGAGACGTTGTTTGACATCCTTTTGAGTTAATTTTACTCAACTGAAAATGTTTCAGAAAAATGAGCCAAAAACCAGCCTCTTGCTCTCCCTCCAGAATCACAACTTCAGAAGAAGCAAATGAAAAGGAGGCCATTTCTAGTTTCCATTACGAGAAATCTCATTTAAGAGTTACAAAAAGATCAATTGCTTTTGTTTGTCTGTTTGAAAGAAATAAAAAGAGGATCAGAAAGACTGTCGATCAGAGTTGTTTTTAAAACAAGCTTTCAAGAACCAATTCATTTTTGGACCCCAACCTGGACTTCTCTCGGTTACAGTTTGGGAGTCTTCTGGCTCTGTCAGGTCCATTGCTCTCCACGCCTGCCTGTCCTCCCTCCCTCGGGTCCCATAGCACCCACCTGTCGTCCCTTTCCTGAAGATACAAACTGTCAAACATATTTAGTCTTCTAACCTAGGATGTCTCCGGGGGGAAATATGATATCAAAATTACATTAACAAGTATTTGTTGTCGTCATAGAGGGGCTTGGTCACTTTGAGCTTTAGCACCTTGCAAACTGTCCTTTAATTTTTTTTCTCTTCAAACATATAAGTCATAACCACCCTTGAGTGGTGGGGCTTAGAACAGAGTCACTGGTCTTAGTGTTCCGAGATCATCAGTAATGAACATAGAAACAGTCTCTTATGACTGAGAAACCTATCGAGGACTCTGCTGTACAGATTAGAGACAGCTCTCAGCACAGCACGAGTAGGAACTTCCTGGGTTGCCTCTGAACCATCAGAAGCGACTGTCTGCCAAACACCCTCTGCGCTCCACTCCCCTTTCTCATGCTCCTCCTTTTAGCCCAGGCTGAGAGGGTCCCCCACGTGCAGTCTCCTGCTGCAAGGTGACAGGAGGCTGCTGTGGCTTTAACATTAAACCGCCTCTTTGTGGTTCTGCTAAGGACCACAGCAATCACTCGTGCTTCCTATAGATAGGAGCTGATTCTTAATCAGTGGCTTGCGTGTGTAAGACATACTCAGAAATGTGCAACCCCTGGCACGGTTTGTATCCTGTCAATATCATTTGTCTTTAGTCCTGCTCTGATTGATTCTTCTTTTTAAAATGACCTATTTGCCTTTGATTTAACAAAAGTCATACGTGTCCATTATTAAAAATCTGGAAGCTGCAAAATTAAAAATTACCCACAGATAACCACAACTAGATTTTACTGTATATTACTCTGGTGTTTTATTTAAGCAGGTATGTGGGTGCATTCATATATTCTTATATACCAGTTACAAAAGTATTCAATAAATATATAAATTCCATCACATAATAATACTGATATTTTAATGCAATATTGTATCAGTTATACCTGTACATAATATTTTCTTTTTTTTTATTTCAGCATATTATGGGGGTACAAATGTTAAGGTTAC
>VBSM01002912.1:8693550-8721841 GCA_008086735.1 Cheirogaleus medius
GGTCTTTTAACTTCCTTTCATATATTTCATTTCTTTCTCTGTGTGCTGGATTCTAAATAATAACTTTTGACTTGTATTATAGTTCATTAATTTTCTCTTCAAAGGAGTCTAACATGCTGATAAATGCATGCATTGCATTTTTATCATTTATTTTTAATGTGAAGAAACAACTAATGTCATATCTGTTTAGTTACTTTTATAGTTTTCTGCTCCAGGGATGTCTCATCTCATATTTTTATTAAACATACCAGAAAAGATATAATCTCTGTGATAAATTCAAGCTAAAATCTTTATAGGTCTCATTCTGCCATCGTCTGCTTATGTTGGTTCTCACTCTTATTTTTGTAGCTTTTATGCTAAGGTATTTTTTTCCCACTGAGCTATTTATTATCCTAGGAATATTATCATTATTATTTTTAATTCTTTCATGCATTTAACAAATATTTATTTAGGACTTACTATGTGGCAGGTAACTATTGGGATACAGATAAAATGGACATACGTCTCATTGTTAACAGAGTTTATATTCCAGTGGGAGAAGAGTCAACAGACAAGTAAATTATGAGATGCGTACATATTCACAGTTAATTTGTTAGATTGTGATGAGTGTTAATGGATAAAGTAATTAATTTGTGAAAAAATGCAATGATTAAATGGATGAAGGATATGAAGTTAATGGCCTGCGTAATTTCTGGGGGAATGGCACTCCAAATGAGTGAGCAGGGACAGCAAATGCAGCAGCCTTGGGCTGGAGCATTCTGGGAATGCTGAAGGAACAGCAGGAAGGATAATCCAGTTGCCTGGATGTTTTCTTTAATGTCGAGATAAGCACCCAAGTCCATCAGATCATTTGGGCGTAATGGGACACAGGTGGAGAGATGGCAAGGGAGTCAAGGAAGGGAAGGCGTCAGTGCATTCAGGCCAGTTGATGCTGTGAGCATAGGGGATTGATCCCAAAGAGAGACTTCTGGGAGACAGAGGCTGGGGAGCCGGGATATTTATGTCATAATTCCTGTCAGTCATTCGTCAAGGTCTGTTTCAAGAGGGCATTAATTCCTAGCATTTCCAACCAGCCTCACTGTGGGCAATCAGGGTCCACTGCAAGAAAAAGCCCTCAGGGAAAAAAAATCAAGGCCCTGGCATGTGGAGCTGGGCCTGTGTGCACTGAAAAGGCCAGCAACAGGCAGTGGGCAGAGCACCCGGAACACGGAGGGGAGGAGCAGGAAATGAGGGCGGAAATGCCAGGGGAGTAGACGTCTGGGTCTCGGAGGTCATCCCAAAGACTTTGGATTTTTCTCTGAATGAGGTAAGAATCATTTCAATGGTTTCCAGAGTAGGAATCATGTGATCTACATTTGAACAGGCTCACTCTGACTGCTTCATGGAAAATGTTTCTAGGGAGACAAAGACAGAAGGAAGGAAACCCTTTAGAGGACTGTTGCAACATTCCAACAGGGAGAAAGACGAAGAACATTCTAAAGGTTCATAGAATTTGCTAATAGACTGGATGAGGTTGGAGAAACAGGGAATTGTCAAGAATGACACCAAGATGTTTGGCCTGAGTAACTGGAAGAGTTAAAGTCCCATTCACTGAGATGAAGGAGATTTCAAGAGAAGCTATGATGAAGGCAGATTCCTCCAGGGAGAATTGCTTCTGCCAGGCTCCTAGACCGAGACAATTTAAAACAAGTTCCTGACTTGAGGGTTTTGTACCACACAGGAGAACAAAATAAATTTAAGAGTCAATTTAAGCATTAAAGGATTCATGAATCAGGCAGCACTCGAAACCAAGTGAGGTCCAGGGAGCTGTACATTAGCCGTGGAGCAGGAGGTTTTGCAGGCTGAACTCGGAAGCAAGGTTTGCCTTGTGTGGGTATGATCTGGATAGCTGGCAGTTTTGAGTTAAGTTTAATATAGCAGGTTCAGTGCCCTACTTAAATCTCTGGATCCACTTTCATTTAGATTTAAGAAGATTTTTTTTTTTAAATTTTACCCAGCATTTCTAATTATTTTCTGTGAGAAAACAGCCTTTCAAATTTCTAGACCCATCTTTTCTTTAAATGTGTCATTGATCTTTTAGTAACTGACAGTATTCCATTACTCTTTCACTTAATAAAAAAAAATATTTCCGAATCTACCCTGAATTATGGCAATCCTAGGACAAAACAACATTGCACTGCTATTTCCATGAATTATTATTAGAGAAAAGTCAAGAGACATTTAGGCTGCAAGAAACACTCTACTTACATATAACTCCCTAGTAAGTTGAAAAGCTGGATAGAAGAGTAGTTAAGAGCTCAGATTCTGAAAGAGATATTATGTACCTATATTTTCACTTTACCATTTCTTTCTGTGTAATCTTAAGAAAGTTATTTAACCTCTCTAAATCTGTTTCCCCAGAGGAAAATAGGGTTGTGAGACATAAATACAGTGTGCAAATGACTACGCCTTGTGCCCAGTGCATAGTAAGTACACAAGCAGTGTTAGCCACTGTATTACATTTCTATTGCTGTCATAACAAATTACCACTAATTTAGTGGCTTAAAACAACACAAATGTACTTTTTACAACGTTCTCAACATTAATCTCCCCATCTCCAATTCCTTTTTGCCATAGAAGGTAAAATAGTCACAGACTTCTGGGATCAAAATATGGATATTATTGCGGGGGGGGGCATTATTCTGCCTACCATAGCCAGGATTATTAAGTTTACTCAGCAAAAGGGCTGCAAACTTTAACCAACCATAGCCCAGCATTTTAATATCTGAAAAACTAGCACCAAAAAAAAAAAAAAAAATCAGTAAAACCCACAAAAACCTCCAAAATGAGACTGTGGTCTTAGAAAGAAGAAATGAACTTTGAACTTTGGTGATGGTAGAGACAAAACCTTAATTAATTTTTTTTTATCTCCATACTCCATTTATGTTGGGGTCACGAACATCCTCAGCAGTAGTGTGCACGGTTCTTTCTCTCTCATTTCTTCACTCAATTATCCCTCAGTCTCCATCAGTAAATATTGTATGTTTTACAACAATTATTTAAATTTAATTTCAGTTATTAAATACATTCCCAATAGGCTAATCACAAATAAAATACAGATCTCAGTCTATCTATAATGAGTGAATTTGTTTGCTCTATAGTAGATTGCTTTGATCTATTCCCTTAAATTTCAATTTTATTAACATTTATACTTTGGTTGGATATTTTGATCATTTTATATGTTTCAAATGAAGTTTTAGTGGCATATGACAAAATAATGAATACTATAAAATTTCAGTGAGACCCTATGCTGAATAGGAGGTGTGTAACCTGGAGTGGCCCGGGAGGAATGACACATTCTCCTTGGGTTTGTCTGTTTTTGTTTTTGTTTTGTTTTGTTTCCCAAATCATCCATACTCTTCCGCCGAATCCATTTGGAAATTAATTAACCCACAGAACATAGTAAGTCATACAGCATTTGACACTATGTCTCCTTGCAAGTGAAGCCACTCAGGGACAGCTTAGGGACCAAATTCCTTTTCATACTGTGAAGACAGCTGAGTATATTCAGGTCAACGCGGGCGTGGCAGGACAGTAGATTGCACTGCTACCTCTTGGGGGTGAGAAACTGAAAAATCTTTAATGCTAACAGCCTTTGAAGTTTCACACTCTTAAATGCACTATTTTCAGAGCGAGAGCCTTCCCTTCTCTGGTACCTTCTCACTGGAAGGAAATGCACGCACACGCACGCACGTACATACACGCACGCGCACGCACGCGCACGCGCGCGCACGCACGTACATGCACGCACGCACACGCACGCACGTACACCGTCTCCTCAGGTGTAAACTAGTGTGTAATGAAGCCTCACGCTGCATGCTTACTCTTTCTTTTGGTAATGACGTTGAGACAATGTGTCCTTTAAGCGCCTCATTTATGTAATTATAAGTAGATATATAGACGCATTTTTGAAATACGTATGTTCTCCCGCCTTGTGTCCTTCTCCCTCTGAGACTGACATTGAAACAACTTAAAAATATTCTGCAAAGAAAAGGAAGCTCATCTTGATGTCGTATCACATGCTGAAACCTCAAATGTGCGAACCTCATGTTGGCTGAGCAGATTTGTTTGTGCTCCTACCCGGATCAGCAGACCTAAAGTATTGTCCAACACCTGATTCAGGTGCAGGGATGGAGGCTGACGGTATGGTACCATTTGTAAAAAGTAAAAGTTTAAAGATACATGAGTAACAACAGCAAAGATTTTTTTTTTAAATAGGTGTGATGGTTACTTTTATCTGTCAACTGGACTGGATTAAAGGATACTCAGATAGCTGGTAAAGCCTTCGTTGTGTGTGTGTGTGTGTTTGTGTTTGTGTGTGTGTGTGGGTGAGTGGGTGGGTGTTTCCAAAGACAGTAGCATTTGAATCAGTAGACGGAGTAAAGAAGATCCACCCTCACCCTTGTGGGTGGGCACCGCCTAATTCAAGGAGGCCTGGATAGGACACAGAGGTGGAGGAGGGGTGAATGCACTCTCTCTCTCTTCTGAATGTAGAACATACGTCTTCTCGGCCATTGGAGGGAGCTTCCGCATCTTCGTCTTTTGAAAGTCTTCAGGCTTGCGCAGAGAGTTACACCATTGTCTCCCCTGGTTCTCCGGCCTCTGGACTCAGACCGAATTACACTACCGGCTTTCTTTGTTCTCCAGCTTGCAGATGGTGTATACTGAGCCTCCATAATCACGTGACCCAATTTCCATAATAAATCCCGTCTTACATATCCTACCGGCTACTTCTCTGGAGAACCCTGATATCATAGACTATTTTTAGTGTGGTTTTAGGTTCATGGCAAAATTGAGCAGAAGTCCAGAGATTTTACATGTACCCCATGTCCCACCCATGCATTGCCTTGACGTTATCAAAATCCCAGACCAGAGTGGTACATTTGTTACAACTGACAAGCCTACACTAACACTTCATTATCATCCTGGGTCCATACTTTGCATAGGGCTCACGTGTGGTGTTGTTTATTCTGTGGGTCTGGGCAAATGCATAATGACCATGTATCCACCGTTGTAGTGTCATACAAAGTCGAGTTACCAACCCCAAACTCTGCCGTGCTTCCAGTATTCATCCCTTTCTCCCCCTAATCCCTCCCTGGTAACCACTGATCATTTTACACCTCTATAGTTTTGCCTTTTACAGAATGTCAAATAGTTGGAAACATACAGTTTGTGTACTTCTCAGGTTGCCTTGTTTTGATTAGTAATATGCATTTAACTTTCCTTCCTCCATGCTTTCCATGGCTTGATAGATCATTTCTTTTTATCACTGAATAATATTCTATTATCTGGATCTACCAGAGTTTGTTCAGCTACTAAAGGAAAGAGTTGATTGCTTCTAATTGTTGGCAGTTATGAATAAAGATGCTATAAACATCCATGTGTGGGTTTTTGTGTGAACCTAAGTTTTCACCTCCTTTGGGTAAATAGCAAGGAGCATGATTGCTGGATCATATGGTAAGAGTGTGTTTAGTTTTGTAAGAAATTGTCAAATTATCTTCCAAAGTGGCTGTAGCATTTTGCATTCCCACAAGTGATGAATGAGATTTCCTGTTGCTCCACATCCTCACCTGCATTTATTATTGTCAGTGTCTAGATTTTGGCCATTCTAACAGTAGTAGCATCTCATTGTTGTTTTAATTCAAATTTCCCTAATGATATATGATGTGAAGCACCTTTTCATGTGGTTACTCTTCATCTTTGGTGAGTTGTCTGTTAAAACTTTTAGCCTAGTTTTTATGGGGTTATTTTCTTATTGTTGAGTTTGAAGAGTTCTTTGTATATTTTGGATAACAATCCTTTATCTGATGTGTCTTTTACAAATATTTTCTTCCAGTCTGTGGCTCATCTTCTCATCCTCTTGACAGTGTTTTTCATAAAACAGAAATTTTTAGTTTTAATGAAGTCCAGATGGCCCTTTTGTTTCATGGATTGTGCCTTTGGTATTGCATCTGAAAAGTCATCACCAAATCCAAGGTCATCTAGATTTTCTCCTATGTTATCTTCTAGGACTTTTATAGTTTTATGTCTTATATTTAGGTATATGATCAATTTTGATTAACTTTTATGAAAGATGTAAGACCTGTGTCTAGATTCATTGCTTTTTGCAAATGGATTCCTGTTATTACAGTACAATTTGTTGAAAAGACGCTCTTTTCTCCATTGTATTTCTGTAGCATAGATTTTTCAATCCCCAGGATAATTCAACAAACAGAGAAACTAGGCTGACAAAATAAAAACAAACAAAAATCATATTAAAACATCTACAACCCAATGAAGTGACAGTATCCCACATACTGAAAAATATTTGGCTGTGCCAAACCACCAAGCACACCAATATCCATATAGTATAAAATTAAATGTGTGAAGTGGGAAAGAAGACTAAATGATATAAGAAAGCTCTAAGGGCCAGGAATTCCCAGAATCACTAACAGTATTACAGATTATGGTGAGCAAAAAAACATTCCTACCAACAACAAAGGCATATGTTCATTTGATATGCCTACAACACAGATAAAAGCTATAATTCAATACTCAAATAGAGCTAGAAGTAATAAAGAAGACTTAGGAAACCAATGGAAGCTATTAAAAGAATAATATATTGCTGAATTCGAACAACATAAGAATGACTGGACAACAGGAAAATATGAAATATTGCTAACATCTCAGAAAAGAATAAGAAACGAAAGGAAAAAATCATTTCAGGAAAAAATTAGAAGGAACGAAAGAGCCAAAGACAAGGGGGTAACATCACAAAGAAAATAGAGAATGAAAAGGCAGAAAATGGGGAAAAAAATAAAAAATGAGATTAAAAGGATTGAATATAAAGTGATAGACATAAAAGTTATTCAAAGAAGATCCTACCTAGGTATAAGAATACACAGAATGCTTTCATTGCCCCAAAAAGAAACCCCACACCCATCAACAGGCATACCCCATTTCCCTGACAACCACTAATCTGCTTTCTCTAGAGATTTGCCTCTTCCAGACCTTTTACATAAATGAAATCATACAGTATGTGGCCTTTTGTGTCTGGCTTCTTTCACTTAGCATAATGTTTTCAAGGTTCGTTTCTGTGTAGCACATCTCAAGACTTTATTAATTCTGAAGGCTGAATAATATTCCACTGTGTGGAGACCCCGTATATTGTTTGTCTATTCGCCAACCGATAGACGTTTAGGTTGTTCACATTTTCTGGCTGCTATGAACATTCATGTACCAATTTCTGTGTGAAGATATGTTTTCAGTTCTCTAGGGTATAGAGCTAGGACTGGTTTCACATTCTGAGGAACTGCCAAACTGCTCTCCAAAGCAGCTGCGCCCTTGTACATTCCCCCAGCAGCCTGCGGGGACTCGGTTTCTCCACTTGCTCCTCAGCACTCGCTGCGCCTGGCTTCCTGATCACAGCCGCCCCAGTGGGTTCGGATCCCCATTGCCCTGCTGGCTAATGATGAGAATCTTTTTATGTGTTTATTGACCATTTTTATACCTTCTTTATAGAAATGTCTATTCAAACCCTTTGCACATTTTCTAACTGGGTCATTTGTCTTTAGTATTGAGGTGTAAATGTTCCTTTCTATTCTCTGCAGTAGTCTTCATCAATAATCTTTTAAGTCTTCAAATGAAAATAGTTGCTGAGATTTGTCATATGTTTTTCTGTCTTGATGGAGATGTGTTCTATTAATCTTCTTAATTATATGAAAGATTCCCTGATATTAAACTACACTTGCATCTTTTGAGCAAACCAAGGGCATATTTTCCTTTTTTTTTCTATAAATGTTAGATTTATTCTTTTTTTTATTTCAGCATACTATGGGGGTACAAATGTTTAGGTTATGTATGTTGCCCTTGCCCCTCCTCCCCAGTCAGAGCTTCAAGAGTATCCATCCCCCAGATGGTGCGCATCACACTCATTATGTATGTATATATACATCCCCTCCTCCCCCTCCCATCTGCTTGACATCCAATAAATGTTATTCCTATATGTCCACTTAGGTGTTGATCAGTGAAACCAATTTGCTGGTGAGTACATGTGGTGCTTGTTTTTCCATTCTTGTGATACTTCACTTAGTAGAATGGGCTCCATATCTATCCAGGAAAATGCAAGAGGTACTATATCACCATTATTTCATGTAGCTGAATAGTACTCCATGGTATACATATACCACATTTTAATAATCCACTCATATATTGATGGGCACTTGGGTTGATTCTACATCTTTGCAATTGTGAATTGTGCTGCTATAAACATTAGAGTGTAGATGTCTTTTTTATAGAATGTCTTTTGTTATTTTGAGTAGATGCCCAGTAATGGGGTTGCTGGATCAAATGGTAGGTCTACTTTTAGTTTTTTGAGGAATCACTATACTGTTTTCCATAGAGGTTGTACTAATTTGTAGTCCCTCCAAGAGAGTATAAGCATTCCTTTCTCTCTGCTTCCATGACAGCATCTCCTGTTTTTGGATTTTTTAGTAAAAGCCAAAGCCTTATTCAATAAATGGTGCTGGGAAAATTGGACATGCAGAAGAATGGAACAGGATCCATATCTCTCACTACTCCCAAAAAATTAATTTAAGATGGATAAAAGACTTAAATGTAAGGCATGAAACAATAAGAATTCTAGAAGAAAATGTAGCAAAAACTCTTCTAGATATTGGCTTAAGCAAAGAATTTATGACTAAGACCACAATGGCAATTACAGCAACAACAAAAATAAATAAATGGGCCTTGATTAAATTAAAAAAGCTTCTGCAAGCTAAGGAAATAATCAACAGAGCAAATAGAAAACCTACAGAATGGGAGAATATATTCACAAGCTATATATCTGACAAAGGGCTGATAACTAGAATCTACAAAAAACTCAAGTAAATCAGCAAGAAAAAATCAAACAACCCCATTAAAAAGTGGGCAAAAGAAATGAACATCTTTTCATAAAAAGATAGACAAATGGCCAATAAACATATGAAAAAATGCCCAATGTTACTAATCATGGGGGAAATGCAAATTAAAACCACAATGAGATATCACCTTACCCCAATTAGAACGTGTCCTTTGTTGATGCAGTTTCTAGATAGAACCTTGCCACTCAAAGAGTGGTCTGTAGACCATCATCATCATCTAGAATCCTATTAGAGACAGAGAATCTTGAGCCAAATTGCAAGACTACTGAGACTCTGCATTTTAGCAGGATCCTCAGGTGGTTCATAAATGCACTAAAGTGTGAGAGGCACTGCTCTGGGACTTCAGTGCCATAACTTCATAAGTAATAAAGATACCGAACTTTGGTATTTGGTTCCTGCTTTAAATTGGAATGTCTCTAGTGATTTCAGCATTAAATACCCTTTTGAGGTGTTGTTTTTAGAAAGGTACTATTTGTTCTGTTAAGAAAGGACCCTTTGATTTGAAGATAATAAGAATATTTTATTGTTCTATCTTGTTCTTCCCAAGAATAACTGTTGGATCTGGGTTTTAGCTCACATTCTACTAACTACTAATTGCATAATCTTGGATAAATTTATTGACCCTGTTGTCTCTGTTTCCTCCTCTGTAATATGCAGATCATAATAGTACCTATCATATCAGATAATTTCGATGATTTAATGAGATAATGCTTTTAAAGCATTTATTAAACACTCACTAAGTAAAATATTAATTATTACTATAAGATTATTTAAGCAGTAAATCACATAATGTAAACTTTAACATTTACAGATTCATTTTTGGGTTCTTTCAATATTTTCTTATTTCATCTTGTTCCTTTTCATCCTTCACTTCATCATCTCATCTCTTCTCCTTACAGTTTTATTAATATTAAGACCAGTGATCTAGTCCTGGTCATTTTGGGGACATCAAGCAGAGATCTCCTACATTGTTTATTTGTTTCTTTTAAAAAAATGTTTTCAGAGGCGTATGTATTCTCTGACACTTTGTGATACAGTATCCCTCTTCCCATTCACCCGCTTGCCTGTTAGGAGTTGGAAACTTTGCTTTGGTGTAGAGCTGAAGGCACAAATTGGCAACCACTGGACTTGTCTGGCCTCAGACTTCATTTACTTCCATCATTTATTTTACTCAAATGCTAACTTTCTTTGTATCAGCAAATGCCAATTTAATTAGGTTCTACAGAAGCCCCCAACCTTTTTGGCACCAGGGACCGGTTTCACGGAAGACAATTTTTCCGTGGGGTTGGGGGTGGCGTAGGAGCTCAGGCGGTGATGCCAGCGATGGGGAGCGGCTATGAAACTAGATGAAGCTTCGCTCCCATGCCTGCCACTCCCTCCCGCTGCATGCTGGCTCCACCCCAAGTTTCATGGGAAACAATTTTTCCATGGACTGCGTGGTGGGGTGGGGCAGTGTGGCTCTGAGACCTGGTCCCTTAACAGGCTGCTGACCCAGTGCTTGGGGACCACCGTCACAGTGATTCATGTAAATTTAGTGGAGTTATGAATAAACTAACTTCCACCAAACTTCACAAATGTATATCAGCACATGATGAAAAAAGTTACTTTTCCCTGAGAAAGCAAATCTGTTACCTCCTTTTACCATTAGCTTCCTCAGTCTAAATTGGTTTTTCAGTTTTGAGTATAATCAGGAAATGGAGAGAAAAGTGAAATCACCGCATTTTATTTTCCAAATTGTGCAAATCCTGGAATGAGACAGAACATTTGAAATATCACACCGCAATCGTGGCTGGCCTTTGCTCTTTGCTCCTAAGTGACATGTGGCCCAAGACTTGGTTTTGAGTCTTACAATTTTACTTTCTTACTTAGAGTAGCTGTTTGCTAAATCTAAATCTTGGAGATGGAGGCTGTGCTACAATCCAATTTGTGGGATTTCTATGTCCACTTTAATTTTTTTGGATATATATTTTTTGGCTGACTTTTGTTTCAGGGATTTTTTTTTTTCCTTGTGATCTCAAGGGATTTTCCTCATGTCAAAAGACAAAATTCTAACTTTTCACATATAAATAAAATAACACACGCTCTGTAACACAAAGAGAAGCATAATGCTTTGCAGAGTGTAGACATAATCTTTCTTACAAGAAAAAATCCCTTTCAGATGTGACCAAAATCGGAAACATATTCCCCTTTTGTCAGATAACACTGGCTTACTGGATGCTTGAGAAGCAGCCTTCAGGATAGCTCAAGATGAAGCAGCACAGCGAATGGCAAGCCCAGGGACTGGGTATGGGCAGTGACTAGGGTTACTGCTTCCTGGGTGAATTTCAGAAACTCACAAACAACTGGAGTCTGAAGTGCCCATAGAGATTAAGCGCCATGTTCCAGATGGAAGAACTGAGACCCAGAAAAGCTAGAGGACTTGTCCAAGCCTTTGGGGCCAGAACAGAGGTCTCTGTGGTCTTATTGCAGGGTTTCTTGCACTAAAACATTCTACTTCCTACATTTCTAATTTATACCCTTTTAAAGGTCTTTTTTTAAAAAATAAAATAGCATTAAAACCAAGTCAGGAGGCTAGTGATTAGAATATTCACATTTATTTTCCCACTTGATATAACACTTCAGGGCAATAGTGATGTTTAAGCAAAAGCAAAATTAGCCATGAGATATAAAAAATTATACATCTGCTTACATTTTGGTGTGGGATAACTGAGATCTTGTGATTATAGGAGTAACCATAAAATAAAAATCTTGCTGAGTTTGGTCTGGCTCACCTAGATGCAGTGATACAAGTACAAATGCTTAATTATTGTGGCTTATAATAGCTGTTGTTCTCATATTTAGAACTGTGTTACTTAAATATATGCATATTCACTTATGAATGTGCTATAATCTTGAACTTTATTAAGAAGGCCCCTATCCTATGTCACAACCTAGAGCACTCTTGTCAGAACTCTACGTAGAATTGATAAACTGTTATTATAAGTCGTACACCAGTAAAACCCAATCCATAAAAACGTTCTCATGAAATGCTGTCAAGAAATAGATGAATAGCTATCTGTAAACTTCAGAATAAAAATAATTTCATATGTGCTGAATATTTGGTCACCACCTCTATCTCTCTAAAAAAGTTTGCCCTCATTTAATGAAGATCTCTGAATTACAATACTAGATATGGTACCAGTTGGATTTTTCATTTGTGAAAGATGTTGAAATTGGAATATTCTGTGCTTTGTTTCCAGAGAGTGTTTGAAACACAATCACAGCCTGTAACGTTAAGAACATATTCCTGTCAAAACCTTGAAAGTGTCAGCTATTTGTCCTTTAGGTATTTGCCCATTGGAAATACTTAGAAATTATTGTTTGACTTATGCATGCAGTTTATACTAAAAATAGTAATAGCCAAAATAGGTAGTAGACATAATGTGTTATATAAGTAGATATGTTTGCAAAAACAAAATCATTCTTTACAATAAATTGAAAAACAGACATGGAAAAATTTCTGTTTAGTATATATTCTTAAGTATCTATTCAACAGCATATTCAAATATGTAAAATAGACTTTGTAAAGACCATTAAAATTGTTTTAATGGTTTGTATGTATAATTTTATTTTGTCTATTAAAAATTAAAACATTTCTGATAAGGATGTTTTTGCAACCTTAATGGAATAATAGTAGTAAGGAATAACATTGTACTCAATTAATAATTGATCTAGAGTTTAAATTATTAGATTTAATTTTAGAAACCAACATTATTTCAGAAAAACTTTGACTTCTTGCTTTTGAATAAGTTGTTTTAAAGACTTGATAAATACAGAAGCAGAGCAAACTGAAAATGGTGTTAGCAAGAAAGCTTGGCAGCAAATCTCAATTCTCACTTGTTAAGTGCTTTGAGCATCATAGCCAATAATACCCATCTAAAATCTAACTAACTTGGAATGGACTCCGATAGATTACTTAGGCATGAAAATATTTTCCCTTGAATGTGTTGTCTAGTTACCCTGCCAGCATCTCATCAAAGCATGCTAGCAAGGTGTCTTGGTTTGCAGTAGCTGCTATGGGTGAACTCTGCTCACCATTGCTGCTGAGTAACAACCATTTCCTAGAAACACAATGTGGACCATTACAAGGTGGAAGTTATGCGCTTCCCCAGTGACATCTCCCATACCTTATCTTTGCAAAACTAAATAAACACCCAATTTTCAATGCTCTCCAAAATTAATAGTTGTGGTTGTCTATCTCTGACGTGACAGGTCTTAGAACTGAAAACTTGTTATCAATCCATACTAATAATGGAGATTATTCTTAATAAATTTAGGTCATTCAGTAGGTGTGAGCAAGATAATTGTTCTATATCTAAGACAAGACACCACGTGTTACTACTAGGGCTATATATCCTCTTAGATAATCATTAAAGATAATTCGCCCAATACACTATTTAATGTTAACTATTAACAAGTTGTTGCTTAAAGTAAAATAATTTCTCAGAGGAAAAAATTTGCTTTAATATGTACTCTATAAACTTGGAATAATCAGAAGGAAAGTTAGTAAGTGAATATTATTTTACTCTTTAATATTGTAGAGGCTAATCACATCCACATTTTTTCTTCTATATTTTAGGTGAAAAAATATACTTGGAATGTGGTGACTTGGGGAGGGGAAAGAATGTTATGAAATTTCACTCAGACCAAAAGATGAATGCCTTACTCTATCCATTGTATATTTTCCTCATTTTTGTCTACTTATTTTTGTCTGGCATATGTTCTTAGACTGCCAATAAAGTTATCATAAATTTCCCATGATATAGACACACATTTGGGACATTTCCAGATATTCAATCACAGCGTATCTAAGAGCAGCTTTTGTATTTGACGATAACCCCATGGACGGCAGAGCCTCCTCACTGTAAAGAAACCAGAGTCTTGTTACGAAACAATTTCTTTACTTTTCAACTCAGTTGTTAACTCTAATTATTATTGGCCTTTAATTCTTTTATAGTCAGCGTAATTTTTTAGATTCTCTCCTCCAAATTTCTATGTTTCTATCACAGCACTTAGGGAACTAAAATACTTCTCAGACAAACTACTGATCCTCTGCACCAGAGCACCATGTGGTGGAGGACAGTCTTCATCTTACGTGACTCTGCCCATCCGAGCCAAGAGCTTGGCTTCTAGTAGGCACTGGGATAATCATCGTTGGACTAAGTATAACCACATAAGGTAACAATAGACTTCTACCTGTCTTTCTACCTGTCTGCACCAAAGATCCCACCTGCAGTGCTGACTCCGGCTTTCATAGAATCTGTGAGGACAATGGGGATGAGGCCATATTGTCCATGAAGAATTGTGGGGCGGGTGGGGGGAGGGTGGAAATTAGCATGCATTTTGACCCTCTATTTTTTTTACAGGTGAAATCTTCTGAAAGCATAGCTTAGTGGTAACACTGAACAAAAAGTGAATGGAGGTGGACACCCCGGACGCTCGCGGATGTAGTGCGCCTGGCGATGCAGAGCAGGGGCCACGGAACACAGCAGCCAGCTTCAGACCAGCACGTGTTGGTAGAGGGGCCTGAGGACCTTAGATCATTTTTCAGTGCTGGCTGGCGACAATAGACTCTCTGCTGCTTTTCCTCCCTCACCCAGGTCAGAAGTTCCAATCCAGCCCTAGACGTGGATCCTTTTAAGAGGATGGAGCATGGGAGGCAAAGAACAAGAGCCAGGACAAGCCATTCCAATCCGCCACCCTCTGGGCCCACCTGAGGGACATTTCCGGGGAAGGAGGCAGGATGAAAGGAAGTGCAGTGAAGGTTTTTTGTTTTGTTGTTCCCATTTCATTCAAATAGAGTTCTAGGATCCCTTAATCCCATATCAGCACATTCTATCCTATAATTAGAATTAAATTCATCCCAATCCTTCTTCTTTGGCTGGGTAGATAACAGTTTCCTTCCAGTACTTAATTTTCTATTCTACGAAGGCTCAATAGTGTGTCCATAAGGGAGAACACACATTTTTTTGTTTGTTTGTTTTTTTTTTACAAATCTTTCCTAGAGAACCACCAGGAATCCCTTTAGAACATCAGAACCCCTTTAATTTCAGCAACTCTTTTCCATTCAGAAAGGGAAGATCTTAGGGAAGAATTAGGCCTGATCTCCCTGAAAACTGTGAAAGGAATAAACAAATTATTAGAGGTCCCAAACTCTCTGTGGTTCAGTATCTCCTCTCATCAGTTTCTGAGTGGTCCACACACATACTAGGGGTATTTCCTGTGATTACTTTCTCCTTGGAGAATTGTACATTCTGTGAGGGGCACAGTCCTTGAGCCCATCGAGTCGTGCTGGTCAGAGCCCTCATGAATCGTCACACAAATAATAAAGACAGTCTCAGAAGACGGATCTCTAACTCAGTGCCTGCCACATGCTGATGTTTTCTTTTGTCCTCAGTTTTTCAGCATAATAGCTTGTCAACGGAACTTTCTAAATGAAATATTTCCATTTGAAATTCTGTTTATTTTCATTATTTTTGAACCATAGTAGAGACATTTTCAATCAAACATATGAAAATCATACTGCACATTTTTATAAATTTAAAAATGTGCTTAAAGTTATAGCAGATAGTAAATTTTTCTTTTTTTCCCCCCGTCTCTCTCTCTCTTTGCCATGGATCTTAACTTTCCATCTTTGTATTTTTATGGGAAATTTAAGCCAGGAAGTTACTGAGTTTTGAGTAACCTTATGTTCAAAACTTGGTGCAAAGCTTGGTGACAATCCTGATATAGATTTTTTTCACCATAATAGGGTCAGCACACACATTTTCCCCCTTATTATAACTTATGAACTACTCATCATCACTCCATTAATGGGTTTATGCCCACTTATTTCCTAAGAAGAAGCTATATCCTTTTCATAAATGAAACTCAATGCCTACTTTTCTCATCATAAAGGCTTATGTACTGACTTTCCAAAAAAATTGGTTGAGCAGAAAATGCCCTCTTTTCTACGACCAGTCAAGACAGTACATCTCATGCCTTGGTTCCTCCCACACAATTAATCTCAGAAGACATTAGTGGAAGGAAAATACTAACAGATGGGCAAGCTTTTTGTTGATGGTGTTTTTCTTTCTCTTTAAGTAGGAGTGCATTGTAATCTGTTGCAGAAAAAAGGGAGAAAAAAGCAACTAAGCACCTTTTTCTCCCCCAGATGGGCTGCAAGGATCTTCTTGCATGTGCTTTTGGTTGCTAGTTCAGCTCTTCTTCAGAGGTCAGCAGCAGGTCATTTACAGAGTGCTGGCAACGTGTGCTAGGTTCTTCAGAAACAGAGTCCTCCCTGTCCACTGGACTTCAAACACAAAGAACAATGGTAAATCGAGAAGCCAAAAGTCATGTGAAAAGTAAAACAGTCAAAGCTTTTTTTAAGCATGTGGTGTTAAAAAAAAATGTATTGTGCAGATCGATTTTTATAATTCACTCCCTACTTTTAGCTCTCTCTGTCTCTGTACACAGATTCATCCTTGAATTTATAAAGTATATTTTGAAGTGAGCCATCTTGTTCTGATACTAGCACACGACACAGGTAGACTAAGGTTTGTAACCTTACCAGAGATACGGGTGTACTGGTACAAAACCAGACTTCATGAACTATTCCCAGCAATCAGAACGGCATTGCTAGAAATACCAAAAATCTACGGCGACGACATGTCTCTAAGGCCACTTGTTGCTGATTGAAAGTCATTATAGCTTCCACTGTGTGAAATAACCCAGGTGTGAAGGCATTCCCAAACAGAGAGGAAGGCTGGACGAAGAGATGAAGTAAATAAAAGTGTGGATTCTGATGAGGAGTTTCCACAAATAATTTAAAAACTTATTTCCACAAATAATTACATTTTTCACACAACTGGATATCTTCAGGGAGAATATGACAGGACTCACATGATTTGCCATTAGTTTTAATACTGGCAAAAAGTAAAACAACAAACTGGTATACTCCGGATTTCAATTTGCTATCTCCTGGTTTTAGCGACATTTGTAGGTCATGCTTTGAAGAACAATCATATGAAATGACAGAAGTGTAGTGACAGTCCCTGGCATGGTTACTATACCAGCATATTCATCATCTATCTTATAATAGGTTGTAGAAGTTTTAGAGACTTTTATTTTGATCTACTGCCTTTCTTTCCTGATTCATCAAGAGAAGCCAAGTAAATTATTATTTTATTTAAATGTGGTAGGTGTTTGATCATTTCATGTAAAAATAGCAAGAACCATAATATTAGTTAATATTTATTCATCACTCACTATATGCCAGGCACTGTGCTACGTACCTCATTTCTGTGATCTCATTCAAAGAACTGTGAATACTTTATAGTCCCATTTTATCGTCCCCATTTTATGGACATGAAAATTAGGAAACCCAACCAAAGTACAAAGCCAAACTCTAAAGGAGCCGGGTTTCCCTGCAGCTTTATGACAAAAGAAATTACACGAGCAAATTTCTAATCTTACTTCAGTACAGAAATAGAACAATGTGGTATCGCATCCTCAGAAAAAATAAGGCCTTGAAAAGGAAAATTGAAAATTAGTAAGAAAAAACTCTGAGCTATATGCAAAGCTGGCTGCTGTGTTACTCAAAACTCCAGTTCTCTGAACCTATTGCTTCCGAATTCTTTATCACAATTCATTGCATAAAAGACAATTCTATCCTGTCTCAAGACACTTCATTGCACATAGAAACTTACATAATGGAAACCTGTTTTAAAAAGCAATATTTGGCCTTATTCAGATTGTGCTTTTTCTTCTATCCTGTTGTATTTAATGTAAAAATGTTTGTCAAGCCTAACCCAAGTCAACTTTATGATTCTATGGCCATAACTGTGAGCAAAAGCTGACGTGAACTTCAGAGGGCATGGTATCCTTGTCTACTTTGAAAAGAACACGGGATGATCCTCTTTCCTGGAAATCATCCTTTTTCTTCCTTTCAGAAGTAAAACAATAAGGAGTGAGGCATATGGAGCTTTTTAAAATATATCTTTAGCCTTTTTATAAGGTAAAATAAGAGAATTGGCTGTATTGATTGATTATACCTTATAACCAAGATATGGCACTACAGATCATCCAAATAAAGCAAATACATCCCAACCTAACACTCAAGTATGACTCTCTCTCTCCCCCGTTTAAACTTTTTCCTTGCCTTTACATGGCCTTTAGATTAATATTTAAACTCTGTTTTATAGAACACAAGGCTCTCATTCTCTACTTCCTAACTTACATGACTACCATTATCCTCCCCTTAAATTCTGCCCCCTACTCAAAGTAAATGACACCCAGCACCCATAGAGATCTTGCATACTATCTCATGCTATGGGTCTTTGCACATGCTTGTCTCTCTTTCCCTAGAACATCACTCTCTAACTCTCAGCTCAAATGCTGTTGACGACATAAACATTTCTTTGAATCCTTTTAATCTCTTTCCCCATATATGAATCATACAATATAATCATTTTTCTGAATATATTTCCTGTCCACTGTAAATTTCAAGGGTGAAAAAACAGTAGATGAACTTTGGTCTATAATATTTTATACCTGATCTTTTTGGATTAAATATGATTCCAAATTTTAAATATCAACTAAATCTATATCTTTATAATGATAAATAAGTCATAATTTTATACATATATTTCTTAAGATTTTTATGTTTTATTGTGATATTAATCGATGGGATAATAAATAATACTCCAATACAGGTTATATATTTTAAGTGATTAGGTACCAGCAACACATAAATAAATGGGTGTCACCACAGTTCAAAATTTGCCAGCCAGATTTCCATGTTTGAAATATTTCATTATGAAACTCACTTTGACATACTGATTAATCATTTGAAACCCAAGAGATCATATCACCAAAAACCAGGATCTACAGCAAATTGCCCCTCAATGGTTAGAAAGATGTGACTTTAGAAAATGGGAAATTGTAAAAACAATCATATTGCAATAATTCTATTTTCCCATGCCATTGAAGACTGTGGGTGGCCTGCTTGCATCGCCTCACCAGCTGCTGCAGGTGACCTCCCTCACTGTGAGTGCTGCCTGTTACCTGCTCAAAGCTGCCCCATTTGAGCGGAATTTCTCTGGGCTAAACGGAAGCCACTTCACCAGGGATACTACATTTCCCAGAATACCAAGGCAGCCTGCAGCCAGCTAATGACCAGCTGACATGGGGTTGCACAAATAGGTTCCCACTTTCCTGAAGGTGGAATCAACTCTGTGGTGTAATCCAATCTCCAAAGCTCCACGAGGGATCAGGCTCACTCTGGACTCCACTTGAGACCACATCTTTGCTTAGCTCCCTCCCCTTGTCTACCCTCTTTCCCTTGTTCCCCTTTTTCCTGAAATCATTCCCTCAATAAGCGGCACACATGCAAATCCCTGCCTCAGGCTCTGCTTCAAAGGAACCCAATTGAAGAAACATCCTCCCTGTGTTTTGCTTCCCAACAGTAACTGAATAAATAACGAGGGGGTGCTATGTTTTCCACCATTCTTGAAAAGACAATTGATTTTCATTTTGCTATGTTATGTTTATTGAAAGTTCGTTGTTTCTGTTTTGTTGAGTAAGATTTCCCATTATATGTGCAATTTAACTCTTTTCCAAAGAAATGTTCTTTGTTCTACTGTAAGCTTTCCCAGCTGCCCTCCTTAAAGGTCATGTAACATCTTATAACCATCAAATAAATATGGTAGAGAAATGAACATACGTTCTCCAAATAAACATTTGTTCTCATGCTTATAATGGCAAAGCTTATGCAATGACCTGCCACCTGCCCAATCCCATGAAAGGATGTGCGGTGCTTTCTCTGAATCATTTTGCATAGTTTTTAGACTTTCCTTCTGTAGTTTCGTTTTTTCAGTTTCAATTTTTCACCCCAACCATTGCCCGTATTTTCTGTTAGTTCTCATTTCCAAAATTACATAATAACAAGCTGAATTCCTTTAGATTCCTTCTTGCGTTAGTGGAATGTTGAAATTGTCGTACACAAATCAGTATTTGCTAGCAGTTCACTCACAGTGACCTCCCTCAGCACTTCCAGGTCCCAGTTAGGATAAAACCCAGGATCATTTCCTTTCCTTCCAGGTCAAAAAGGCTTTCTCTAAAAAATGACTGCTGTAACCTACATCATTCCTTCAGCAATCGTTTTTTTCTGGATTCTTGAATTCCATCATGAACATTATATGACATATCTTTTAATATTCCCAAAACTCTTTTTCAGTTTAAACTCATTGACCTTATCATATGCTTCCTAGTGATGACTGTCATAGCACTGTAATTATTTAAACTAGGAATATTCACACAATGAATTTGCAGGAAATCTTGTATTTAGCATACTGTGTTCTTCTGGCATTTATATTTTCCCTTACAGGTAATTTATCTTTTTCTCCATCTACCCACATTTATTATAGCATACATGCTTAGAAATATCACTGGATCTTTGGCACGGCGATCATAACACAGAATTATGGGATGTTGGAAGTAAAAGTATATTTACAATTTATAATTGCAATCCCCTGTCTTGAAAATGAAAGAATTAAGTGAAAGTTCTACCACAGGCATCTTCCCATTGTAATATTTCAGGACCTTCTTCTCCAATAGACGTGTGTTCTTTGTGCTTTTCAAGTACACAATTCAGTGACATGTAATGTATTCACAGAGGTGTGAAGCCATCATCATTGTCTGTTTTCAGACTGTTTTCATCACCCCCCAGAAAAAATACCTAATACTCATTAGTAGTCACACCTCATTGCCCCATCTCTCCAGTGCCTGGTAACTACTAATCTACTTTCTGTTTCTATGGTATTACTTGGTCTGGATATTTCATAAAAATGAAATCGTATAATATGCAGCCCTTTATGACTGGCTTCTTAGCATGTTTTCAAGGTTCCCCAAGGCTGTAGCATGTATCGGCACACATTCATTTTTGTGGCTGAATACTATTCCATTGCATGGATATACCACATTTTGTTTCTCCATACTTTATTGGGTAAACACTTGAGTTTTTTCTACTTTTTGGCTATTATATAAATAATACTGTTATGAATATTCATGTACAAGTTTTTATGGATACACATTTTCAATTCTTTTTGGAGAATATACCTAGGAGTGGAATGTCTGGGTCATATATTATAGTAACCCTGTGTCTCCCTTTCGGAGGAACTGACAAAATGTTTTTCAACGTGGCTGCACCATTTACAATCCCACCAAAGTGTCCCATTTTTAAGGGGCTCTGGTTTTCATACAGTAACACGCAATCACGTCATTACAACCTTCAGTAAAAGTAAATTGTACAACTGAGGATCATTTACTCTTTCACCCCATTTACTATAAAGCAGAACTATTCCAGCAAAGCCTTTGTAAATATGAGCCTTGTATTGTTTTATTTTCTTTAACTTCCCCCACAGTTGTCAAGTCTAAACTTTCCCCACCACTATTTCAATCTTGAGCATTATAACTTCGGTGCGATATTGATCTACTTGGAGCCCTTCCTGCAGAGGCTCTTCTTGTTCCTAAATCCCTGAGTTACGCCAAAGATAAAACATTCCCTCGTGAATCACTGTGAGAGTTCAGCATCGAAGCTCTGGCCCCCTGCCCTGTCCCACATGGCTTGCGTATTGCCAGACATAAATATAGATATTAAAGTGATTTACAGACCTTCCTTCAGAGTGGAAAAATACAAAAGGAAATTTGATGGTGAAACTTATCAATGTCTTTTCCTTAAATTCAGGTGATACTACATAGGCAATTAGAGTAGCAACTGAAGAGAAAGAATGACCTAACACTGCAAAATCTCTTTTTTAAGAGACTAACGATTTGAATAATTTTTATAGTCTTTCTGATCTGTTCTTTTTTTTTTTTAACTGAAGTTCATAACATCATATGATATGCAGAAGACAGAGCTATTAATAGTAAACCTTTGGCCTTCTTCCTCACCCACATACTCCCTATAATTTTTGGTTTTTTTGGTTTTCAATGACTCAAGTAATAGTTTCTTACCATTTCCTGTTGATAGTAATTTTACAAGTTGGTGCTGGTCCTAAAGGTTACAGTTATTCATGTCTGATATTCAGTTGGACTAGATAGTAATATACTCAATTTCATTTTGTTTCTTTAACTTTTTTATGATAAAAATCACATATTTACCTACTGTTTTATGCCTCTTTTTTAGTTAATATATAGTCATGATTTTCTTTCTTTTTTTTTTTTTTCTTCTTTCCTCACATATCTCAAGATTTCCTGAGACGTCAGTTTTAAGATTTGAAAAGTGAAGAACAAAGCGGGAAGAAAACAAATACTGCTGAATTCCAGCACCGTGGAAAGGTGACCGGGCGGGTGCCAGGGGAAGGCATTAACCAGCACAGCAGTAGATCACCATATGCACGCGAGGCCAGAGTGTTCTAGACTTTCCACGAGACCTACCATAAGGCTCAGAAGTGAGTTTCCAATTCCAAGAGCTGTTTTCTTGGAGGTGCTTTGAGGGATTAGATGAGAGAAGAAACTTCCAACTCCAAGTCTGTAAAATACCCAAGATGATAAAATTATCCATAATTGTCCATGTTGTACATGCTTCATGTATATTTTGCTCTTACACTTTTACTTTATTTGTCCTCACGTGTGGACTATGGTGCTACCCAGGAATTTATAAATTGTGAGCGGAAACTGGTATTTTTTATATTGAACAAACCATGCAAATGTTAACCTTTAGGGCCTGTCACCTCTTGGTTACATTTAGGATTTACACATTGGAGTCCCCTGCAGTGAAACTATATTAGATTCTACAGACCTCATAGGTCTGATCCTTGAGTTTCTCCGGTTTCTATGGAGTTGTTTCATTGCCAAAACCGAGGTAATAGAAAACAAAACAAAACAAAAATCAAAATGATCTGGTTGGGAAATATTATTTGGAAAGAACAAAGAACATGACAGTATAAGCCTATCGAGATGACGATGGGTTATATGACACTAAAGAATTATTTCAGGAAACTATGGTTTATAGATCAGAGGAACAGAATTTGAAAATTGTGCTTTGCTTCTTTTCATAACATAATTTGAGATTAAATGTTTATGCTTTATCCCTAATGCATTATGATGGGTATATTCAACACTTGAAAAGTTAGAATTAAATTATTTTATTTATAAGGATGGGTATATAAAAATGTAAGTATACATTACATATATGATATGTACATATAATACCATTTATGTATATTGATATATGCTGTGAAAATACATGTGGTTAATTTATCAAATATCAGAATAAAAGGTGTTTAATTATTTAAATACCTTATTTAATCACCATATATTTTCAGAAAAAGTACACTTATTTCAGATGTACTTTCTAAAGATGTACATTCTTTATTCATTATAAGGTACTATGTGGTCCTCTTCACAGCCATCTGCGTATTTCAAACTATTTAAAAATGTCTGTTACAGAGTGAAAAAAAAGGAATGCATGCACAGTATAATGTGAATATGTTTGTGTCCGGAGATCTTCTGCATCTAAGAATGTTTGGGTTTTTTCAGTAAATTTCCACATGTTCTTCATTAAAAAATGAATAAGTGTGTCCAACCTGAATTTAGTAATAGACTTTAAATCATATTACTGTACCAGCAAATACCGTGTACTCTATCACCCTTTTTATGAGAACGGGATAGAATAGTGACAATACAAGCACTCCTGGGAATGAGTCTGTCCAAAGGTGATGAAAATCTTCCAACCAAGTTTGTGAAGAGAAATACTGTTTCAGTATTTGATATTAATCAATTAATGTTCCTAATTTTTTAACTTCCAAAGAAACAAATGGAAACACTTATACTTGCCAGATTCTTTGAAAGCACCGATTTTTCTTGTCTTCAATATCATAATGAAGAATGGCTTTTAAGCATTTCTAAGTCACAATCACAATGTCACTACATTCGAAATGTTTAAAACAAGCACTTCAGAATAATCACATTGTTAAAAGAAAGAAATCCATAGTTTTGTGTTTTGTCTATATATCACAAGTGAGTGTTACTCAGAAAGGATTTGAACTCCCTGAGCATATGTGTCTACTTCCACCATTAAAGTGGATTCAGGTGCTTGGCATGATTGTCTCCAGACAGGCTTTCTTTAAATAATTAATGGCTATGGTCTTATTGCACCATCAAACTATATCTGGATACACTCACATTGCTTTTACAAGAGTTTCATACAATTCCATGGTCTGCAGAACATGTGGGAAGTACCTCATAGTTTCTTTTATTAATACAAACTATTTTCACTTTCTCCAATGACAAATGGCTCCAAATTAGGTTTTTTACACCTATTATGACTGAACATGATGAGAAATTCATCTGTAGACCACAGCTGTGTATTGCAAACGCCACAAATTCTTTGGTGGCCAGGGAGGTGATTGTTAATGCAAGGACCAAGCAGAAAGAGGGAGTTGTTTATTTTGCTGGGAGACAGAAATCCTAGTTTTCAAAATTTTCAAAGTCATTAAAACATTTGTTCTTGACATTCAAAATAGCCATTTTAAACTCTATCCAAAAGTGTATTGCTTCAATATATTATGAGATAGCGTTTGAAATCTTCTGTTGAGCCGCTATATTGAAAAAGAAAAAAAATCGACTCTTTTATTATTATTTCAACATCCATTGAATGCCAGAAACGTGGCAAGGAAGCAATGCCCAGTGAACGCACCATTTACATGGAACAGAGGAAATAGATCTGTGAGAGGACAGGAATGTCATCCATGCACACACCGATGCCACATGTCTACATGTATTTGACACACACGTTTATAATTACTCTCACCTGGCACAGTTAGTATTGTCTGGTGATTTTCCATAGAGGACAACTGCCCTCCTACAAAATATACCAAAGGAGCATAATGGTCTGACTTTTGAAAAGTTACTGACAAGGAACAAAAACATATTAAAAAATCAAATTAAATACTAACATCAAGGACCTTTGCAGTAAAAATTAGAAAACGATTGAGGAATCACAAATAAATTCCATAAAATTGAAAGGGACTTAAGCCCCTTCTTTTGCTGGATCCTTAATGCATTTAGTAGAGACATTTCTGATTTGACTACTCCACTGTGGAGTAAAAGCACACGACTGGTTATTGTTAGTAAGAATTTGTCATCAATACAGGATGAGGCCAATCTCTAAATTTCATGAATTTCAGGCATTTTCTTTTCACATATCAAGAGCACCATGAATATTCTCAGTGTCTGAAGTATACTAAAATAAAAATATATGAATACTAATACTTCATGAAATAATTATAAAAATGCAACAATATTGCATTCACTGAGTAACCATTTACTAGATCATTATTTTATTCTTTAATTATAGGTATGAAAATGTAACAGTGTCAGTTGAGATGTATTTCTATAAGAAATGCAAGATAGAGAATATGTATCTGTAAAGATTCTAACATCCTTTAAATTCATTATAGTCAACCATAGTTTTAATCAAGATAGAACATATGGCAGTAAATAAATAATTATTTAGGTTTGCCAACATAAATACAAAAGGAATACTAATTCTCATAATTTTTCTGTTTGTTCCATTTTATTTTAACATTAAACAATATTTGATATTAAGCACATCATACTAATTTTATTTAAAACTTTTTAAACTATTAAGTTATTAAATTGGTTCACAGAATATCTCAATACAATTTACTAAATTCATCTCATGACTCAAAATCTTTTTTTTAGAAATTAGCACACCAAAAATATTTAAAATCCAACTCACTACTATGTGTCACAAAATATGCAAAAACAAAATATGGAATGATTGACCCTGTAATGGACCTAATAATGAATAAATAAATTATAAGGGTTTTTTTTTCATTAGTCATTTCAAAAGGGGCGATGAACAGTATAAGTTTAAAAATTAAATAGCGTCTGCCAAAATATAACAGAACTTGAAAATTCTAAGTTAAAAAATATTTTTGTCAAGATAAATTTTTTCAGACCAGAATATGAAATTGCTTTTTGGATTGTAATTCTCTCAGAGTCATGGAGAATCAGACCCCCAAAAATAGAAAAAAAATTCTTCAAGAATGTGATATATGCTTCAATTTATTTTTTTTTTTTTAGAATAAGATAGATATAAATAAACAACAAAAAAACCCACATTCTGTAAAGGAGGTGACACAGGTTTTCTTTAGAATATAAATAATAAGAAAGGAGGAACTATTTCCTATATATGTTCCAAATAATAAGTAATACCAAAATGCTCAAAAAATATTCTCTCAATAACAAACCAGCACAAGTACCAAGTATTAAAAATAAGAACTTAACATAAAAAGGTGTTTCAATTCATCATCTTGAAATAAATCTTAAAGGACTTTCTGTCATGGTGGTGGTTCTTTACGCATAGGCGTAAGTGACCAAAGTAAGACATGGGAGGCTGGAAAATTTTTAATTAAGGCAAAATTTTTTTTCCCTCTTAAACAGATGCAACTCAAACTTAGAATATTTAAAAATCATACTCATAAAAAAGCCATAAGACAGGTTATCAAAAGGTTATGATATAATAATTCACATTCTGCCAAGTGAACACTTATTAACATTTATTTACATAATACTCATTAAAATACTTTAAACTGTTGTGTATAAAAATAAAAAACCAATAGGCATCAACAGCCCTTTATGGCGTATAAAGGAGATTTATTAACATATTTTAGCCAACATAATTTTCTATTTAAAATGATCTTATAAAAATAAAATATTGACCATTGCTAACATCATGATGCTATATGTAGCTCAAACTGACTTGGGGTGTTTCTCCTTGCCTGTTGCCTAGCCTGGGACTAGACACAGCTACCTGCAAGTGCCTACTGCTTAGTCTCAAAACTTACAGTGGCCGGTATGTCTTGTCACTCTCTGGTATACATTACAGGCCTGCCCTTTGTACCATTCCGAGACGAGCTCTGATGTGAGTGGCCCTGACATCACAGAGTATAATCAAATGCCCTTTGAACCGAGCAAGCAGAATTTATTGCTGTTAACACATTTTACAGTTTATAGGATCGCCAGCCCCTTAGCTTCTGAGACTTTTTTTCAAGCATGGCTTTGAATCTATAAATACGACTGATTTATATCACAAAACGAGCATGTAATATAATACTTAGTGTTTTATTTTGTAAATTCCTTACCTCCTATAGGAAGTATAATTTATAAAAAATAGTTAATAAGATTATGTTTTTCCTTCCGTCATCCATCTCGGTAAGGAATAGTAAGTAACATAGTTCTTCAACAATTAATTTTCTGTATGGGAGAAAAAGATGTTTTAACATAAATTTAGTAAATTTTTGAATAATTATAAATGTGTCTTATAAGCCTTAATGAACACTTCTTAGGGTTATCTTTGAAAAATAAAATGGTAGATAAATTAAATAAAAAGAAGATATTATTTTGAAATACTATAGAAATTTTATGTGTCTACTTTTTAGTTTTACCAACCACAACCTTTAACATTTTTCTGAATATGAAGAAATTCAATTTAAAACACTGAAAGCCATGTTTCTGTTGAAATCCAGTCTGAAGTTAGTGGTCTAAGGCAAGAGCAAGGTGCATAGAAATGGAATCCAAGTCTTGGAGAACCTCAAAAAAGGAATTTTTAAGTCCTTTCTTGTACAACTTAGCTGTTCAAGTTAGTTCCCAGTCATTTCAATCTTTCTAAATAAAACTATTATTCTTATAATAAAAATTTTAAAAATAAAATAAAATATTATCTATTTGCCAAGAGCATGTGTATTCTAATATAAGATCTGGGATTTAAATTAATAATGGATTAGGTGACAAATTTTTTAAGCAAGAATAATTGAAAGTATTCTTAAATTCTGAAAAAAAATGAAAATAAGTAATATTGATCCAATAACTTTTTCTGAATTGGAGGTCAGTTGGAGTTGAATTCAATAACATTTATTACTGAATCATCCTATAGAATTCATTTGCCCAGACAAAAGTTCATTTTACCATGAACTCAGTTAAAAGCAAAACCATATTAGTTCTAGTACAATGGGAATCTGTTCATTGAAGTGGCTGTTTTAACATTAAAAGTTCAATTAAAGAATTTTCTGAACTTATGCCATATTGTCTTACTTTTTAACTTAGGATGAAGCGCGAAGATGTAAAATATGACGGAGTAAGTGTACTTACAAGTGTTCTTGGTTATAAACAACAGAAACCAACTCTGGCTAACTGGAGCCAAACAAGTCTTACTGGATAGTTTCAACTTATAAATTTGGAGAAACACTGGCAAATAAAGCTAAGAGAGCAAGAAGGAACCAAGGAAATGTAGGTCACCAAGAACC
>VBSM01002912.1:8730969-8816028 GCA_008086735.1 Cheirogaleus medius
TCTCCTAAGGTTAATTCTTAAGCTACATAATCATATTGCAAGTCCTCAACACATCCCTTCCTCCCCCCTCCCACCTGCCCGACACCCGATGAATGTTACTACTATATGTGCATATAAGTGTTGATCAATTAATACCAATGTGATGGTGAGTACATGTGGTGCTTGTTTTTCCATTCTTCACTTAGTAGAATGGCTCCAGCTCTATCCAGGATAATACAAGAGGTGCTATATCACCATTGTCTTTTGTGGCCGAGTAGAACTCCATGGTATGTGTATACCACATTTTATTAATCCATTTGTGTATCGTTGGGCACTTGGGTTGTTTCCACATCTTTGCAATTGTGAATTGTGCTGCTATGAACATTCAAGTGCAGATGTCTTGTGTTTCATAGAATGTCTTTTGTTCCTTTGGATAGATGCCTAATAGTGGGATTGCTGGATCAAATGGTAGTTCTACTTGTAGCTCTTTGAGGTTTCTCCATATCAATTTCTACAGAGGTAGTACTAGTTTGCAGTCCCACCAGCAGTGTATGAGCGCTCCTATCTCTCTGCATCCACGCCAACATTTGTTGATTGGGGACTTTTTGATAAAAGCCACTGTCACTGGAGATAAGTGATATCTCATTGTGGTTTTGATTTGCATTTCCCTGATGATTACAGATATTAAGCATTTTTTCATATGTTTGTTGGCCATTAGTCAGTCTGTCTTCTTTTGAAAAGTTTCTGTTCATGTCCTTTGCCCACTTTTTAATGGGGCTGTTTGATTTTTTTCCTTGCTGATGTTCCAGAGTTCTATTTTTGTTTCTGTATAAATTAGACAAACATTTGATCTACACTACCACTGCAAACAAGGTGACCAGCTTCAAAACATGTTTTGCCAAATCACAGATATTGGCAACATTTATCCTTTTTTAACTTACTATACTTGAAAGCAACATTATTCTTAAAAGTACTAGGATTCTAATTTAGTGTTTTTTCCATTTCTTTAACAGTTAATCAGTACGAAGTAGTTCCAACATAGCTACTAGAGATTAAACAGGCAAAGCTTTGGGTATGGACCTGAGATCTCAGAGCAGACATGAAAACCCTGAGTTAAATCCCATCTGCAGACGTGCTCGGTTTTTTTCAGCCATGCTGTGTGGAGTAGAATTTAAGCCCATTCGTTTGTTCACTGAAGCAGACTCAGAACACCTTTCGAAGGAGAATTTTCCTCCTTTCCCTTCCCCCTCCCCTCCTCCTCCTTCTTCATCTTCCATGTCTCCCAGGAAGAAATGGAGTCTATTTTCCTCCCCTTATATTCTAGCAGGTCTTATGACTTGCTGTGGCTAATAGAATTTGGCAGAAGCAATGTTACACCCTTGCTCACCTCTGCTCCCTCCTCACAACTCTGCTCCCCCCACTGTTTCCAGAGCTGACAACAGCTGACCAGGGACCCCTGAGAGAGCCTGGCAAAGCGGCTACAGCCAGCTGATCTGAGCCCGGCAGAATCACCAACAATAACCAATAGATGTTTCACATCACGCAATTTGGGAATAGTTATAGAGCAATAGCTTCGAATACAACAAATCAATCCTTTTGAATTTCAATGACTATTTACTTTAAGGGTAATGGAAATTGATCTTTTGCAATTTTTCCTTTAAAAAAAAACCACATTCTTCCTGCTTTGCAATTACTTTCTTTCATTAAGACCTTGAAGGTTTTGAGCATACTTAGCGTATATTTCAGATTATTACCATTTATACAGTTGGGAAAATGTAAATTCTCTCATTGGCTGTATGGTTGATTCCTCGTCATGGTATTTGTTAATTCACAGTTTCCATTTATTTTTTATTTTATTTTTCAGTAGATACTGTTTACCATGCAAGTCCTGTACGCCCTGTGCTCTATAAGAAGGCTTAGGAGGCCATGTTTGACTACATTTTTCAGGATATTCTTAGTTATGCTATTTAAGACCAATTTAGTCCCTGATTCAAGGTTTTTCTATTTACCAGTTTACTCCCTCTTTCCTCTGGCATCTTCTTCCTCAGGCCCACCCTGTGAATTTCCAGCTTCAGATATGAAATTTTCAGTGTCAGAATTTCTCTCTTAAAAGTTTCTGTTTCTCTGCTAAGATTTCCTACATTCCATTATTGCCGACCTATTTTCTCTTACTTTATTTATCATAATCATAATAGCTGCTTTAAAATCTTTTATTTACAATATCTGGGTAATCTCAGGTTAGGTTTAGACTGCTTTTGTTCTTGTAAGACATCACATTTTTCTGTTTCTCCACATGTTCAATAATTTTAGATTGCATCTGGGGCAATATTTTGGATTCTGTTACATTCCCATAACTGACACTATATACAAAACTTAATTCATCATAAATCATATGCCTGATATCAAACTAAAGGGATAAAGACTTTAGAGGAAAACATAGGAGAATAACTATGTGACTTGGAGGTAAGCAAATATTTTTAAAACATGTCTTAAAATGCACAGATGTAATACAAAAAATCAATTAAATTAGACTTACTCAAAATTTAAAACTTCTGCTCATCAAAAGAAACCATTGTAAAAAATTAATAGTTAGGCCTAGGCTGGGAAAAATACTTGCAAAACAAGTATGTGACAAAAAAACTGGTAGCTAGAATATATAAAGAACTCCTACACCTGAAAAATAAAAAGAAAACAGCTCAATTAAAATTAGGCAAAATATTCGAACAGACACTTTGCAAAAGAAGACATACAAGTGGCCAATAAGTACGTGAAAAAGTGCTCAACATCATTAGTCATGTGCAATTAAAAGGAAATAACTACTGGTATGTAACATAGATGAATTTCAGAAACATTGTTCTGTGAGGAAAAAAAGCTTTACACTAAAAAGCATATATTACTTGATTCCATCGAGTCAAAACAAGGCGAAAATCAATCAAACTTCTGTTGCTTCGGGGCAGAGGGTGGAGAACATTGATTATGAATGAGCACAAGGAAATTTTCTTGCATGATATAATGGCTTGTATTTTAACAGGATATGGGTTATACAAATGCATGCAAATTTTAGTGAATGCACACTTTGAATTTGTGGATGTAAATTTTACATCAGAAGGAAAAACTACACAAATATTGAATTCTAGTTAACATATGCATGCTGTAATTTTTAGAGGAAAGTATTCCAATGTTTACAATCTACTTTGAAATGCACCAAATTAAAACAGACTAAAGAATAGATCAAATATAAATGTGCATAGACATAGGATAAAAGAAAGATATCATTACATGTTAATGGTATAATCTTGGTGGTGGGTATTCTGGTGTCTACTGTGATTCTTAACTGTTCAAAATTATCATGAGAAAATGTTAGAAAAAAATGTTTTATTATATTATCCTGACTTTGTAGAAAAATAAAGATTAAAAGCGTAAGAATTTATTCATGTGCATAGGAACTTTCTAGCTCTAGTTTTCTCAGCAGACATCAGCAATCTGCAGTGCCCCTGCTGATTGTGTCCTCACAACCAGGAAGGACCGGGCAATGCGATATTCACGGCTTGATGAACCACTCTCAACAACCATCTTACACCCTTTGTCCTGATTTTGGGTTAATTAAATCATCTTCTGAGTGTAGTTCAATTTCTCAAAGAATAGGAAGAGAATGAAGTAATCTAGACCCCATGTTTGGCAATTCATTATCTTTCTCATTGTAAATTACTAAATTGTTTTTCTGGTAGAAACCAGAGTTGTTTGCATATGGATTCCTGAACAACTCATGGAGAATTGGCTGTCAAGATACAGGCTTTGTGGAACTGAGAAAGAGCCTCTGGGTTTAAAAAAATATCTTCAAGGCAAAACGGCAAGCTACAAGGTCCCAGTTATGTAACCTGATGGTCTCCATAGGTTTATCAATAGCTTGTACCAATAAAGTACACCAAGATCTCTGTTTCCATGAAATTGCTTCAAAACTTATTGGGATAAAATCTATCTGTTTATATTTAATTTCTCTTTCAAACAGAAAGTATTATTCCATATCAGCAATCTAGTGTCATGATAAGCAGTTTGTGATAAAATGGCTAACGCAGTGCTATTTGTTGAAATGGGACTCTATTATCTCCCATCCTACCCAGTACTGTAATGGTTTACTTTTCCTTAAAAGAAAATAATGTTCCTAATATAAAAATTTTCTCAATTTGACTCTGTAACTCTATTAGGAAAAAAAACTGTACACCTTCAGGAATAGTGGGAATATGTTCTTTGTACTTAGCAATTCCTTATCAATTTAAAACATATTTTTTTCAAAATCTGTGGCTACTTGCTTTAGAGCACACATAACTTTCCCCAAAAAGAAAACTTGAAAACAAGTTGCCTATTTTAAATACTTTCTCTGAAATTCTGGAGGGAACTATGGAAATTATGCAAAGACAATGAGTATCCTTATGCCTTTCTTTATTACAACTATTAAGATGCTCAACTGTAGTTAAACTGAATTAAAATGCCTTTCAATAGTCTTTTAATGGAAGAGCCACGGGGTGGCCATACACCTCCATTGCAAAACTATAGCTCTTTCCCGTTAGCAGAATTTAAGGGTATTGTGTACACCACATTCTCTCCTGAGCACTGGAAACGAGAGCACACCTAAGTAGTAGGCAGAGTACATTATCTTAGTTTAAGAAAAACCAAAATGCCTATCCGGAATCATGTTTGTGCTTTCTAAGTTGCTCTGGCTCTGTGTTCCTGGCCCATAATGTAGACAAGTGCAAGTTTCAAGCAGAAGAGTAAACAAATGAATTTTAATAAACAAATAAGTCAATGGTAAGAGTTAGGAAATGAATCTGCATAATAAACAGGCGCAATCTCTGTCGTGGGAAAGTGGAAGTAGGTGATGAGGATATCACAGCAGAGGGGAAAAGCCCTGATCTCAGGGTCAAGATGCTACTGTTGTTCTCCAACTTTAATAATTTAGCAGCCCTTGGACAAATTTCCTAATATCCCTGAGCCCCATGAACTAATCGTAAAATAAAACGGAGAGAGTTCATTATGAGGATTAAATGAACTAATATAAACAGGAAACACTTTACGAATTTAATGATGCCATATAACTGACAATTCCCTTTTACATTGGAAGGCTTTTTCTCTGCCTCGCCATGCCCAGGAATGTGTACCCAACCCCAACGTGTGTAAGAGCGTCTGCCTGTGACAGAGCTCCGGCCGTGCTGGCAGGGAGCTCACGGGCACCCCCGTGCACCTGCGGTGACACTCGTGACTCGGCAAGTGTGACGTGAGCAATGCTGCAGGGCCCCTTTGGCCCCCGAGATAGCTCTGAAATCATCCTTCCCTTGCCTGAAAGTGTTACAGTTAATGTTATTCATCTGGGTTATGATATTGTCTCCAAAATACGTAAACATGCATGTATGTTCCTCTTCCATTCCCTTCCCTTCTCGAACAATTCCGTCTTCAAGCCAGGAGGTGGGACACGGCAAGTGTCAGTTTTCTATGGCTGCCATAACGAATGACCACATACCTCGGGGCTTAAAACAGCACAGATTTATGACCTCACATTTCTGGAATTGAGAAGTCCAAAACGGGTCTTACTGGGCTAAAATCAAGGTGTCAGCAGGACAGCATTCCTTTCTGCAGGCTCTAAAGAAATCCATTTCTTTACCTCTTTCAGCTTCCAGAAGCTTCTTGACTCATGGCCCCCTTTCATCCGGGCCAAGTCCTTCTCAGCTGTCATCTCTTTAGTTCTCCCTCTTTTGCCTCTCTCTTCCACTTAGAAAGACCCTTGTCGTTAGACTGGGGCCACCAGGAAAACCAAGATAATCTCCACCTATCGAGGTCTCCTGATAGCAGCAGGCTTAATTCTGTCCGTGGCCTTAATTCCCATCTGCCACATTTCCTCACATATTAACGAGTTCCAGGGATTAGGATGGGAACATCTTTGGGGTCACTATTCTGCCTCCCACAGTAGACCATTGTGCCAGCAGCGAGTGGGGCCATAGCCTCAGCAGGATCGACAGGGCGGCCCCACAGAGAAGCAACATGCACAGTGCCAGAGTCTTAGCAGAACGAGGGCAACACCGTCCATGCAGGGTGTTAGGTCCCAAGTATGGCGCAGAGGCTCTCGTGCGCGGGAGCAGCATGGCCGGGTGTCAGAACTCAGGCTATGTGCAGACACCATTCACGGCCAAGAGCAGCCTGACTCATGGCGTTGGCGCCTCGGTGGGGTAAGAAGGCTTCCCACACAGGACAGCGTTGCAGCACCAGGTGTCAGAAACCAAGAAAGGTGACCACGCTTACAGGGACGGGGAGACCGGCACAGCGAGTCAGAGCTGGAGCTAACATAGGAAGGCATCGGGACACGAGGTGGCCCAGTGGGGGACATCAGAGCCACAGAAAGAAGTCTTCTCTGTGCCGAGGGGCCCGACTGTCAGAGCCGTGCGAGTGGAAGAGGGTGTCCACATGGGGAGGTGACTTGCCACGCAGACTGGCGTGTGCGCGGTGCCCACAGAGGTGGACAGAGCAGACTGGGTGTCAGGGCCCAAGCAGAACGCAGAGGAAGTCCACACAGCGTGAGGACATGACACTATCACAGCCTAAGACATTTGAGAAGGGAAAGCCCAACACAGGGTGTCACGCTCCAACAATGGTGAGTGCGTCTGTGGGGACTGGCGAGGAGTGACAAAGACCAACGATTGAAAAGAGCATTTATGCAGAAGAGCATCTGGGCAGTGGGAGACAGCAGGTGAGAAAGGTATTTACGTGGCACAGGTGGCAGTAACCAATTTGAGAGGTTGGTCACATATAAAGGGATCGGTTAATGAAAACCTAGTTTCTCACTGTCAGAGAAGAGAGTTAACAAATACAGAAAGAGAAAACTAGAGTGAACCATGTGGCCAACAAACATTTTTTTAAAATCCTATTGAATAAGTGTTCGAAGCAATACAAAAATATCCCACTTTGTTAGCTCAAGGTTGTCACTCCAAATATTTTCTTTATAAAGGGATGGCAATTTTAAGTTCACAAAAGGTTAGGATTCTATGTAAAAAATGAAACCCCAAGATGATTTACAATAGAAGCAATTTACTGACTTGTTTCATGTCATTTCAATTTGTATGAAGAAGTTTTCAAAAATATTATAAAACAGAAAATAAAATATTTGCTCACCAACAATTTTGAAGATTTATAGCTTATAGAGAGAGAGATTCCATGTCATAAGAGAGTAAGCAGAAAGAAAAGAATTAGTAGGTTCATTTCATTCTTATGTAAATGGAATTTCTAGATACTGATATGATTTCTCTATTATCTCTAAAAGAAGCAACACCCACTTCTAAGGAAATAGACATTATATAAAAATTCTACTTTGCCATGAAATCCTTCAAAGAAAGAAGTAACTTTTGCTTCTGAATGCTGTCCTTCCTAACAGAACCACTTACAATAGAACACTAAATTATTTTATATTGAAATCACTACTATCATCTCACGAATTGTTTGCTATCCAATTGATTAAATTAACAACTGCATTCTCATTATACAATACACAAGACACATTCACAATCTACTGAGAGCTTTTCTATTGTAATTACATTGCAGTATTAATGCCAGGAACAAGAGCTTTGGAACACCTGCCGACTTGTAGTTTCCACTTACGTAACTTTCCAACTAAATTTGATATTATAATTAAAAGGGTCCCGTAATTGATAACATCATAAAAACTTTTTCATTTCAAAATTAGAACAATGTTACTCATAACGTCATATTTACTAACCAGAGTAAAGAAAGAAGAAAACTGAACTGCCTTAGAAAGGAGCTGCCTCTCTGTGAATATAAATGGGCGATATCAAATATTAGAAAGCGGGAGCAATATTGATAGGAGGAAGCAGTTTTGTAAGACGTCTACATTAGAAAAAAAATATCGTTACGATATGAATGATTAAAAAGAGAAAATATATAGAACGAAAACTATTTTCTTGATAAACATTGATAAGCAAAAACTTTCACTAAGAAAAATACCAACTTGAAAATAAATGATAAAATGCAATGAGTACTTTAGGTAAGGGAAGAAAAATAACACTCTGCTCTTGAACACAAACCATAAATATGATGATGCCGATGGATAATTTTCTAGGACTTGGATAGAAACATATATATTACTTCACATAGTAAATCACGTTTCTTTCCTCTGTTATAATATTGAATGTGACGTTATGAATCTCTCCTCTTCAAAATATACTAAATTTTTCAAATAAATCTGAGTCATCATCAGTCCTTTAGGTATAACCAAAAGGGGCTTCTGCCTTGGCCTTCGTACTTTAGAGTTCCCGAATATCATAAGAACATAAAGAAACAAATGCCTTTACTAAAGAACATATGGACATCTCTGCACGTGGGCTTCTGCCGCCAGGGCTGTCAGACGTCACCTGAAACTCCAAACATCCTTTCTTATTCTTAAAACTGTTCAGGCCTCAGCAAACTATTTCTCCACAGCTTGAGCTGCATCTAACCTCCATAAAGATTGTGGGTCATGCATTTGCTGATACCAGAAATACGTAATGCTTTAGTTACGTCGATATTTTTATTCAACTGGACAAGAGTCAATAATCATTATAAATTTTGGGTAGCAGGCATTGTTAAGTAACGCTGTACTTTCAACTCCCCAGACACCCAGAAAACCCCGGATGGTAGCTGCTGTGAATGGCATCTGTTCGAGGGAGAGCAGAATACACTGACATCTCTGATTGCAGTCTGAGTTCACATTCCTTGTAGTGTTGATCCCACATGTTAACCACCCAGTGAATTAAAGTACCTCAGCTGCTATGCATCGCCCCCAACACCATGAAAATCATTTTTCAGCAATCATGGTCAAATAATCCTTTCCTATTTAAAATGCTATAGGACAACTATCTCCTAAAGCTTAGACAAGAAGCATGGACCAACAGGTTCACGTATGACAAAGTGTAGGGTAAGCAATGTCCTTCTAAATACAACATGGAAATTACATGTTGGCTTGAAATATACACGAAATAAGTATTCTTTACTTCTTACTGACAATCTTCACTCCACTTAAGAAAAAATAAGTGGCCCTGTGAGATCCCCAGACTCCAGTTGATAAATAAAAAGAGCTGGGTTTTGGCTTAAAGCAGAGGTTAGTCAGATCCTCTAGGTGACCCTTCCAGCCTCATTCTGCAGGAATCTACCCAATGGAAGACCTGAGGCACTGCTGAGACCACTGGAACCAGCTCTTTTATTCCACACGTGTCCCCAGTTGTTTTTGTCTGCCAAAATAAGAAGGTAATCACTGGGGTAGGAGACAGACAGCCAGGCACAGAGAATTCATAACAGGCTCACCGTGCCAAGATGCGAAATGTACTGAAATGCCCCAGATCCTCCCCAAAGCAGCCCTGGAAAACACTATCCACTCACCCGCATCTGGAAACCACAACTGCTTCTTGTAGAATGTTCTGTGGCTGAAGCTGGCGGTGGCAAGTTTCCACACAGCACGCAGAGTAAATAAATGCAGGATTTGCTTTGTACAATGGTAACTAGCATTGCTGACTCTCCGCTGCTGATGGAAATACCTGATAGTCAAGATTTCCCTTGGAGAATTGTCATTCTTCTACTTCAAGAAATTGTACGTCGAATTAGTAATCAACACACCCAAAGCATCAGAGTAGTCATAAAAGAGACAGAGATCTTTTCTGAAAGTAAGTAAAACATTGTTGATGTATGTGGCTCTTCTTTCCAGCCATTGCCAGTCTCCGGATTGTCTGGAGTTGGAAGGAATCTTAGCGTCTAGTGAGGCTTCCTCTGGCCCTTTTCTGAGCAGGACAAAGAGATCGGAGGAGTAAAATAACGGACTCAAATTCACAAAACTCATGGTAGATCCAGAGTTAGGACTTGGGTCTCTTGATTCTCATGTCACTGAATCAGCATCAGGGCGTGACCATACAGTGTCCAAACCATGAGCCCTGCCCTCAGCTCAGCGGAGGACTCCATCCTCCACCCTCCACCCCCCATCCTCCACAATCCCCTTTGCCCTGGGTAACTGAAGGACACAGGAAACTGCTTGTTTTCATCCATGACCCAAAAAATTCCATTTTGATCTAAACTCCAGCCCCCCACTTCTGCTTTCTCTATAGATTCCAAAGTCATAATGATTTGACATTTCTAACTTTCCTTAAACTCATATCAGGAGCAAGTACACCCCTTGTGATCCTGAGCCTCTGGGGAACCGTCCGAGGGGCAGCTGAGAAGCCTCAAGACCTGTCGAAATGGTTTCTCCTTAAGGTGAATACTGAAAATGTTCCAGTCTTTCTGAACAATTTTCCCAACAGTTTAAATCTTCATAAAATAACAAACCTTCTAGATAATTTGTCTGAAGTTCTGTTTTACATTCACTCTTGCCATGATTGCTTCAATCCCATTGTTTTGCCTTGTAGGAACGCTTTTGCTTCTTCCTCTCATCACAATCCTGCCATCTTTTTCTCTTTAAGATTCCCACTAGGTTAATATGGTGATTTCCATCTTTTTTTCCACTTTGCAACCCCTGCCCCATCGGTCCCAGTTGGAGTTTTTAACCTGAGACTTCCAGAGATCTAAGAACTGCGAGAAATTTTATGCAGCAATTTTGTGCATGTGCATATTTGTTTTTATTGAAGGATTAACCACAGTTTTGATCAAATACTCAAGAGACTGACATCCAGAAAAAAGTTAAGATTGATCGCCCCATGAAATCAGACCCGCACAACATGCTGACCTTACGCCTTTGTGACTGCTCCGTTTGCTCCTGCAACTGCATTCCTCTCTCCTTCCTCACCTTCCCTGCTGCCCACGCACCTGGAGTGCTCCTCAGCCCGTAGCGTGGAATGCACACAGCCTGCATTTCTCTGTAGCATCTAAAAGAATTATTGCTAATTTAGCCTGAAACTATTTTATTAGTTTGATGATTCGATATAGGGTGATTATGACTAAAAGGTACTAACTCTATAGAACAATAAATTTTGGTTGATTAGTAAAATCAGGTGATGGATCATCGAGTGAAAATATTCTGGGAGGAGGCACTGTCTTGGTTGTTTTTCATGACACAAATAGCCAATATAATAGTGCTAAAATTCGAGACCAGAAATAGCTCTCAGCATGTCGACAGTGGGTAACCACAGTGCCCAATGCACAAATTTAAGATTAAATGGGGGTGGGGAGGCTGGTACACCCAAAAAAGACAAGGTTACTAGGGTTGCACGGCCCAATCAAGCAGGTGAAATAAACATTTTGCTTTCTGATAAAGCATTCTCCAATTGGCATGCTGGCTACATTGTATACAGTTCTAATTAACTTTCAAAGCAATTTTTAGAAAGTAACAAACAGGAAAGATTCTATATAAGATGGAAATTTGTTTATTTATTACCTTGGTGAAAGTAAAGACAGCTACTATATTTCCCCAGTGGAAATTATTATCAGCACTGTATCATTATAATATCATATGACACTCCTGCCAAATGGCTTCTTTTTATTTACTTCATAGTGAAAACAAGAAAATCATGAATAACTTGTTAATATATCCATGACTGATTAGCTGCCTGGTATTCAAGAAACTAGTCATGAATATCAGCCTCTGCTGGAATAAAATGTTTGTTTCAAATTTATTTCTTCAAGATAAAATCAATGTAATGAATTACATGTCTTATAGACAAATGACAGAAAATAAAGGTGGTTTCAACACATCATTGTCACTAGAACAATGATTTGAACAAACATGCTGTATTTTAAATGTTTCTGTTTGGTAAGAATCCAAACTTTGAATGTTTGCATCTCTTTACATGAGGTTCAAGGTCACCTTACAACAATAGACTATAACTGATGTCCAGAGAATTTCTAGTTCTCCATGACACTATATCATAATAGCAGCTATAATTGACTTTTTACTATATGGTGCCAATATGCCAGATATTGGACATTGCTATTAAATGCAAGGTTAGGATTTCAGAAAGGTTTTAAGATGGCTGTGGTATTCATTTTGTGTTACTTAGGGTAGAAATTTTAATATTTTTGATGTTTTTATTGGATTCTTTCTAGTCAGCAAAATAAATAGGTAGTTGATTTACAAAAGGCTACCTTATTAAAGCTTTTTAATTGGCATTTCATGACTTCTTTAAACAATAAATAAATATGAATGCAGGCTAAATTTAAAAGTCATTTTGCATCAGTTCAATAATTACCATTTCACTGTAGGCATAGAAAAAAAGATCTATTTTGCTACTATAGACAGTGTCTACTCTGAGGTATTGAGTTACCATGCAATAATGAATATTTCCAAGACTTTCAGCTTTACTGAACATCTGCTTTTCACAACCACATTTTAAGGGGAAAAAAATCTAAGAGACAGAAAAACATACAAAATCCCCAGGACGGGAAAAATTTCCTTCTCATCTCTTCCATAAACGAGCCCCAGATTCTAAATTGAAACCACCGATCACATGAAACCATTTTAAATGTTGCTTCGTACCAGTCTCTTTTGTGAAGCAGAACTCAGGGGTGAAGGTGAGTGTGGTTTTCAGAGCACTCTGCAACAATCAGTGTTTCCAAAACAGAGCAGAGAGAGGCCAGAGTGATCAGACTCACAAAACTCCTTTCCTGCTCTTCAAGGGTCAAGCAGATCTGCTCTGTGTCTAAGAGGCACACGTTGAGTTCTCAGTCTCCTGCTACCTAAGGTCGCAGGACGTAGAGTCACCCATATAGAAAATGTGCACACAAAATGCTAGTTGCCAGTGGAGCGAGAGACTTTTCACAGATTATGGAAATACTTTCCGGAAAAGTGGGGTACACTCTCCACTCCATGTTGAGAGTGAAAAAATGAAAACTGACCCAGTGATTCTTGTGGACAGGAGCCGGTCACACAAGCCTCCTTCACGAGGCGGTAGCGAGAACCCTGCCTGAGTCATCAGGTATATCTTAGTGAAAATATTTTTCTTCTGGATTCATATTTTTTGAGTATCCAATTCAAAAAGCCTGTTACATTTTATATGTCCTAGAGATTTCATTGACCAGAACAGTCTTATTTTTAACGATTTGAGACAGATACATCCACCGATATGAAACCGGAGTAACATTCTATTTTATGTTTACTTCATATTCTGTTAGGAATGCAATTATATTTACATTTTAACATTATAATGGTTATAGAGTTGTATCAGCTATAGAATAATGGCCCAAAACCAAAAGAATAAAGAATATGGAGTAACATAATATTTAAGCTAAAAACAGTTCGATCATCTTCAATTTTAGATCCCGCATTTTACAGAAGAGGGAAGAGATGTTTGTTAAGGGTCTCATGGCTTTCTCCTATGTCATCAATTTCCTTTATTCTACTGGACCATTTCAATGAATATACAGAGATGTTCTGGGGTTCTCCTATTATATTAAAAAATAACAACCTTAAACCCTATGTTTCTGCTTAAGTGCCACCATAGCCATCTGCTACGTTAACAACAAAACCTATAGAGAAAGGTTGCTATAGAGGTTGTCATCAACTTTCTCATCTCAAAATCTCTCCTTCCCCACTGTGCTCAGGCATCGACCACACTGTGGGAGCTGCTCTTATCAGATCCTCAATGGTCTTCATTTTGCAACCACCTAGTTTTGATATTCTATGACCTAGAAGAGCTGTAAGAGCAAAATTAATATTGATTAGGAACCATTTTGTTAGTATCTTTCTTGTTGACCTACTTAGCCTGCTATTTATATGATAAAAATAATTGAAACAATTTATCAGGTGTTTGCTATATGTTGAACACTGTGAGACTTCAAAAGAATATCAAAAAACAATTTTCCCAAATAAGCTTTCTTTCTACTTAAAAGGATAAAATAGGGACACCTACAAAAATATAAAGGCAATTACCCAGAAAAGAAAAACCACAAAAAGGAAAACAATATGTTCGTGCTAAAGTGAATTAGAATAAGGAACTAAAAGCAAGTACAGAGGAAGACAGGTAGCTTAGAAAATCTTTTTGAAGTAGTCGGATTCTGAGCCAGGACGTGAGGACCTGCAGCCCATGCCTGATCTCTGATCCCATGTTATCTTCTCAGCAAATATTGCTGGAAGAGAGCAGAGAACTTATCCCAGGGATGTGAGCAGAAGTTAGTAAGTGATAGGTGAGAGACACATTAGCTTGTTCAAAGCACAGGGACCCTATTGAGAAATAATGTCAATGGTTGCTTCTTCTCATGCTTTGCCTTACGTACTCTGCTCTCACACTCTCTGACCTTTCTCCAGGTGACTTCAATGACTCCCAGAAGTTCAGTTGTCACCTATATGCTGTTAGTTCCAAAATACACATCTCTACTCTAGATCGTCCTGATGAGGCAAATATCCGTGTGCTTTCTAGACATCTCCCTGGGCAACCTGGCAGGGAAGCTCAAGAGTCTCCATCTATTTTTAAAGATGATCACATTTCGAGAATTAGACTAAGCAGCGTGTTCCAAGGAAATTATTGGGATGGATGATGCAAGTTATAGAAGTCGGTTCTTCTTCCATATAATGAGACACTTAATGGGACATTAAAATCCCACCCTAATTATCCTCCGGCTTAACATTCAGGATGTCTCCTGTTCAGCTATGCTGTCTAATCCCATCCTACTTCTTGTCTTCCCTGACCATACCCCATACTTTTATGCCGAGACGTTCCTCCCATGTTGTCTACATAGATAATACACCCACTCACCCTCATTCTACCACTCAGGGTCCAGCCAGGAAAACGGAAAACACACTAGGTGTTGCAGTAGAGGGATGTCACACACAGACTGCCTTACACAGCCTCTGAAGTCCTGAAAAAGCAAAAAGGGACTGAGAAAAGCAGAAATGATAACTGCAGGAAACAGCTCCATGAGGACTAAGGGAACAAAATGGCGGAGGTGGGAGTATCAGACCCTAGAGACTCACGGAGTTGGGGTCCAGGCCTTGCAGGAGGGGATGTCCCTGGAGTCCCGGGGGCTGAGAGGAGGGACCCTGTGGACTGGAGCTCGGCGCTCTGGGGAGCAGGTGCTGCCCAGCGGGGCTGGTACCGCCATGGGGGTGCCACGTGATTGGCGCCAACGGGAGGTTGGAACTTGGACTTATTCAACTGTGTTTCACACCCAGCAGCTGAATCCAGTGCCTGGCGCTCGAGCCCTTACGCACTATGCTTCCCAGCCCTCGTTTCTCTGCTTTGCACTCTCTTCTACACACTGCCCTCAACAAACATGCTCTCCCTAATAACAAAATGCTAATCACGCCACACCCCTTCCTGGATCCCTGTAATCATTTCCTGATGATTTAAATGTGTACCCCTCTCCCTGGTGTCAACGGCCTTCGAGAATTTTCTAGCCCTTTTCACTGTTTCCCTAAGTGCCTTCCATGCTCCCACAGGACCTCAATTTTTCCCTAGAAATGCAGCAAACTTTCTATCTTCAACATCTTATAGACCACAAATTTCAACTTCATCTTATCCCTGAATATACTTTCCAAAAATAACAATACAGAGATGCAAAAACCACTTTGGCTTTCATTGCCGAGGGGCCAAATCAGAGTGAATGAAGTCGCCGCTGCACAATTAAGACTTTACATAGTTTCATTGAAAAAAAAGGAACCTAATTTTAGCCAATTAGAACTTAAGTGACAGCTAAATGTGTAAGGAAGACTGAAAGAATTCAACTCTGTCCATGCAAAGCTTTTACACCTTTTCTGATTTGCACATACATGGTGGTAGACTGGTTAAAAGGGATGAGTTCTAAATTCTCAGCAGCTCAACAGCTAGGACTGATTTCCGGCCACATGCAGACACATTGGGTGAAAGTAGAGTTCTATTGCATGTGAGTTGCAGCATTTCAGAAAATTCTAAAGCATCGTTTTCCCTTATTTTTCTTTTGAGTCGCAAAGTTTTGGCTTTCAACAGGAAAAGAAAATTTGCTACTTACCCTTGCAAGGTGCCTCTTTCATGTGTGAAAAACACTCAGGTGAAAATGTCAGATGTTTCACGTCTCCTTGGGCCTGTGAAATCCAAGGGATGTGAGATTTTGTTATTCATGAGATTCACGTTGGAGACGCAGGAGCATCTCCTGCCCGTGTCTACCTTCTGGTGCTGCTTTATCGTTTTATTTTTAAAAAGAAAATATTAAAGATTTTGTTCTTCCATTTCAAGTATAAAATTACTATTATTTCCCTCTATTAAAAAATAAAAATTATCCTGGAACTCTGAATTTGTGATAAAAAAAATAAAAGCAAATGTTCGATGACATCTAATTGCTTAGAGCATTTTAAATTCAATTTCTTTGTGTAAGTTCCAGACCAACTTCTGAATGACGAGACTCGAAATACAAGTACTATTTCTATTTTGGTAAGAATTTGCCTACATGTCCAAATTATGTCAATCTATAACTTATTCAACTTCCAGAGTCATTCGTTCATTCATTCATTTAACCTATCCCAGGTGCCTAACAGCCACCTGCTCTATATTAATGCATAATTCCTTCTGTCGTTTCTGGAACTTCTCCAACAGTTATGAGTCACAATGACAATGTGCCACCCATACGTGGGCTGAGCACTTGTTTGCAGTGACAAGCTCCACGTTGGCCTATACCACCACAACTTAGTGCCTCAGTTCCTCCTGTGCCCTTGAGTCGATGGCATCAGGTCTGAATTTTGGATCCCTTTGAAGATGCATGATAGGTAACAGTCATCTGGTTAGCAGAGACACTTGCCCAGCCAATTAAGTATTCTGAAATCTGCAAACTTCACATAGGTGAGGATAATTAGTCTTAAAAATAAACTAAATCTAATAAGCCTCAGGAGTGGAAACTAGCCAGGATCTCATCTAATAAAAATAAATTAAGTTGAATTTTAAATTTTTGAAGGTTAAAAAAATCATTTACATAAAAGTTTCCTTGGGGTTGAGATTATGTTTTAATAATGTCTTGTAAAATCAATGTTGACTTTCCACTGTATCGAAACTTGTCCACATTGAAGAAACTGGGTCTTCAAAATATTAAGTAAGTAGCGCTTGGTTTTCCAAGCCAGCTTACTCTTCCCCCCAGCCACAATCACAGCACATTCCTTCTGGAAGGGCAAGCAGAGCTCCCACCCTGGGAACATGTGTCTCTCCTTTCCTGCCCATTTTACCATAAGATGTACTAAAGTTAACATTTTCATGGTTCTTCATGGTAACTACTATCACTTGTTTATTATTTAAAAAGAGAGAAAGGTATATTTTAAATTTCTTTTACAAATTTATTCTTATTCTACATGTGATTATTTTAATTCACAGTACTCAAAGAAAGCTAAATTACCAAAATGACAGGAGAAATACACTTTCCTGGTTTTCTAAACAAGATCTTTTACACATGAATAATAAGCCCAAGTAAAATTTCACGCTGTTTATTTTTATGTGTCCTACCGTTGAGAGACTGGATAACATAAAAAATAAATACTGCTAATGAGAACTGTCCCTGTTTCTCTGGATTTGGAATTAGATATTTTAGTCATAGTACAGATGCTGGTTTTGTGTTATAAATTGACTTTAAAAGAACTTTTACTTTTAGTATTGGAACTAGTTTGGAAATATAGAACTTGAATCAAAAATATAATGCCTATGCAGATTATCAATAATGCTACTTTGTAAGTGACGATTCTGGATTTTTGATGGAAAAAAATATGTTATAAAATAAGTTTCTTTGTGTCAATCTTATATAGTCAAAATCAAATTATATAAAATATTTTTGATTAATTAAATCAAAGGATTCCCTAATTATATAACAAAGTATGAAATAGTTCCCTTACAGAGTAAATAACATAAAGCTGGGGAAAGAAATAGACTAAAAAATTAGTCAAAGAAGAAAAAAGCTGCTAGTCTAATTTGTAATAAAAGGCACAAAAGTTTTACACCTGGAAATTATAAGATCATCAAGTTAAGAATTAATCTCTTATCCAGCTGAACACAATGATAGGAAAAATGGGAAAAGCAACACATTGAATGTGAGAAATAAAAACATAAAAGTACTATTTTAAATAACTGTCACACAGTATCAAATTGAAGATAAGACCTATTGCTTCTTTTGTTTCAAAAGAAATAAATATAAGGAGCAGAAAGTCATACTCTGAACCATCCTTTTCTCCTGTTATTAATGTACTTAAAAATTGTATAATCTGGCATAATCAAAGTGTAAAAGAAGCGCATCTGATTTCACTAGTGTTAAACTGGATTACAACAGGAAATCGGTTAACGCCTTAGCTCCTGGAGTCAACAGCCATACAATCATTTACCAATGTCACAAAGACCTATAATAAAATAAATTGGTAAATAATTTTAAAATGATCAATAATAATAATAAGAGTTAATTGAGTGCTAATTATGTCAGGCATGAAGGTCATCACTTAGAGTGCATTATCACATTTCATTTTATCAGATGTCAGATTTAATATCAAATGTAGAAATAGGTATTATTGTGCCTATTTTGGGGGTAAAGAAACTGAGATTATCAACAGCTCTTCAATTTGGGGTGTGACATATTACGATTAAGATAGCTTCCAAACTCACATGGGATTTGAAAGACCTTATTTTATTCTGACTTTATAAATTTGGGTTTATACCTAACAGTAAAATAATATAGACTTTCTTGTTAATGAGGAAGACACACTTCTGCTGGTAATCACCTATAATAAGCTTTAGGTCTGTGCCTTCGTCTACAAAACACTTTAAAAACCACAGGGAGCTTAAACATAAAATGCATCTGAGAAAACATCATCAAAAGCATGTCCTAGCTTTTCAGTAATGACATTAGCTAGCATTTATTAAGCACTTGCTCTTAATATATGACCACCCTATAAGGCAAGTCATTATTTCTCCATTATACTGATGGGGAAACAGAGAGATGAAACCACATGGTCATATGGTGTAGCAGCGTCCGAGCCAAGATGCAATTTCAGGCATTCTGGCACCAGGGTCTGCCCTCATAACTACCATATAAGGCTTCCCTTTTCAATCACATTAATTTTACCTAACTAATATTTCCAGAGACCCTACTATCTAAACAGACCTGTGGTTGACAGCATAGAGAACACACACACACAACGTACACAATCACAGAAATTAACGAAAATAGCACATACTCTGTGTGCTAGGCCCAATGCTGGATTACATGGGCTCAAATCAAAATTTCTAAGTCATAGGATAAAGCCATCTCTTCCAAAAATCAAATGATTTTAAGAGCCATGATACTCACAGGCTGTCACACAGTATGCTTTACATAAGTACAGTACCTCCATCAGAGTCAACATCTGGTAAATGTAGATTAGATGCCAGATCTCTCCAACTCCAGAATCGGTGGTCTCTTCCTCATACTTTGCAAGAAGTGTAAGCGAGGTTCCCACTTAAAATGTATTTGGAGAAACAAAACGTAAAAATATTATAGTAACAAAATATCTGAATATAGATGCAAGGCGACAGTTGTATATCACTGCATTTCCTGAAAGCAAAGTGGCTAATCCCCTGTACATCTTCAAAAAAGTTAAATATATACGTACATAAATAGTTGTATTGAAAGAGAGGAAACTTGCTATTTCTGTTCTTCCAGACTACTTAGACTAATTTTCTGCAGTTTTCTTTTCCCATGTATCTTCTATTCATGCAATACCAAACTATTTATTATTTCCTTCCCTTGTGAAATTCTATTCATGCGTCAAGACAATTTACATGCCATTTTCTTGGACGGTGCTACCTCAATTTCTCTATCATAGTGAGCTGGAAATCATCCTATTGTGTAACAATTATTGCTATATAGATTTGTCTCCTCCACAGACTGCTTGTTAATGCATAAGCCATGTTCCTTTGGTTATTTTTTAAATTTTTTTATGTTGACCATATTCTCTTTGGTTCACCTTTTCCTGGAATTAAACAATCTATATTATAAAGTAGTCTAGGTGTACCTTTAAGAGTTCTAAAAACATTTCAACATTTATTCTGGGGAACTTTGGTCATTGCCTATTTTGTGTGTATTTTTGTGCTTTTAAAATTTCTTATGTTCAATACTTATTTCACTTTTTAGTCTTTTATTCCTAAAAATTTTATTTCTATTATTTCTACATTTACTTCCCTTGAAATATTTTTTTATCTCACTCATCTGCCTTTTCATCTTATTCATTCATTCAACAGTTTTTACTGAGCAAGACTATGGAAAGAGCAGTAATGGACCAGTCATTGCCCTCACAAAGCTTAAATCTTTATCCTGCAATTATTTGCTTGACTTTCTGTTCCATATCTTTGTTAGCCTGTGAAGAATACTAAAGAGCTTGAGAAGACTTTTCTTCCTGCTCTCGTATTTAAATGTTTTCCAAAATATGATTTTGTTCTGAATGTTCAGAGAAACACACTATGCCCCTTCTGCAGTTTAACATGCTTAGCTCCTAGCTGGATCACTGGCGTCTACCATTATTTCAACTCTGTATATGGCTCTGCTGTCTGAGTCAAAATCTGCTCCTTCCCCTACTACCTGATTGTCAGACACAATACAGAGCCCAGTATCTGACAGCATAAAGTCAACAGCCTGTACTCCTACAAGGACACTTCTAGATCAAGTGCACGAAGCCTCATCACCAGCCTCTGCTGCCTCATTGCTCATACCCAGCTCTGACCACTAGCAGAACCTCCTGTCCAGCAGTTTCACTGAATGTGGGAAGAACTATGCAGATGTGGGCAGATGTGGGCAGGATGAGGGAAGCAGCACTCAGTCCACCTCAAGAAAGGAGTACCCATGTCTTAAAAGGGTACTTTTCACTTTTCTGATTATGTTTCTCGGCCAGGAGACAGCCACTGAGAACATGGCAAGGTGTTTTAAATCTTTAAGTCAAATTCTCTATTTTCTGTAAGTTACGGGCTTTGCTTTACCCTGTGCAATCCACATCCACTGAATTTCTTTTTAATGAACACTTTCCGATTCTGGCTATGGATTAATTATTACCTCTATCATGAGTGTTTTCATTATTATTTGTGTCTTCATATTTTTTTTTTTTTGGAAGAAGTTAGGAAAGACCAGATTAAAGCCTGCAGGAGATATCTCATTTTAAAACTGAAATCTAACTTTAAAATTTTACAGTTAAAACATTTAAATTACCTGATTCCCCTTGTATCAATTAACCTTTAAAACCAAATAATGAGATTAAAGGTCTGTACACTGAAAACTATAAAACAATGATGAAAAATTGAAGAAGACATAAATGAAATGATACTCTGCGTTCATGAATCAGAAAAATTAATATTGTCAAAATGTCTGAAATTATCTTTTCTATATCCTAAATGATAACGATACCTTTGAAATGTTCCTTAAATAACTCTAAATTTGAGTAAAGGGTGACTATCCAGAAACATACTTCACCCTACTTAAAATAGAAAGTCCTCCCTGTCTATCAGCACTTTTAAGAAACACTTCCTTTCTTTTTATTCACATCACTTATCCCCAATATACTACATATTTTATTTGGTAACTTGTTTGGGTGCCGTAATTAAAACATAAGATAATGAGGGTAGATGTTTTCATCATATTCCTTCATGCATAGATTATCTCCCACGCCAAGAACAGGCCTGTCAGTGGAAACTCAATGAATATAGTTTTAATGAGTGAATATGGATGGATGGTTCTATTGCAGTTATCTATATGTTTTTTAAAAGATTTCTTGTTTAATCAGCAATTATATTCGAAAAGTTACCATTCATGTGTATGTCCATAAACTTTCTTTTGCTGGTTTAAGAACTCATATTTTATGTTTGCATTTTGTGAATTTCCATTAATTATAAGTTTAATGAAGCAATACATATATTATTTTTAAAAATGTGATCCCGTTAAAATGAAAACACAATAAATGAGGTGGCTGTTACTATTTCATAAAGTAATAAGCTTGGTTCTTTTCTTTCTTGAATCTATTTCAGATTCTACAAATCGAAAATGTGAAAAAGACTTTATAGTCCTCCACTTGCAAAAAAAAAAATAATAATTCACGTAGAATGGAAGTAGAAGCCCTCAGGCTGTTTTAATATTGATATCTACACCCAGCTGCAATTCTTGCAACTTCTCCTGAGACCAGCCTAGTTCTCTCAAGGTGTGGCTCTGCTGGTGAAAGAAGACATGTCTCTCAGATCAGGCTGTTACACAGGGGAAATAATCACCAACAGATGGTGATAATCTGTTACCAATCTCATGGCGATCCCTGCAGATACGCTGGGAAATGAAGTTTTCACTGAAGGACACTAGCACAAAGTGAATAAACAGAATATCCGGTACAGCTGGGAGGGAAGCTGCTTCTGATTAGAGAGAGGGAACACACAGCCAGCTTAAGTTCCAGTGGCAGAAATCACTCTACATCAATTTCTGTATCTGCTCTTGACTTTTAGCCTTGTTGACTGTTCAATCACTTACCTCGCTGTTGTCTGAGCATGGGACATACTTAGTGACAGCTGTTGGGTCCAAGGCACCTAACACATGTGAACCCTTACAGCTTGGCCTGTCATGAACAAGAGATCATGTTCTCTACTCTTGGCTTTTGGGCAGGGAGCAAGGGTCAAGACTGCTCTGGAATGATTTCTTTTCTCATCCTTATAGTAAGATGTGTTCATATAACCTGGATGTTATTCAAATATGGGAGATTTTTAAAGAGGCTTTTTATTTGTGTGCTTTCTTCAAACGTAGTCAACTGCTGCCTGTTATGGACAATAGCTAACATCACTCTATTCGAAACACCACGAACTAAGCATGCTCTCTATAAACTTGCTACTCAAAGTGTGGTCCACAGACCAGCAGTTTCAGCATCATCTGGAAACTCATTAAAAATATAGAATTTCATCCCCACCACAGACTAACTGAATCGGAATCTGCATTCTATCAAGATCTCCAGCTCATACAGGGCACGTTAAAATTTGAGCACATGGCTATGGCTCATAATATCTGTGCATGGGCATTCCAATTACAAATTAGGTTTACAGAATTCTAAGCTACAAGGTCTGTACATGAATAGATAAATTGAAATATGCCATCATCATGTGATTATGTTGCTATTCCCCAGAACTGATTCTTGGTAAATTCTTCAAGTCCATTTATCAGAGTGGTATCAATCATATCAATCAAGTCATATATTCAGTCAGCACACTGTCTCATAAACTATATACCCAAACACCTACTGTTATGCTCAGCTTCAATGTATATAAAACTGAACTTGTCATTCTTTTTCCATCAACTTTTTTCCACCTATGTCCTCCATCTTGATGAATAACTTTACCACTACCAGTACCTGAGCAAGAAAACTTAATGTTTATCATGGATTCTTTCTTCTCCCTTATCCTCTACATCTGACAACTCACCGTTTCTCATTCATTAAACCTTCAAAATATCTCTTTGATCTCTCTCTACTCTCATAGCGACCACTGTTGCTTTAGTTCAGGGCCCATTATTTCTCACTTGACCTTATTCCTATAAAATTCAACTAGTTGACTTATCTACCACCTTGCCTCACTGTAGAGAAATTTCTAAAACATAAATCAGATTATGTTATTTAATCACGCCATTAAAAACAAAACTTTAAGACTGCTTATTGCTTATAGGATGAAAGATCCCAAACATTAACCCCAAACTATCTTTCCAAATTCATTTTTGGCCCCTATCCTCCTTGAACTCTTGACCCAACCCACAGAACTGTCTCTCCTTGCATATGAGAAGTCCTTTCGCAACTCGATGTCTCGAAATGCTTTTCCATCTACTCAAATGATTTTCCTCCTCTGTTCTGCTTGACAAATTCATATTCATACTTCAAGACTCAACTCAAATTCCTTAATGAAAATTAAGAACAAAATAGGAGAATTTTCCCTACTACACATGTCGGTAGTTTAATTGCAACCTATTCCATGTCTTCACCCTTTGCAATATAACATTGTAGATGCTCTCATCAAGGAGTAGATTCTATGTCTTCACCTCTTGAATCTGGGCTGGATTTTTGACTTGCTTTGTTCAGTGTGTCAGTCTAAGCCTAGACCTCTAGAGGCTTAGGTTCTAAAGTCCCCAACTCTTTTGACCACTGATAAGCGTGAATTGTTTAAAATATTTCCAAAGTAGTAATATGGTTTACTGGCTTAAGGATGATGAGTAAAGAACATATTTACATATTTATAAAAATGTCAAAACAATACTTGGTTTCTTTGCTGACAAATGATATTTTTTACTTATTTTCTGACTTGGATTTTCTGTCACACCTGTGCTCAATATGGTTTTTAAACATATGAAGACAATTGAGAAGAAAGCAATTATTATGCAAGATAAATGATATTTGATTATCTTTATTAATATTAGGGAGAACATAATACTGCAAACATCTAGAATAATTAAATCGTAGGAATAACAATGACAGCGTCTGCTCTGTGAGCACATGCCCACATGTCCCGCGACCTAGCCCCGCAGCACGAACGTGCAGGGTGTGCTGTTGTTAGCACCCTTTGTTTCTTCTTTTTCTGAGGCTGGGAGAAGCTAATCGCTGCAACAAATGCTGTTATCTACTATATATTATTTTAATACATTAATGCTACCAATATCAAATTAACATTAACGTGTGCTGTGAATAGAAATGCTTTTGCCAAGCTGTCTGGAGATGTTTAAAAGTGGCCTGAAGAGCCCAAGAAAACAATCAAGAGGAGACCATCAGTTTCTTCTTTCTCCCTTCTGAAGTTCATAAGAAAACTTGGAAACAGTTTCTTTTCAAACTAAGATGACATTAGGAGAAACAAATTTTAGTATATAGGTGCTTCAAGAGGGAAGATAAAATTTTAACATTGACACTGTTCTATCTCTTCCCATTCTTAATTGTGTAAAACTTCAATAGTGATATTAAAAAGGAACATAACTTCTGTTCGAGAAAATGTGACTTTTGTCTGTGTGAAGCATAACAAAGAAAGGGAAACAAATAAATTGTATGTTTCCAATGTGTTCAGACTGACTACTACAAATCTAGTTGATATAATTGTTCTTGTACATATATAGTGACCATAAAATATTAACTGCAAAGTATTTACCTATGCTTACAATTTTAATAATATTAACTGCAAAGTATTTACTTACACCTACGACTTTTATAGCATTCAATATTTAATGTTATAAATATTCAATTTTATAGCAAATTGAATGGGGCATTGAATTTAGACATTCAACAATGTATTATTTCATTTCCCTATTTTTTTTTAAATTTCAGCATATTATGGGGGTACAAATATTTAGGTTACGTATATTGCACTTGCCCCACCTGAGTCAGAACTTTAAGCATGTCCATCCCCCAGATGGTGGAAACAGCACCCATTAGATGTGAATTACCCATCCCCTCTTCCCTCCTTCCATCTGCCCGACACCTGATGAATGTTACTATATATGAATGAATGAATATTACTATATATGCACTTAAGTGTTGATCAGTTAAAACCAATTTGCTGGTGAGTGCATGTGGTGCTTGTTTTTCCATTCTTGGGATACTTCACTTAGTAAAATAGGTTCCAGCTCTATCCAGGATAATACAAGAGGTGCTATATCACCATTGTTTTTTGTGGCTGAGTAGAACTCCATGGTATACATATACCACATTTTATTAATTCATTTGTGTATTGATGGGCACTTGGGTTGATTCTACATCTTTGCAATTGTGAATTGTACTGCAATAAACATTCGAGTGCAGGTGTCTTTTTGATAAAATGGCTTCTTTTCCTTTGGGTAGATACCCAGTAGTGGGATTGCTGGATTGAATGGTAGGTCTACTTTTAGTTCTTTGAGAAATCTCTATACTGTTTTCCATAGAGGTTGTATTAATTTGCAGTCCAACCAACAGTTTATAAGCATTCCTTTCTCTCTGCATCGATTGTTTTTAGACCTTTTAATAAAAGCTGTTCAAACAGGAGTAAGGTGATATCTCAAAAACTATGGGCGAGCCGGAAGAGAACAGAAAACTTGTTCCTAATTTTAACACTGCTAATTAATTAAAAACAAATAAAATGTCTAATGTTAAATCAGAATGTTTTCTTTTGCAAGACTTCTAACATGTTAGCCATTTTCATTTGTAGTTACTTTGATAACTAAAATTATTAACATGAATTAAGTTCTTATTATGTGCCAATCACTGGCATTTTATGTAGTATCTTCTTAATTTCTCAAACAATTCCTCCAAACAGTTCCAAAGTTCGAACTTCCTAAGTGACCTTCCCTAGTTTGCGTAGCTGATTGGCAATGCCTAGATCATAACCCGGAACTAACTCACTACAGAGTCTGAGCTGTAGAGCACTAGGCTGTGTTGCCTTTTGTCTTTGAATATATTTCAAAATAATAGAAATGGCTTCTTATTAAATGGCAGCTTAGGTGGCTAGAAGAAGGGTGCTGATGTCTTATTCATTTTGGTTGGAAGCCCTTAAAAAAAATAGTTATAAACTGACAGGTCACAGGCCATATCCAACCCATGGATGTATTTTGCTTAGCCCAAAAAGTGCTGCAAAATCTGTAAATTGGTGGATAGTATTTTAAAATAAGAAGAATATGTATGAAATCTGGAGTTCTGGCTTCTCTTGAAAAATCAGATGATCTAGTCATAACTACAGAAAATTATCCCTCAAAAAGAACCATGAGAGAGATGGGAAAAGATGTCAGCTATTTAATAATCTATCTACCCTTCTGAGCTTAGACAGGACCCATGATTCCACCACTCTGCATCCTTTTGTTTTTCCTAGATGTACAAACCCAATATGCATTGATCAGAAGGCTGGATGTGTTATAAGTTTTAGAAGTAACCTGTGAACTGGAGTATCCAGACTCCAAATGATTAGTAACATTTGCTTTGCCTTTTTAAAAAACTTTATCCATCTAATAGTTGGGCTATTAAAAGGTGACTCTGTAAAATGAAATACTTTGGCCTCACTTTCTATAAATAGAAACAGTTCCATCAGGTGGCTGTTACATCAGAAATCAGTATGTTCTGTCTAATTCGCCTCCGTTATTTCCAGAGTCAGCTTCTTTCACCTTCAATTACTTAGTCTTAGTGTGATATATAACAGAGTCAAGTGTTACTGCTATCACCCAGAAAGTCTATTTCTGAAGGAGCAATACAGGGTACATAATATCCTTTAACATGCCCCAGCCTTCTCCATCTAAGCCAAATTGTTTAAAGTTTCTATAATATTTAAGATTCAGAATACTAGATGTCAACTTCCCTATAAAACAATGTATTAAATCTTAGAATGTATGTGCCATAACATCACTTTCATGACAAATAATAAAATATTTAATGAGCTTGTTAGAAGACAAATAAGTGGGATAAAATGGTGAACTCAAATATTTCAATGGAGTAAAAATTACTTCTCTCAGCAATCACTATCCACATACTTACATAAACATATACAACAACTCACTATATTACATAAGCGTGTGGGGCACACATACACACATTCATACACAAGCTGGTTGTCTAAAAGGCAGGTTTACAAAGCTCAGAAAAGTACCAAGAAAAAGGAGAGGGCATCTCTGAGTCAACAGAAGGAGAGATAAGAAAACAGGGCACTAAAATTGTGTACATAATGAAAATAAACCAAATGATATATATTTCAGTACATCCATTGTTATTGTTGGGGGCTGATTCTGGCGATTACCTGCCTTATACTAATCATTCACTATAGCCTGTAGTGTACGTGTGCTGCATGACGCAGCGGTGACCAGTATTTTCTTCAGACATGGTTACTGCCTTGGGGCATAACAAGAGGCCTGAGTTTCTGCACGTAAGCAAATGTTGCCCAGCTCCCACACGGTGGGCCCCCGTGGTGGGAGTCTGGAGGCCATAAAGATGAGAAGAACATTCCCAAGGTCTGGCCCCGTAAGATGGTTGATAGTCAAAGACAGGAAAGATCCCTCACGGGAGGGACGACCTAAGACAGGCACAACCGTGGGGGCCTGCCGCTGACTGGGAGAGAGCACAGGAAGTTCTTCTGATGGCTGCATTGTTTATTGCTGCTTATTTCGGCCTTGATTTTTGAGTTATGTCCGGCGCTGGTGCCTCATGTAACCGTTTCGAGGTCTGAGATCCTGGGAAATTGTTCCCTTGTGATACAATTCCAAAATTGATGGTTATCACTGCTATGCTCAGATGCTCACGTACAAGGAACTAACCCTAGGTCTGGGGGGTATAAAAATAAAGCGACCAATGCATTGGGCACTCGAGTCATGTGAAGTCTTTATGTGTGTCTGTGTCGTTCTTTATGTCCAATGTTCATCTCCCATCCTGTAATTGGGCCACATTCAGTTATTATTAACAAAATTTTACCTTATGCTTCAGCCTCCCCACATGTGCCTTCAGACCATCATTCAAATCATATTGACTCTTGATTTATATTTAATTCCAAAGATATTGGAAAGTGGACTTCTCAAATCATAGCAAACTGGAAGCAGTGATCACAAGTCGACAGCTATCTGTAGAAGTCACACTGTCGAAAGAAGATTGGCCTTGGGAAGAGACAGAATTATTTTATATTAGGATATAGTATCCTTCTTACAATGGTTTTAGTATATAATGTTTAAGAAGCAAAGAAAAACAAAACAAGCATAATTTTCTATTTAACTACTTTAAAAAATATACATAGTCATCCTAGAAAATTCACTTGTATTATTTTCCCCAACATGCTGAACCTAGACATTGCTTCAGTTAATTTTCTTTGTTTCCCTATGCAGTATATTTTAGTATTCTAGCTATTAATTGATTACTGTTTTATGTTTTCCAAATTATAAAGACCTAGTCGTAGCCCATATTCCAGAGTATTTCCTTAAAGACTAGATAGCTATCACTAATCTATTAAGGAACAATGACTGACTAAGCAGTTGGTATTTCAGCATTCATGTTGCTCTATGATAAACACTTTAAAAATGTATTTCTGGCTATCTCATTGTCATTATGCATAATATAGTTCCAATTTTTAGCTGAATTGCTCCACCTCATCAAAAAGTAAAAGATAAATTAGGGGCATTATTTCATTTTAAGAAATGTACTGTCAATATTAATTTAAGAAAGTAGTTAACAAATGGCTAAAGAGTATACTTGTACTTTTTTTTAAATTTCAAATATTAAGGGAGTATAAATGTTTTAGGTTACATGGATCATTTTTGTAATGCTTGAGTCCTGCCCAGAGGTGTGCCTGTCACCCACATAGTGTTCATAGTACCAATTAGGTTGGTTTATTCCCCTCCTCCCACTCCCCGTGCTCAGTGCTTTCCACTGAGTTTATTTCCCACTGTGCACTTGTGTGCTCATCGGTGAGACTTGTACTCTTAACATCTAAAACAATTTGTGGTTGGTTATTTTGCAAGGTGTTTCATACAGAAAATTCAGAACAAATATTTTGTAGGGAAGATGACAATAATGACATTATTCATGATGATTTATGTGACGTTCAGAGGCAACTAGAAGAAGATTCTAAGGAGTCAAAAAATAGGGGCAAGGGGACTTTATTCCTCCTTAAGTTTGAAGTAGAAGCCTATTTGCTGAATGCTTATCTTAAACCCATCATCCTAAGGCTTTGTTTTTATAAATACAAATATAATAAATATAATAAATTGGTTCTGAACATCTTTGAGACCATAATTACATTAAACAATATGAGTTTTAAGAAAAAGGTGATGAGAATTAATGAAAAATAAATATGTGGAGGCAGTTTAAAGGGAAATATAAAAGTTTTATTAAGCCACACACTTGTTTTATAAAGTGTTGTAAAATATTTACCTTAAGTTATATTGGGGTATTTCTGTACATTTTTACTCAACATATTTTGTTAAATCAATGCGTGAATCACAAAATACATAAATCTCATTTCTCTTACTGTTTTTATATTGGCATTATGTGTGCTGATTATATGGTGCCATAGGCTGAATGTTTGTGCCCCGCCCCCCAAATTTATCTGTTGAACCCTAATACTCAATGTCATGGCATTTGGTGGTAGGGCTTTGGGGAGGTGATTAGGTCATGAGGGTGAGGCCATAACAGTTATCTAGTGTTGTATAACAAATTACCCTAAAATTTAGTGGCTTGACTAAGTAATTTTATTACCTCTTATGGTTTCTCTGGGTCAGAAACTTGAGAGCAACTGGGCTGCACAGTTTTGACTTGAGGTGTCTCATGAATTTGCAATCAGATATTAGTCAGGGCTAAAGTCATCCGAAGGCTCAATTGGGGTTGGAGGATCCCCTCAGTCACATGGCTCTTGGTAGGAGGTCTCGGTTCCTCTCCACCTAGACCCCTCCACAGGGCTGCTTGAGTATCCTGACAGCATGGTGGCCAACTCTGCCCCAGAGCTAAAGTTCCGAGAGACCCAGATGGCAGCTACAATGCCCCTTTCTCTGGAATTCCTTCTTGGTTTTATGTTGGCCTGAGTGCTGTGGCTTCTCGACTAGTCACTAGAGTTCTCACAAAGGTAGTTGAGTCCATATACTTTTGTTATCTCCATATCTCTGTGGGACAGAAAGGGCCTGAAGCTTCCAGTCCACAGTCTTCCTGTCAGTGTCACTTTTATTAATATAACCTCTCTAACTACAAAAATGTTCTTTGCAAGTATTTACTAAATTGAATTTAATTTTCTTGGAGGTCGCTTGCCTTAGGGACACTTATAAATAATTATGCAAGAAAAGTTTATACTGGAATCAAAATATTGCAGCCATATGAACCATACGAAGTCATATATAAAAGAAAATATGAGTTCTGGTGGTAATGGTTAGGGGACAATCTACCATTCATTACAGATGGTTTCACCTTGGTGTCAGTACTGCTGGGCATTCTGTCCAGTGGATCTCGGAAATAAGGGGAAGAGACTAAAGATTATGTTTTTACTCAATAAAGATAAAATTACATTAATATTATTACCTAAGCAAAGCTGTTTCCATATTCAAGGAAATGACATGTGCAAGCAGAGTGAGTATGGAGTAAATACAGATAGTGTCCAGGACTTGTGTTAAATAGTAAATTTCATGACTTTATGCCTTGGAGAGTTTATATTTCAGCCTAGAAGGGGTATCATTGATTGGTTTGCTATTGTAGAGAGATTTTATTATTTATCAGAACCTCTATCGACACATAAAAATTCAAATGCTCAACATAAAAATTAAAATGCTCAACTTTTCAACCCATTTTCCCAATTTAAGTACATAGTCTGCTGAGCCAACTTTTATTTACTTGGGGTAGTGGGAATTAATAGACATATGGATCATATAAAACCACAGATGATCAATACTATCGTTTCCATTGGTAAAAAAAATAAATATGAATTATTTGACACTCATCAGCTATGTTTCTTTTTCCCTAAAAGAATTCATGAAAAAGTGAAGAGGAGAGGGGAAGAGGGGAGTGAGGAGTGAAGACAGAGGAGAGAGGAGGGAGAAGGGAAAAGGTGGTGATGTTGGAGAGACAGGAGAGGGTGGACAAGAAAGAAAGAAATAAGAAATAAAGAGAAGGAAAAGAAGAAAGTGAGGCAAAATGGTGCAGTGTTGTCAGGAAGATGGAGTGATACCACCACCAAAGCCATCAGAAGTGACTGAGAAATGCCCCCACCGTCGCTGCCGTCCCCAGCATCGCTCGCTGCTCTGGTCACCGTCCCCACGTCCACCCCTGGCGGACACATGCGTGGCTACGGACCAGGAAAACGGGGAAAAGGGTCCCGATTTTTATCCAGCTGTACCAGTTTTAGGTGAAGAACGGGTCGATACATTTGACGATAAACATTTTAAATATATCTTTAGAGATGATTATTGAAGAAATAGCAATATTGTAAAACAGATGATGTTTAACATTCATTTCTTTAAATATTTTGCCTTCACAATTTGGCAAAACCGAATCAAATGTCATGACATTCAGAATAGAATGACGGAATACATTTTCATGCCACACACATGTGGGTGTAGTACTTCCGTTAATTGGAACCATGTTCCAAATAAGCCTTCACTGACACATTTGAATCCCATTTGTCTTATCCATGCGTCTTTAGAAAACATGTCCAATAAACTGTATTTGAACATATTTTTTCCACATGGGGATTTGAAATAAAATGCAAAGAAATAGTAAGTGTGCAAACAAAGCCAGAGTTTTAAAGTCGAAATCTGTAGAAGAAGAGTTTATAAACTGTTATTCACCCAGCAAAGAGCCAGAAAGGGCTCTGTGTTTGCAAAGAAAAGGAGGGTCTCTGCTGAGGATGGAAACTGCAATGACTTAACGCTGTTTAGATTATACTGCAAATGTGGGCAGATAATGTGGGCTAGAAACATTATTTCATCCATTGGGCATATGGTAATCACATCCACATTAAAGCGCTTTTGCTAATTGCACGCACGCATATTTGCTGCTGATGGTGTCCATCTGACACCAGGGATCCCGCACAGATCTGGGCTCATCAGGACATTTCTCTGCGTGTATCTCCTACCCCGGGGCCTGCTGCAGCTCTTCTCAAATGACTTCTCCTCCCCCCCACGCCCCCCGCACAGAAGATGACAACATAAACACAGCACTGGAACAGAAGTTTATCGTTTTCAGGAGAGGAAGTGAATACAGCAGTTTTTATCAACTATTGTTTTCCCTGAGCTCAGTCTTATAGGAGCAATCTGAGTATTTTTCTGGTGGGGCCCCAGGACAGAATGCTATAGCTCCCTACAACGAGTGGCCCAAACTCAAACAAAAGGAAGACCTTGGGTGTTGGGCTACCCCATGAGACTGTCTTAAAATACCTTCTATATGCTATAGTCTATGAGAATTGGAAAAATAATTATGCTCCCCAGCATGCTACCTCCACCGTAATATGTAATTCAAAGGAAAATAGTATTTTTTTAAAAAACAGCACAAAACTACCATGCAAGCTGAAATTTAAAATATCCCGATTGTAAATCTCTGTTTTGAAAGCCTTGGGTAAATGCATTGAAGGTGGGCTTTTAAAACTCTATTTCCCTTACGTTCCCCTGTTGGCTGGTGGCCCGAGCGAGTATGTGGCATGTTGATGGGAAGTCTGGCCGTCACCCCCCAGCCTGCCACCTGCCTGGGAGCGATATTAAGACATCTTAATATGCTGCCTGTAAGACAAATAATCCTGATCCTCGCGTGCTCTCGCTGTGTTTTAGGCTTTTCCTGCCTGAAGAGTCAGCCGAAGTCACATTTGCTGTGCTTATTTTAATGCCTGCCCACGTCCCTGTGGGGCTTAAAGAGATTAAGCCCTCGTGATAGCCAGATTGTTGGTGTTTAACGCTCCATTACTCAGCCTTCTGGGGGGGCCGGCAGTCAGGTGGGCACAACAGCTTCCAGAATACGAGTGATGCAGATACAAGTCCAGTCTCCATGCCCTTCTGTGCCAAACGTGTCAGGGTGACCCCTGAATAGGAAACATGTGCTTTCCAGGATACGTGACGTGGAAAAGTCCACACGTCAGACACGTCTTAATGTTCTCCTTGGCCATTAGGGGATCAAAGGCCAGATGATTTTCACAACCCCTGTGCCGTGTGCTCCTTTTCAAACCAAATATGTCTGGTGGTGTTGGGAGACAACTCTCCTGTATTTCTGCCTGCCCTGCAAACAGAGGCACTGACTCCATTTGTTCTAGAACATCATTTTAAGAATGTTAATTGAGCAAACAGGCTTATAAGACAGAAATAAGTGGAGTCTCCCTCCAGAGTAAAGGGCAAGTTTGGTTACTGTCCAGAATAATAAAAAGAATGTTTCCCTCCAGGGCTATGGCAGGCAGACTCACTGCCCATTATAAAATATCTGGGTTCCCTAGGGTCAGAGTTGCTCTTTTATAACAAAACCTAGTACACATGCAGGTGCCACCTGGCATTCTTCAGATTGTCCTGTAGGACTTGGACCTCAAGGATTAGTACAAAAATGATGATACTCTGGCTGTTGTAATTGTTGTGAGTAATAAACTGTCTTTTGTCTCTGACCCAGGAGTCCTGAGTCTTCTGCCAGCATCCATGAAACTGGTAGGTTAACTTATTACATTGCAAGTTGAATAAAAATCTCAGACCCTCTGAAGTTTTTGACAGATAGTTTTCAGTCCTTATCATTTTATAAGGGCATATATTTTACATGTTTGAATGTGTGTATCGTGCATTTATCCATCTCTTGATCTGTCTATGCATGTATGTATAATAAATCTATATTGCTATGTATAAATGTCTGTGCAAAAATCTTGTTTAATAATTTTTAATGTGACAATTGTATCTTCATGACCTGAAAAGACTATCTACTTTCTCATGAGCTATTTATTAAGATAGAACACAGAACTACATTTATTCTCTTTAAAAATGTATTTATCTTTGCAGGTACACTTATTACCAATTATCATAACAATAACTACCCCTTGAACTTCAAAGAGAGGGAAACAATTCACTTGTTGTCAAAATTACACAGCAAATCAATGTGCTTTAAATTGTGCACTAGCAAATCCATTATAATTTTAAGTCTTAGGCTTTTTTACTTGTCATAAAAAAATGGTATGGTGTATTGGGGTGAGTGGTAGTAATAGTAATAATAAACATAACCCCCATTGGGTTCAGGAAACTTTGAAACCTCAAAAAAGATTTTGTAGGATAAAATCATGGTATCATAGAATGAGGACAGTGAAAGACAACATCCAATCCCTATCCAACATCTGAATCTTCCTCTATGAAATCACTGAATAGTCATTTTCCAAACACTATCTCCAGAAAGAGAGATGCCACTCTCTGAAAACACTCCATTTGAATATTTGAAGGACAAAATTTTTTTGAATTCTTCATCACATTGAAGGAATATTTATTTCTCTGAATTTCACATCAGATTGTGCATATGATGGAACCAAATTTCTGCTGTGGATTCCAATGTCATAGCTGACATTTTTCAGCTTGGAGACTTACGGAATCTATCTAACACGTCACAGTTCAGTCTCCTTATCTCTATAAGGGGCGTAATGATGGTGGCTTCATTGTGTTATGTGGGGGTAAACGGAGCTTTAGCACATAGAAAGTGTTCAGGTGATGGAGGTCACAGCTATTACTCACCTTCATTTCATGTCGCTCGTGTAGGCGACAGTGTTGCCATTTCCTGGCGACGATGCTGGGGTGATAGTCGGACCCAACATGCACCAGTCTGTACTTCACTCCACGTCCACCCAAGTCCACATTAACACAGTCTTGGTGTTAATACTCTGTTGGCTTTAGTTTTTATTTTGGTTTCAATTTGATGATAGTGTGACATTTCTGCAAGGAAAATGGGGTCTTTAATCTTAGACAAGTTGTTAAAACCCTCCACCTAGGATTGACTTTGTCCAATTTGACTATGACTCTTACATGGCATCTGAGGTTTTTAAGATTGAAAAAAAGAAAAACCTCATAATTATTGAAGTTAAGTTTAAATTGTTACTGAAAAAAATACAACTCTAGAGCTATTCATGCTTGGTACTTAGAATCTCACTAATTCTTCATACAACATTTACTACATTTTGTTTATGTTGCATATGAAAAATGTCTATATTTGAATGCGCCCTCAATCTCTTACATTTTTTGAATATGTACCCTCAATAAATATTCATCCATTCATTAAACACATACATACCCTGCCATATGTTATATTAACATATACTATAAAGTATGTAAAACTATGAATCTTAAAGAAAGGAATTACATTTGAATTACAGCACTAAAATTTTAATTTATTAACCATAGTTAATGGTGGTAGATGTAAATCCTGATTTCAAATAATCTTCTTGATAATTTTGAATTGCTGTGGCCATTATCTCAGAAGATCTCATTGTTTTTATCTTGCAATGTGGTTGACAAAGAAATGATAGTAGAAGAGGTGTCAGTATTACTCTTTTACTTGCATTACTGGTATTATTGTTTATCCATGATTTCCTTATAGGAGTTTTTAAAGCATGTGTTTATTTTGTGAGATGTGGTATTCAGAACTAGATAAAAATCCATCTACCAGCTGAACTACAATGCCCAGCAACATGCTCAAAGCAAATGAGTGAGTGAGGCTACTGCAATGAGTCCCCTCCATGTTGTGGAACTGTCACATACTTAATGCAACATGTGACCCTCTCCTATATAGCCTGAGTAAGGGGATTAGTGTCAATCCCTGTATTGCAAATCAGCAAGGCTCATTCTCTTTTTACAATTCAGAATAAAGTCTCAATAGAAATTGCGATATTTTCTTCTTGCAATTCCGGTGAATCCTGTTTCTTAACTTTGTGCTTGTTTTGAAGCTCTGTGTTGTGCTATATTACATAGGGATAGCTGCCTGAATCAGGTGGAGAGCTTGGAAATGTGTTGTCTCTGTGTAGGATTTCACCTTTTATAAGAAAAGAGATGCCTGGTCAGGGGTCGCATCACCCTTTGCCGGGGAGGCCACTTACAACAAGCCCATATCTAAAATAGTGGGAACTACATGTGCTACAGCTACTGAGCCGGCGAAGGGTATGCACACCCACTGGATTTTACCAAAACAGACGACTAGTCCAGATGTTTCAAGCTAACAAATAAATTTCCCAGGAATCTAATTGAGCTATGGAGGCCATCTACTTCGGCAAAATGCACTGCAGATAAATTGGCACGTTCACCTTGTATCTGGGGTCTGCACTTGTTAAAGTAGGTGACACAACATGGCTTGCTGAGAGGCCAGAAAATGGATGATTTCTGGGATGTCCCATGGTATGTGATTTGTCCCAGAAACTCTGACTTTATGAAGTGCAATTTATAACATGCATTAATTCAGCAGTAGCTGAGCAAAAACGAACAAGATTTCCCAGGGTGCTGAGGTTCCAGATTGTTTCTCAAAGAATCACATCAATTATTGTGACTCTTTTTGGTCAGCTGTGCACCATGAGTAATGGACAGATCCAGATTTCTGCGTGTTTGATGTCACATATTTCTTTGTTTCCCATCTGTCTTGTCCAGCGTTGATCAACAAGTTTCACTTCTTATAGCCTGTCAAAGCTCTGGCAAATGCCTCACAATGGGGTGGAGAGAAGAACCAAAGACAGTGGAAATAATGACACATAAATGAACAGCAAAAGAACAATGATTTAGTAAAGAGGCAGGCTTTGATGCATTCAAAAGGGAAACCTTATTAAGTTTGATTCTCTTCTGTAATGTGTAAAATGCAAAGCCTTCTGCTAGACCTAACCAATGTACATGGAGATGTTGAGTCTCGTACTCCCTATTAATAGAATCAGAAGCATGTAGATGCTTTGCCTCAAATAGAAATTGACAACTAATTGGCCAAATAATATAAAAACATTAGTGGGAATGAAAAATTAATACACGGAGGATAAGGGGAGTTTAATGTCTGATGTGAAACCTCTTAGCAGAATGGAACCTTTTTATTTTCTTTCTTTGTGAAACAAGAAAACAGGCCCACATTATCCGGCAGATGATGCATGGAGAATTATTGTCTATCCCAGGATTTTTGAGGTTTCCAGTCATTTAATACTCTTAACTAACCTCCATCAAACATTTCCACAAATAAAATCCTTTCTAAGCCACCTAAATCCTTTTTGGAAAATGGAAGGTTTATCAGAAAACAAAGATGGTATGCTTTGCAGCCCAGATCAATGCTGACTGTTGCTGAGAAAGAGAAGTAAGACAAACCCTGATGAGTATGATCTATTTTCACAATTAAAAGCCATCTCCGGATGGGAACCATGGTTCTGTAACAGGCAAAACCTCTAGGGCTGACGGATCATTTTGGATTTCTTACAAGTGCAGGCTACCCCAAAACTTTCAATCATAGTTGCAAATATCTTTTAAATTAGTCCATACTAACTAAATCACTATTATTTCAAAACTACAACTTATACCATGGAATATGATAGAAATTTGTAGTATGTATACATTCAAGGTGATGGTTCAGCTGGAAATCTTGAAAAGGTATGTGGTGGAGTCTACCCTCTGAAAATGGGGTTATAAACAGTTGTCATTGCTCAGCTCACAGGAAAGATGAGTTCCAAGAATGCTGGTTGCTCTAGAACTCAGTATGTTATGTTTTCTTCGAAATCTCAAAATTAGAAGCCAATGATTCCTTAAGCAGCTTTTTATCTTTACTACTTAAATACTAAACTAATAAAAAAAATTTGACTTTAGTGATTGGAAGTTTCTTAATGACAAAGAGTTAAAGACTTCTCCTTCTCAACTTTGCGTGGTAAATTCTCCTTACCCAAATTCTCACAAGCTGTAAAATCTACTGTCAATGTGGCACATGGAAAGAACATTTAAAAATAATTTGGACCAACCTCTTCAGGCTGGATCTTGTGTGTTGTTTTAAACGAGACTTTAAACTCTAAGTTCTCTGTTTGAAATACAGTGAGTGAAATTCATACTGAGGCCATTATAATTTTTCCAGGGATAAGAATCTAAGAAAATGGTTAGAGTTACTCAAAACTCTCTTAGGACATTTCTGCATAAAGCTTGCATGCTCTCTCTCTCTCTCTCTCTCTCTCTCTCTCTCTCTCTCTGCTAGAGGACATACTGCCAGAACATAGTCCAACTGTGGATGCACCTTTGTAAATTTTAAATAGAATAAGGCCCTAAATGTCTATTCTTAGATGAATAAACATTTTAGAAAATGCATGCTTTTTTTCTTATTTTATATTTGTGGTTCTTCTTAACATTGTCAAGAGGATTGTATTTATTGGTTCTATTGTTGCATAACACATTACCCCAAAAATGTAATGTTTGAAAACAGTAACAATTTATTGTTTCTCACAATTTTGTGGTTACTGTGGGTGGTTCTTCTTTAGGTCTTGTGTGGGCTTAACCATATGACCACAATGGGCTGATGAATTGGCTGGGTGTTGGACTTAGCTGGGACAGTTGGGTCTCTTTGTGCACTGTCTTTAGTCCTTAAGAAGGCTAGATTCCTTTACATGATGGCAGGGATGTTCAAAGAAGGCAAATCCTAATGTGCAAGTGATTATCAAAAGTCTATTAATGACCCATGGGCCCAAGCAAGTCACACTGCCAGCCCTGAAGTCCATATGGGTGTGATGGTCAGTTTTATATGTCAACTTGGCTATAGCACTCAGTTATTTCATCAAACAGAAATCTAGGTGCTGCTATGAAGGTATTTTGCAGATGTGGTTAGCACCTACACTCAGGTGACTTTAAGTAAAGGAGATCACCCTGGATGATGTGCATAGCCCCCGTCCAATCAGTGGAAGGCCTTCAGATCAAAAATAGGTCTCCATGTCATTGAAAATTCTGCCTCCAGCCTACAGGATGAACTCCTGACTGAATTTCAAGCCTTGCCAGCCCCACAATTGCATGAACTAATCCCTTAAAATAAGTCACTTTATAGATGTCCTGTTACTGTGTTTCTCTCTTTAATGCTGACTGCTGCCGTGGGGAAGTGCACAGGAGGGTGGACACTGAGAGGCACAATACACTGGCGTCATTAATGTGACAATCTACCACCGTTTGTCCTTGGACCCTGTATCATATTTTTTTTCCTCCAAGAAGGAGTTTCCCAGATGGGTTGAGACAGGCAATAGGTCTATGAAGGGAAATGCCCGGAGCCGGAGAAGGTTTAAGATTCTCTGACTGTTCTGACCAGTTCTGACGCCTGTGGAAGGAGTGGGAAGATGGAGGCTTGAGCAATCTGGGATCGCAGGGCAGTTCTAAGAGAGGTTCCTCTGGGCCAATGGGGAGCCAGAGTTCCCCACACAGAAGCTCTGAGTGGTGCATTTCATGGCTAGTTCCAAAGTCTCATCCAATCAGGGCATCAGGCTTGGAGACCATTATTTCATGACCTGCATCAGGTCCAGGTGCGAGTGAGGTGCCTCAGATCGCAGCTCCTCTTGATCCAGAGATCTGAACAAAAAGACAAGTTATCTGCTTCCAATAACCCCGTATAAATGGCAAGACAGAGACGTGCAACTGCAGTCGACACTCCTCTTCAGAAAGGGGGGCGTGGGGCTCTGGTTCTGGGGAAAAAGGGAGCGGGCGTGCCTCGCTCACAGATACAGCTTTCCAACCTGGCAGAATGGAGCAGTGTTTCAAGGAATCTGAAAAGTAACTAGCAGCAGGTGGGTTGGGAAAGAAGATCAGAATTCAAGTCCAAACAAATCAGAAGTAAGTATTCTATTTTTTTTTTTTTTTTTACTTCTGGTATCTCCCAGCAACCTATAAATGAGCCTTAAAGAGGGCAAATAGATGCCGTCTAGTTCTGGTACATAAAACAGGAAAAGGAACATGTAAACTCAGAGACAGTATGAAATCCCCTACTCTTCTTTCTTTCTTTCCTTTGTTCTCGAACACTTTAACCCCTATGTACTGCCATGGTGACGAGGCAACAGCCAGAAACAGGGGCCAGCCGGAGCTAAAGCTCTGAGGGAGCCACAACGTCTTCCCTGCCCAGTCGAGCTGCCGTAGCAAGAGGGTGTCCGGCCCCCGCTGCTTCTGTCCTGTCCTCCTGCTCCTCGACCCCGGATGCAGAGGAAGGTGCAAATGTGTAGGGGAGAGCCAAGTAACCCAGCCCCAGATTTCCAGCTGGAGGACAAACTGTTACAGCACAAGGGACCCGGAAACAAACCAACCGCCACACGAGAGTACTGCAAAACAGGCTTTTATTACGCCTGCGGGCTCAGAGGGGTCTCGCCTGGAAATTCTGAACAAAATGGGGTCTAAGCATGGTGGCTTTTGTATGTTACAGAAACAAATGGTTGCAAGGTCTGCACAAGCTCGAGGTCTAGTCACGTGTTAGTCTATAGTGATAAAATCATGCTATTTTGCAGCTATGCACAATATTGAAATCTGGTCAAAGGTCACTCTTTAGTTGTATGCAGTTATGCTACTATTAGGAAGGGAGTGGAAAAATTCTCCCCTTACCAAACGAGGAGTCCCAGGGAATAACAAAGTGCCAGGAAGATTGTGGAGAGGGAAGAACTGAGAAAATCAACCTCGTAAAATGAGGTATGAGTTCTTGAGCCCGACACTAAGCAATGCAGATGTAGATCTGACACACCACTGCCCGGGTCCAAGACTGAGTGGGCAGCATGCATTCAGGGTACATCCAGATAAACTGCTAAGTGTTTGAAAACTTCATTGCTGCTAGGAGTACAGCCCACAGAAGGCAGGTTGGAACTTGTGACCTGAACCCAACCAATTCAACCGCCTGCTAAAACAAAAATATCAACAGTCTCCAACAGATTTCAACAAAACCTAGAATCTCATAACATAATATTCAAAATGTTCAGGATAAAATCCATAATTACAAAGCAAACAAAAACCAGAAAAATATCAATTCACATGGGAAAAGAAAATGAATTGATGCAAGTGTCAACACGACATAGACGTTGGAATTTTCTTACCACAAGGCATCATGAATACTCTTGATGTCAATGAAAAAATAGAAATTTTCTTCAAAGAAAATTTAATATGTAAAAAAGAAATCAAAGAGAATTTTAGAACTGAAAATACAATAACAAAAAGAAAAAAACTCCTGGAGGGGCTTAAAAGCAGATGAAAGGTGATGAAAGAGAAAATCAGTGAGTTTGAAAATACATCAATATTATTCAATTTGAACATAAGAGAGAGAAGATTTACAAAAATATCAATAGCGCTTCAGGAACAATAACAGAATTAACATGTTTCAGTGGAGTCTGACAAAGAAAGAAGAAAGATGAAATGCTGAAAATATTTGAATCTATAAGGCTAAAATTCCGCAACTTTGATGAAAGACATTAAAGAAGCTTGGCATACCTCAAACCTCAAGGAACCTATACCCAGGCCCATGATAATCAAGTTACTGATTACTGAAGACAAAGAAAAATCTAGAAATTGGTCAGTAAGGAGTAACATCCTATTAATATTATTGGGGGAAAATGATACAAATGAGTACAGATTTCTCATCAGAAATCATGGAGGCCAGAACCAACATTTTTAAAGTGATGAAAGAAAAGAACTGTCAATGTAGACTTCCATATCCATTAAAAAATATCCTTCAGGAATGGTAAGGTAAACACATTCACAGATGAAGGTACAGTGAGAAAACTCACTGCCAGCAGACCTGCTCCGAAACATTTGCTAAAGGAAGTTCTTCGGACTGAAGAGACAGGATACCGGAAGGAAACCCGAGAACACCGGAAGGAAACCCAGCACCTCTGGAATGAAGGAGGGGAACAGAGCGGTAAACATCTGGGTAAACAGAGCAGACTACTCTTTTCCACTTGAGTTCTTTTAAACTTGTTTGATAGTTGAAAGCAAAAAATATAACACTGTCTGATGGAGTTTTCAAGGATAGAATGTAGATATGATATGGAAGACTAGTATGACATAAGGAGGGAAGAATAAAGGAACTTATATGGGGTAAGAGCTCTACTTTTCATTGAAAGTGGTAAAATAGTGATTTTAAGTGGATCAGGAAAAGATAAGTATGTACATAGGAATCTCTAGAGCAACCACTAAAAAACTACAAAGAGATATATTAAAATACACAATAGACAAAATCAAATAAAAAAATATTTAAATAACCTGAAAGGAGGCAGGAAAGGGGAAAGAAAGGAATGTAAAGCAATGCTAAGAAAGAGAAAAGAAATAATAAAATAGTAGATCTAAATCAAAAAGTATCAATAATTACATTAAATGCAAAATGCAAATGGTCTAAACATACCAATTAATAGACAGAGATTATTAGAATTGATTTTAAAAATATGAATCAATTGTATGCTTTACACATGAAACTCATTTCAAATATAATGAAATAAGTAGACTAACAGGAAGTAAGGGAAAAGTTATAGCAAGTAAAAACTAATCAAAAGAAAGCTGGAATAGCTAATTTAATGAAGTAAATTTCAGAACAAAGAAAACTACCAGGGATAAAGGGAGACATTATATAATAATAAAAGCATTGATTCACCAAAAAAAAGCATTCCTAAATAAGTATGCACCCAAAAATAGAACTTCAAAATACATAAAGCAAAAACTGACAGTGAAAAGAAGAAAGACATATTCACAATAATAACTGGAGATTTCAACACTCCTCTCTCAGTAATAGATAGAACTAAGGGACAGAAAAATCAGCAAGACTATCAAGAATGAAACAGGGTCTAACTGACAAGTATGTAACACTCCCCCCAACAACAGAATTCATATTCAAGTACACATAAAATATTCCTCAAAATAGATGATATCCTGGATCATAAAAAATATTACAAATTTTTAAAAACTGAAATAATACAAGCTATGTTCCTAGGCTATAATAGGCATAATAAACAATAAGGACATAATAGGTACAATAAGGAGGAAATCAATCACAGAAAGATAACAAGAACTTCAAGTACTTGGAAATTAAACAATATACTTCTAAATATCCCATAGGCCAGAGTAAGGCTCAAAGAAATTTGACAAATATTTTGAACTGAATAGAAATACAACATATGAAAATTTGTGGGATAGTATAGCAGTATTCAGAGGGAAATCGGTAGCATTAAATGCTTATGTTAGGAAAAAAGTCTCAAATTAGTTATTTAAACTTCTAACATAAGAAACTAGAAAAAGAATAGCAAAATTAGCTCAAAGCAAGCAGAAGGAAGGAAATAATAAAGATAAGGACAGAAATAAATGAAATAAAATACAGAAAAGCAATGGAGAAAAGCTATAAAGTCAAAAGCTATTTCTTTGAAAAGATCAATAAAATTGATATCCGTCTAACAAGATTGACCAAGAAATAGAGAATAAACCAATGTCAGAAATGAAGGAGAAGGTATCATTACCCCCCCACACCCAAGACATTAAAATGATTATAAAAGAATACTATCAACAACTATATATATAGATGTGACAACTTAGATGAATTGACCAAAGACCAGAAAACCACAAACTACTGAAACTCACCCAAGATGAAATGGGTAACCTGAATAGTCCTACAGGGAAATAAAACTGTCCCTATTTACAGACGACAAATTGAGGAATGATAGGCACATAGTAGGTGCATAGAAATTCTGAAATCCCTCTGGAAACATGCTGTCAGAGCTTCCATTCAAGGTCAAGGAATGTTCCTTGATTACAGCCCGGTCATGTTCCATAGGAGTGGTTCCCTACTTCATTGATGCTATCCTACTCCTTAGTTCCAGCCTCAGAGAGGTCCTCCCTTTTTCATAAGAAATAAGTTGTGGGAACAACCCAAGTGTCCATCAATACATGAGTGGATTAATAAAATGTGGTATATGTATACCATGGAGTACTATTCAGCTTTAAGAAACAATGGTGATATAGCACCTCTTGTATTTTCATGGATAGAGCTGGAACCCATTCTACTAAGTGAAGTATCCCAAGAATGGAAAAACAAGCACCACATGTACTCACCAGCACATTGGTATTAGCTGATCAACATCTAAGTGTACATATAGGAATAACATTTATCAGGTGTCAGGAAGGTGGGAGTGGGGATGGGTTCATACATAATGAGTGAGATGTGCACTGTCTGGGGCATGGTCACACTTGAAGCTCTAAATCGAGGGGTCAGGGGGGCATGGGTAATATACGTAACCTTAACATTTGTACTCCCATAATATGCTGAAATAAAAATAAAACAAAATAAAATAAAAAAGAAATAGTCTATCTGAATAGTTTCAAATAGCTGAAGAGTTCTTCAGTCTTCTTCCCGCTCATGGAATGTTGGGGCCCAGATGTTTTTTTCATTTTGTACTGATTGAGTTCCTTTTAGTCCAAGCTGATGCTCTTTGGGCATTTTATGAATCCAATTAGGGCGTATTTGATGCCCCAAATATCACTTCCATAATTCTTTTTAAGACTGCTCTCTCTATGCAGCATGAAATGTCATGGACACTCTTAATAGAATTCTTAGAAATATTTCTGTCTAGTTGAACTGGGGGGTCTACCAGGCAGCATCTTCAATCTTCCTGATGTCTTGGTAAAGGGTTTTATGGACAACATTCCTGGTTTCATTTTACCCTGAGGCTGTTTCTTACTTTGAGAGTTTGTTGGCTAGAGATTGGAAATGGAAAACCATTCTGTATTCCTCAACTCAGCAAGACTTGGGCCATGTATATTTTTTCTAAATTCTGCTTGAAAACTGAGCATTCCTTCCTTAGTTAATCTCTTTTTCCTATACCTTATCATAGACAGCTAAAAGAAGTCAGTCACAGTTTCCTCTCTCTCTGTGAAAAGCTCCTTAGCGATCCACAAGTCCGTTACGTACATACATATTTTCTATGTTTCATTTTACTACAGGGACAGTTATGCAGAATGTTTCATAATGACAAAACATGGGTTACTATTTTCAAACCTTCAATATCAATCTCTCCAGTGCTTTTTCAGCTTTTACTAAAGTTTGTTTGCCACTCTTCCAGCCTCTGTTAACAGCTTACTTGCCATTTTTTCCAGCTTATACCTGCTTGGTCCCAAAGCCAATGGCATATATTATAGGATTTTGTCAAAGTAGAGACCCTTTTCTATGTATTAATTTCTGTATTTATCTATTACTTTGTAAAAATGTATCCTATAAATTGGGCATTAAAAACAACAACAACGAATTATTTTTCATGATTCTGTAGGTAGGGTGGGAGTTTCTTCTACTGGTCTTGTCTATCCTCACTCATGTGCCCAAAGCCATGACATGTTGGGAATCATTAATTTAACAGCCATACCACAGGGATGTTGTGCAAAGAAAGAGAAGTTAATGTCAGCCATTTTGGTCCAGAAAATTCCTTCTGAAAACACATCTGAACAACAATTAAAAACAACAAAAACTTTAGGTACAATGAGCCTCAACATTTAGCACCCATTTCCAAGCAGGTCCTTTTATATTAGAGATTTCAAAGCATCCTTCTCTTTAGAGAGAGATTTTAATTGATGAAACATCCCATTAGAGAATCACATCCTTGTCAGCAAGAAAGAAGGGCAAATTTTGACCAGTTCATGAACATATCTAATTTGACTGAGAAAACAAATCTATTGGTTTTGGAGCCTCTAATGACAGTAAGACCAAAGAGAATACAAACAAATCAGGTTTTTCTTTTTCTAGAAATGACAACATATCCTACTATTAAGAGCCCATGAAGGCCATCTAGTGCAAACTTGAAACTTATGGAAAAAGACATTCAAGACTTTTAAGATTCATGTTCTTTATCATTCCTGGCTGCTCAGGCCTTTATCAACCACAGTGGGGCATCTCTCATTAATGCTTCCCTTTGGTGGCAAGCATTTTCCCATACTGTGGACTTAAATAATTAAAAGATTAATGGCATTTGTGGTATAAGCTTCAAAATTAAGTGAAGAAAATCAAAAGAACACAAAGCATTATTTTTTCTTTTACCAACATATTTCAGGACCAACAATTTCTCTATAAACTTCACTAAACCTGCATTGTAAACTGTCCCTAATTTTAGAATATTGCACTATTTTTTGTTTAAGAAAATCGGTATTCAAAAATTATCTCAAAGAATTATATGAATAAAAAAGTTACTTTTCAAAGATATGCACTTGTTTTTCATCTCATAGTATATAGCATTTTACCTTTTTTCCATGTGCCAGCTGAATTTTGCCATAATGTATGAATGACAAACTCCTGGTTTTAAATCTCATCAGTGTATTCCTTCCTTTGCTTTTAATGTGTCTATAAAGGAAAGATGTATCTATGTTCATGTGTACATACTTGATTTAGTTTGTTGGTTTTACTGCAAATAAATTATTTTTAACAGCCATTCATTACTTACTGCAGAATTTCATTTTCATATGAGCTACACCCCTTAAAATATGAATAATATGGTGAGATTGTTCCCTCTTTTGAACATTTGATTACTACTACTTATCATAATAATATTATTAATGAGGAGGTAAGTAGCTGAAATTTTATAAAATCAAAGTTATTGATTAATTTCAAGCTAAGAGCAAAAATGTAGTTTGAGCAAGATAAAAAATACCTGATAGTCAAGGCATTGATAAAAATGTCTTTTAATGCCTGAGTTAAAAGGATAGGCATCTTTGTTAAAATATGATGTGTTAAATTGATAAATACAATGTTTAAGAATTTTCAAGACCATTTCCAAAGAAAATGTTTCTATCACTGTAATTATGCCAATGATAAACACATGTCAATTTTGTCTCATTTAGCTTATGATGAGCTGGAATGTTGAGGGGTGGTGGGAGGTTTCTGAATAACATATATAGGCTGGCAAGGGAAGTATCTGAAGGAACATTAGGGCAATATTATTCCTTGAACTCCTTATGTGCCAGGCATCCTTTCGGAGAGTTAAATGAATTTTCTCATTTATTCCTCACAACAAACCCAATAAGTAGATACTACTAAATCCATTTAATTGTTTAAAAAATTGACATTATTCAGCTGATAAAGGATATCAGAGATCTAGCATCTCTCCAAATTTGTGGTTCTTTTACCCTTTTTAATTCCTTTCTGTTTATCCTTTCTCCCTTCCCTTCTCTTCTATTCTTTCCTTTCACCCTTCTACATACGAGAGAAGTGCGGGCTTATTAGCTTTGAATATTAGCTAAAATATTCATTTTGTAACTAAATTCTCATTGATGTTATACCATATCTTTGTACTTCCTCAGTTAAAGCAAAAGTGCACTGGATATTTTGTGCCTATAAATGATTATCTTATATCTGATTAAAAACACAAAATTTGGTTATGTACTGTTCATCTCAATTTTATATGTGTATTTTTAATTTTCATATGATAAGTGTGTACTTTTGCAATAGACACTCCAGGAAATAAGCTAAAAGTGTAATTTTCTTCAATGAGGTTGTTTCTTACTGTTGAGTTTTAGGAATTCTTCCTATATTCTGGATATTAACTCCTTACCAGATATATGGTTTGCAAATATTTTCTCCCATTTCACAAGTTGCTTTTCACTCTGATTATTTCCTTTGCTGTGCAGAAGTTTTTAAGTTTGATGTATTTTCATTTGTCTATTTTTGCTTTTGTTGTCTGTGCTTTTAGTGTGATATCCAATAAACTATTGCCAAATCTAATGTCATAAAGCTTTCCTCCCATGTTTTTCTTTTTTAGTTTTATAGTTTCAGGCCTTCAACATTTAGGTCTTTAGTCCATTTTGAGTTAATTTTTGTATATGATGTAAGGTAAGGATCCATCTTCATTCTTTTGCATATGGATCTAATTTTCCTAATTTTATTTATTGACGAGACTATCATTTTTCCCCATTGTGTAGTCTGACACTCTTGTTGAAGATCATTTAGCCATAGAAACAAGACTTTCTAGGCTTTCTATTCTGTTCCATTGGTGTATACATGTCTGCTTTTACACCAGTACCATTTTGATTTTATGATAACTTTGTAATATATTTTGAAATCAAGAAGTGTGAAGCTCCCAGCTTTGTTATTTCTCAGGATTGTTTGGCTTGTAGGATATATATTTTGAATTCCTCTTTTCATCCTAGTCACTCTGTGCCACCTATATTCTTTCTCTCTCTCTCTCTCTTTCTCTCTCGATCTGTGGTAAGCAATAAGTCCCATGCCTTTTACTGAGCTGGTGAAATTGGGGGTAAGATCTATAATTTAGAAAACCATGGAATTGTTTTTCTCAGCATAAAGCCACTTGGCTCAACTCACATACTCAGTCTAATCAACTAAATTCGTCCACCTGAGTTTCATATTTTATAGTCATAGAAAGGAAACAACTTAATATCCTAAATATCATAATTTGAGTCCAGGAATAAAACCAACTCATCACTCTTAAAACCCAGCTAATGGTGAAACTGGAGACTGCACCAAAGTTACACAGCAGCTGAAATAGCACAAGAAATGGATTCCACATGAAAAAAGCAGGAAAGAATGAAAGTGACACTTATTGCACTTGATCCTGTTTATTTTTTTTTTCTGGAGAAAGCTATGTACTTACATTTATCAGGTGGAAGATGAGCTGCAGACAATGATCTTATTGATGTGCTGAACATTCTGATTACAAAAATAAAGTCCTCAGAGGATTTCATATGTTTCAATATTAAAACTAGACTTAGGTCAAAAGTAGCAATTGGTTAATTTTTACAAAGGTAAATTTTCCAGAATTCTGAATTACTGCATGTGATATTCTAGAAACAGACTTGTCAGTTTGCCAAGTTAAGTAAAGGTGATATTGTTCCTATCTCCATACTCTTTGCATTCCTAGCAAAGGAACAGTATAGTTTGCTTCTATGTCATATAATTTTCAGACCTTCCTTTGTCCATCAAAGATAATTTCAGTTCTCCAGATGCTAATATTTACTTCAGAAAAGAAAAATATAGAGTTGGGGTCAATGTCTGTGTTATGGGTTGCTTTATCAAATATTAAAGCATGAATAAAGGATATGTTGTTTGAACAACTAATTCCAACAATGGATTCATTCAGCTTTCAACAGTTAGACCTGTGTCCGTGGTATCAAAGCCCCTGGGTTACTTTTTAAAGAGTCTCTTTTGCTTTACGTGGTGCATCAGCAGTTATCTTGGGTCAACTAGAGCTATGCAGCGGAGGGTCTTGGATTGTCTCTGCAATGCCAGGCTTTTATCAGATTGACACATGGCGACGATGAATTTCATGTTAGGTGTAAAACACCATACTCTCTTTGCGTACCGACTTCAGGACAAGCCCAATCAGCTACCAAATGAGCCTAGATGGGACTGTGAGAAAGGCTGGACAAATCTGTCACCACAGACTAGAAAGCATTCAGCTCAGTGTTGTCAGGATAAAAAAAAAAAAAAGAGAAATCTCAACATCAGTTGTTCAATAAAAGCAATATAAAATTTTCATATAATCACAGAAAAGTTTTCAGTGAAAGAATTAAAAAAAAAGATATGCTAGTCAAATAGGTAAAAGATATCAGACAAAGTTAACGTTAAGAAAAAAAACATTATTGGATGGTTTCTAAGAAGACAAAAATCAAAAACTGAAGTAATGGAGTGATTCAAGCATCCATTGTGAGCTGGGATTCTCTTCATTTTTATACTATTGATTATATAATTTTATATAATACAAATTGATTTTTTTAACTTTTTAAGTGTAATGGATTCCTAGTAGATCTACAATTGTTCTTGTCAGAAAGTGAAATTTCATTTGAACTCTTTGCACTAATTTAGATGATCAGGCTTCTGTGGTTCTACATCCTTTCTCAATTTTAAGCAAATGCATTATTGACATTATTTAAAAATCTTTGTTTCCTCCTGCCATCTAATATGCCAAGACAGCAGGGGTTCAAGGAGTAAGACCTTATTCTAATTGCCTAAAAGTCTGCATGATTAGGAAGCTAAATGCGCTATCAAATATTTAGGTAACTATTTTTTAAATTTTTATTTCAGATAACTAAATAGAAATATTTGTTTTAGTATCATGTTAAGCATTTTTTCTAAAAAGGGAAGAAAAGAAATTTGGACACTAGATCAGCAGCACCATTTTAGTATAAGATAGCTGTTACATTTCATATTATTCCATGGGCTTAGGAAATCTAGAATATTTTGACATGCCCACACTGAAGGCTCCAGAGTTAATTTTTGATTGTCATACGACAAATTAATAACATGGTGATACACAGTTTTGAGCCCACGCTAGCCTACGCGTTGACTCTGCGCCAAAGAACCAATGTCTCAGCTGATTCTGAGAAATCTCCTCTTCTATTCAACATAGTGCTCGAAGTCGTAGCTATAGCAATCAGGCAAGAGAGGGGTATGACGGGTATCCAAGTGGGGGCAGATGAGATCAAACTCTCCTTCTCCGCCGATGATATGATATTATACCTAGAAAACCCCATGGACTCATCCAAGAGACTCCTAGATTTAATAAATGAATTTGGTAAAGTTTCAGGCTATAAAATCAATATACACAAATCAGAAGCATTCATATATGCCAAGAACCATCAAGCAGAAACTCAAATCAAAAACGCAATACCCTTTACCATAGCCCCAAAGAAAATTAAATATTTAGGAGTATACTTAACGAAAGATATGAAAGATTTATACAAGGAAAACTATGAAACACTAAAAAAAGAAATTGCAGAAGATTTAAACAGATGGAAAAATCTACCTTGTTCACGTATTGGTAGGATCAATATTATTAAAATGTCAATATTACTGAAAGTGATCTACAGAATTAATGCAATCCCCATCAAAATACCACCAGCATTCTTTACAGAACCAGAAAAAATAATTCTTCACTTTGCATGGAACCAGAAAAAAACCTCGTATAGCCAAAGCAATTTTAAGTAAAAAGAACAAAATGGGAGGCATCAGTCTTCCTGACCTCAAGCTGTACTGTAAAGCAATAATAGTTAAATAAGCCTGGGACTGGCACAAGAACAGAAGCATCGATATCTGGAATAGATCCGAGATACCAGAGATGAAACCCTCAGTATACGGTAACCTAATCTTTGATAAACCAGACAAAAATATACAATGGGGAAGAGAATCTCTCTTCAATAAATGGAGAAATCAAAGTTAAATGAATGCATCATTTTTAAATCCACTACTCAGGTGGTGATTATTTTTTGTATCTGGGAAAACTCAGAAGATGGGGGCAGCACCAAAATAATAAAACGCCCTTAAAAAAAAAGGAATACCTAAAACATTAACCTTAACTTTCATTATCGTAAAATCATATTTGTGAGCATTGGGTTATTTTTGCTCAAGTGCTGCTATACATTAGGTTTCATTCATTCAGGTTTCTTGGGTATGTCCTCTTCGTATGTTCTGTGAATGACCAGGAATGACATGAGGAAGGTGTTCTCTCCTTGGCACCAACTTGGCTCAACTTTAGAGATACGTCTCAGATTTAAAAATGGTTAGACATACAAACTATAAAGGCATGAGGTCCAGAGATAATGACAATTATATTTCCTTCTTTCATCAAAAACAACTTTAAAATATTCACTTAGATTTTATGATAGAATTGTACTAGTTATAGTTCTATAGTAAAATAAAATACTAATACCAAGTCTGGTAGGGATGTTTATTATAGATTTACAATAAAATAAAAAAGCTATTGGAAGTATCTCAAGAATGGAAAAACAAGCACCACATGTACTCACTAGCAAATTGGTATTAACGGATCAACACCTAAGTGGACATTTAGGAATTACATTTGTCGGGTGTTGGGTGGGTGGGAGGGGGGACGAGGGGATGGGTATATACAAACATAATGAGTGAGATGTGCAACGTATGGGGGATGGTCATGCTTGAGGCTCTGCCTCGAGGGGGGAGGGGGGCATGGGCAATATACATAACCGTAATATTTGTACCCCTATAATATGCTGAAATAAAAAATAAAATAAAATAATAAAAAAAAAGCTATTGGAGTTGTGCTATATTTACAAATGCTCCATTTATATACATGCAAAAAAAATCAATATTAATGGTAAAATCTTAGGGCTTTAAAGAGGCCCATTTCCTCCTACCTACCTACCTTCATATATTCGAAATCTCAAAATGAGTTTTCATAAGCAACATTTAGGTTTGTCTTTTTTTGTTTTTGTTTTTGAGTCAGAGTTTCACTCTGTTGCCTGGGCTAGAGTGCCGCGGCATCAGCCTAGCTTACAGCAACCTCAAACTTCTGGGCTCAAGGGATCCTACTGCCTCAGCCTCCCAAGTAGCTGGACTACAGGCATGTGCCACCATGCCCAGCTAATTTTTTCTATATATTTTTAGTTGGCCAATTAATTTCTTTCTATTTTTAGTAGAGACGGAGTCTCGCTCTTGCTCAGGCTGGTTTCGAACTCCTGACTTTGAGCGATCCTCCCGTCTCGGCCTCCCAGAGTGCTAGGATTACAGGTGTGAGCCACCGCGCCCGGCCAACATTTAGGTTTGTGAAGGAAAAAATGAAAATTTCTGGTCCCTATCCTTCTTCCCTTCCAGCTTTAGGAGAGGTGGCGGCATATGACATTCAAAGCACAAACCAAGGCTGTGTGTGAGACCTCCTGTGTGTGATCCACGTGGCACTCTGCAGTGAGCAGACTGCAATAGGTCAGAAGGTCTATGAGCAAAGTAGTGTACCTGTATGTGTAAGTACCGCATAAAACTGATCCTCTTCAGACAAACACCCCCCACACACATATATGCAGAAGTTATAAGAAATATGTTTCTTGAGAGTAGCATTTTAGCTATCCTGTGTAATCCCAAGAACAAATGACCAATAAATACTTTTATGCTGCAAGTGCCGATCATGATTAAACAAATAAAGGCTTCTACATGGCCAATAACACACACACAAAAAAAAAAGAAAAGAAAAAAGAAAGAAGGAAGATATTAATATAAGCCAGTGATTGTGAAACAAGAAATTCGAGATACACAAATATCTCAAATGTTAATATACCAAGAAGATAGTAATTATGAAGGGCTATCTGAACCTACCCACCTTACTGAATACCCCTTAAAATTACTTAGCCAATTACTAATTCTGAATTACTTAGACTTCATGGGCACATGAGAGGATGGCCTTTTCCTGAGAAAGTATCTGAGCCAAAAATCTTTTCACAGGAGGAAACAAGAGGAAGATATTTCAAAGTGGGTATCAGTACGTCAGCTTGCCTGTAAGACACTTCCTCTATGACTATCTATTTATGTTTTTGATTTGTCAAACAGGCCTGAAAAAATTCTCATCTTTTTGTTATTGCTAAGTGATTTAAAAGTTGCAGCACACAAATGCTAATAAATCTGAAAACATAAATAATCCTCTTTTGGAGAAAAGGTTTCAGCAATACACATAGTCTTGTAAGGACTCATTTTGGCTTCAGTCCTTTGATAGGAGAGGATGATGCACGAGTAGGTCCTTCTACAGCATTTGCTAAAGATTCCCTTGTCTATAAACCTTCAGCAGGATAAGGCCCAGCACCTCTTCCTTGTCGGTTCACGCCAGGGCGACACCAGGGTTTCAAGGGTGATCTGCCAGCAGCCCTGTGAACTGTGACGCACTGAGATCACACAAAAGTGGTATTTTGATTCCCTTCAAATTTCACATTTAGCACATAGTTGGGATATGAAGCATCCCTTGTAGAGAAGGCAGCATCCAAAGGAATAAGCAGGACATGTTTAAATAATACACACTACCAAATTTCACGGTTGTCCTTTCAGATTCAAATGGTACTAAGAACACTGTCATGTTCAACTGAAAACGTTTTATGTCTAAAAATATAATGTTGAAACAAATGACACAGTGAGAAATAAGACTAAAATTTATTTTTATAAAATAGTCCATAATTTCAGATACAAAATGCTATGTATAACCATACTTAGATAACTTCTAAATTAAAATTCTAGGATTTGTATTTTTAAAAGTTATCTCTGGGTGAGTTTCAAATTCAATATTTTACAGAGTTTAAATGTCTATATTGAATCTTTATGTTTCTTTTTAAAGCTGGATGGAATGCGGCACGAATATATTAATTCTAAAATGGGATTCCTGAAGTCAAGAACTGTGTCTTCGGATAACCTTTCTCAACTCCTTAGAGCCAATGACTTCCTTAAAATTATACTTCATCTCTTTCGAGTAGGTTCCAGTTAGAGAGGTTCATGATTTCAGCTTCGTTTTCATATTTTTCTGTTTTTTGGATTCGTTTAGGTTATTTTGTCATCACGATTACATTGTATCACACCGACTCCCCAAACAAGCCGTTCATTGTATGCTGCCCTCAAGTATATCACTGAAATATAACCTAAAGGAAGAAATTAGACTTCTTGCTTCAATTTCCCTTAAACATCAGTAACAATTTCAATCATAACGACTGCCAGATTTGTGTTTTTTATTCTGGATTCCTAATTATATGGGATGATTGAAGATGATTCAAAAGTGTTTCAGAATCACCTACTGCCAAGATTCTGGAAAATGTCTTTTGCAAAATGGAATGTTCATGCTCTGAGGACTCTATTACATCCGCACCGACAGGCTCTGCGTGGCTTTATGGAATGGGAAGGTAAATGACTCGTTCATTGTAACTAACGTGGCGATGCCACCGCAGTCCTGCCACTCGGTCACTCAACAAATACGGGGAAACTATTCTGTTTCTACTTTCAGTTATATGTATTTGTATATTGTTGCTTTCTAAATATAAACAGTATAAACTCAGGAGAAGCATCCTGATGACTATTTAAATGTTATGGTCATTTTTGTGTAGATCTTATAAAAGTGATCCAGACCATGGGCATCTACATCGGAATAATGAAAGGAAATGATGTTTCCTAAGAAGTCTCTAAAATGAGCAATGTTTTAATAGATGGTTTAGTTCTCAAATATCTCTTTCTTTTAAACTCATTTGTTGTATGGAGCTAGTAAATAAAATAAATTCTTGGTTTGTTTTATAAATCAGCAAGTATTAAATATTTACTCCACTACCATGCTTGAGACTTCGATAACTCTTGCCTTTACCCTCATTTGCAAAGAAATAGTTGGATATCTTGATTTCTTTCTACTGAAGTTAATAATAACCACCTGCAATAACCAGTATTATTTGTAAGTGCATGCACACACGCACAGAATAACAATAAAATCAAAAGGTCTATTAGGGGAGTATGTTAAAAACTTCATTACAGAGAGATGGCCAAGAAGGAGAACCATGACTCCTTTCTCCATTATTATAAGACAGACTATTTATAAGATGTAGTATTCTGCAAGGCCATGGCATTGTTTTTATCCATTGGTACCACTCCTTTTTTTCTTTTTCTTTTTTTTTTTTTTTTGCATATGCATCTACAGGGTTTACATCTACAGGCAAATAAGGACTGTGAAGCCAGTAGGTTAATTTTGGCTACTTCTGTCATGCTGATCAGGTGAGAAAAATCTGGGATTCACATTAGGAGCCCTTCTGAATAGTTTAATTCCTTTACAGCTCCCATTAGCTGTCAGCTACACCATGGATATTGTCCATGTGCACTTTGAGGTAGTCATTCCTTGTAAACTTCTTATGGCAAAACTGGCATTCTGCCAGTGGACGATTGGGATTATGCGTCATCTTGTGTCGGATCAGCATTTTCTTCAGGCTAAAAGCCAAGTCACAAACCTAGAAAAGACCCAAAGATACCAACCACATTAAATTGAAAAACCTGAAGATATACCAATTTATCATTTATACAATACACATTATGCAAATTCCTGCTATCAAGTATGTAGTTACAGGCATAAAAACAAAAACCACTCTTGGAATAATAGGGCTTCATGCCCAAAATAATGGACAAAGAAAATTAATGACAGTTCCCAAGAGTTACTTGCATTTAATTTTTGTTTTCTGTGCCCCGATCACCCTCCTCTCCCCCAGCTGCTGGATTTAAACACCTCTAGAGAAACAACTCCCTGGAAACAATAACTTTCTTACCATAACGGAGTGTATTTGCCATTTTACATTAAACCTCTTACGCAAAATGCTTTATGGTCTAGATGACAACCCTCCATGTGGCATAAATGGCACAAGACATTTCTCACCAGTGATCCTGTGAATTCAGTCCCACTTGTAAAGCAAAAGGATGACACTGCCTTAAACATAAGCAGAAATGTCTGACCCACTATTCCATTCCTTATTTTTTATTTTCTGTACTTTGTTTAACGAAAGACTATAACAAGTTTACTTGTCATAAGCTCTGCTACACCCACACCTGGCCCAACATACGTTAAATAGCCTGCTAATTTAAAATATTAAATTGACACAGGACATGGAAGGCATAAACTATCCAAGTTATAAAAGAAATGGAAATGGAATTCAAAGTTTGATGATGTTATTCACATAAATTCCATTTACATGGAATTCTCAAAAGCACATCCATTGTACAGTAAGGCATGCTCAAACAATGTGAAAACACCATGAAAAACATAATGGCTGTAAAATGAGAGGGGAAATGGCTTGTAAAAATGTTAAAGCAAACGAAATTTGCTCTCTCTCTATAGAGGAAGGAGGATTGACATTCACAGCAACAGGAAACTCAGAAAGGCGCAGGCCCCCAACGTGGTAAGGAGGGACAGTGACCGGTCACAGGGAGCAGCATAGCGTGGCAGAACGAAAACAAGCTGTGAAGTCAGACCACTTTCCCAGGAAGTCTGCTCTGACCTCCCAGTTTAAACCTGAAATGTGCCATCCTCTCTGCATCCCCTTTACTCTGCTCAAAGTTACTTTTTACACAGTATTTGTCACCTTCTGACTCACTACAGTTAATTCGCCTGCCCCCTTGTTTGTTGTCTGTCTCCAGCACAGCTCTGCGAGACCCTCAGCATGTGAAGGCAGGGATCTCTGTGTATTTATCAACTCATGTCTTCTCCTAAGGCGCGAGGCAATCTGTGGAGTGAGTACTCCATCAGGATTTGTTGAAGAACCAACTTGAGTTTGAATTCTGACTCTAACTCTTACTAAGGAAATTTAAACAAACCAAGTATCAATTTTAACTTTGGTCCCCTCACCTGTAAAATCACAATAATGGTAGTTACCTTACAGGATTATTAAGATTAAATAAAATAGTCTATGTAAATAGGTATGATATTGCAAACACTTAAGTTTTAGTGCCTATTTCTTTTCTTTCGTCTTCTTGAGCAAGAAGTATCAGCAGCAGATTGGAAAGAATAAAGTAATGTTAATAGAGGGGGCCGAAAGCCACCAGAGGTGGAATAGAGAGAAAACACAGTTATTTTAAAGAGTGGTAGTCCCCAGAATATCCAAGTAATTTTGCAAGCAAATAGGATAATTTCCCAAAACAAGCACAATGCATCCAATTAATCTCAGAAGATGACATTTTTCTTTAGGAATAGTTCGTAAGCATATGCTTTGTAATCATAATTAAAAACAGATGACATACCTTTAAAACAACTAAAGAACAAAACTAAGTCTACATAATAGAAATCAGGGGGGAAAAGAAAAGACATGAAAGAGCTTAAATATGATAATATACTATATAAATATATGAATTATGATATTGATATAAAAGAATTAAGCATCCTTATTAAAAGATAAGACTCTGAAATTTTGATAACAAGTAAAATGCAAACAGATAATGTATTTAAGAAATACATTTACAAAAAATAACACATAGACACACAAAGACAAATTTTAAAAGAAGGTTAGAATGTGCATAGAAGTGTACAAAATGATGCTGATTAAGTGTGACTGGTACCAAGTAGAGCTTCCTCAAAAGCATCTTGGACAGACAGAGAAAGACAGCAAGATTTTGAAGACCCAGGGGTACCACCTGTGTGAATATCTCCTTGTCAAAGTTTTATATACAGGATGCTTACACAGAGTTATTTATAAAATTGAAATATTACAAATGACTTACTTGCCCAAAGTTAGTAGTTATATTCATTTTGATATAATCAGATACAGAAATATTTTTCAGTTGTTAACAAAAGGTCATGATTTTAAAATATTTATGTATTTCATTTTTATTTTATTTATTTATTTCGAGACAGAGTCTCGCTCTGTTGCCCTGGCTAGAGTGCTGTGGCATCAGCCTAGCTCACAGCAACCTCAAACTCTTGGGTTCAAGCGATCCTCCTGCCTCAGCTTCCCAAGTAGCTAGGACTACAGGCATCTGCCACCACGCCCAGCTAATATGTTCTATTTTTAGTAGAGATGGGTGTCTCGCTCTTGGTCAGGCTGGTCTTGAACACCTGACCTCAAGCGATCCTCCTGCCTCGGCCTCCCAGAGTGCTAGGATGACAGGCGTGAGCCATCGCACCTGGCCATGTTTAAGATATTTAAAGGAAATAGAAAATGGGAAGGGAAGAAAGAAGAAGAAGAAGATCAATGCAATTTAGTCTAAAATACTGAAATAAAAAGTTTAACCCTATCTGAATAAATAAATATATGAGAGAAATGTCAATAGATTAACATTAATGTTAAGTGACATCAGCTGGGAAATTGAGGATCATGTTATTTTCCTTCATTTGTTTCTGTATTTCCTCATGCTTCAGGAATTAAAAAGTAAACTTTTATAATCAGAGAGAAAATATTATTTCGGCATGAAAAAATATAGTTGATTGTGTGATGGTTCTATGTGCTCATCTCCCATCCAGTAGCAAGACTTCTCTGCCTTGCTGTGGCCTCAGTTCACACTGCTCCTCGGCCTGGGATGCTCTTTTCCCCACCGCTGACTTTCCGCATCTTTTAAGCCACTTAGAGTCACTTTCTTCCCTAACTACTGATTCATAGCCTCAGGGCTTCTTTTTCCTTCCCTTTCCTAGTCTTATCATTAATTGTAATCCGATGTTTATTCATGTTTATTTGATTCATGTTATACTCCACGAGAATGTGAGTTCTACGAGGGGAGAGGAGGCCCTGTCCACCCTTCCACCCTAGCGTCCAGCACGGGGCCTCAGCTTAAGAACTAACATACAGTTTTCACTAAGTGCCAGGAACTACTCTTAGCAATTTCTGAAACTTTTCCAATCCTCACAACCACTCTTTAAAGTCGATATTAGTGCTGTTATTATCCCCATTTCACAGAAGCAAATGGAGACACAAAAGCTTAACCAGGTTTCCCGAGTTCAAAAAACTAGGCAGTGGTTTCCAGAGTCTAAACCTAGACAGTCTGGGGTCGCAGTCTATACTGCCTCCCAAGGGTTGGCAATTAATAAAGGATCTCACTTCAAGCACAGATATGTGAGCTGACCAGGCTTTTTTTCCATTTGCCTGGCTGACACCACTTGAAAAACTAAAAACCACTTTGAAAATATAAAGAAGGTTCTTAGACAGTTCAGCTCACCAGTGGCAGGAGGGATACAAAGTGCGAATCCATTTGCACAGTCGCCATGGGAAAACTGCAGCAGCGAAAGATGGAGAAAACGGGGAGGAAGTTGAGTAAGATGCTGAAATCACCGATAATGGCTCGGAATTAAGGAAGTACTAGAAGCTCCACGTAGGAAATGAGATGGGAACAATCCAACAGATTGTTGGATGAGAGCCAGAGTAGAGGGTTAAATGTCAGCAGAGAGTACCTCATGTCACAGTTATAAAAGTGACTACCTGACATTCAAAGCTATGTTTTCATGAACTTAAACGCAGTCATTAAAAAGATTCCAAATGATGACCTGTATAAATCAACCCAATGCAAGAACATTTATAGCTGTTTTAAAATAGGAAAGAGCAAGAAAGAGTTCAAATTGTGCAACAGGGATGCTTCCTTTTCTTTCTTTCCCCCTGTGGTTCTTATCCAACCCTTTGCCCTACTTTGACTTAGTATTAATTTGCATGTGAATAAATGGAAAAATATTTATTCTTACTATAAGCAAAAAGTAAACTGATTTTGTTTAAAAAATAAAATGAAACAAAGTATTTAATAGAAAGTGCCTTGAGAGATAGGAATTAGAAATTCCATATACACATCTTAAGTTAACAAATATTTATCACATACAATGTGTCTACCACTTCACTTAGAAACAGAATGACAAAAAGTACCAAAGAGTACCCTGTCTTGCCCTTGGATAGTCCACAGTCTCAGGAATAATCTTTGCAATGCCATGAACGTAGGCCAAGAGAGGCACAGAGGAGAGTACGATCCCTGGCCAGGAGAGAAGAGGGATGGCTTTCAGGAAGAAGTGGCATAAGACCTGGATCTGGAAGGATGCATAAAGGCTCAGCATGTCCTAAAATGGGGAATAATGTTCCAGGGAGAGGGAAGAGGATACACAGAGTGACTGAGGGTGTGAAGAACATGGCTCAGTTGGAGAAGTGAATATAGTTCAGAAGAATAAAGCAGAAGATTAGACATCCTTAGGGAAATACATTGGAAAGAAAAGAGTCCAAGGCTGGAAACAAACCCTGGAGATCCTGGTAATCATAACAAGAAAGTGGAAGTATATTCTCTAAGTGGTGGAAATTCACCAATGAATTCTAAGTAGAGACTGGAGCTAAAACATCATTCAGTTAGCAAGATGGAGAATATGAAACTGCAGCAAGGGAGGCTAGTACTATTGCTCCACTCCAAGACAGAAATTATTTGGACACGAGCTAAGACAATAGTTATTAATTCATTTATTCATTCATTCAAAAATTCACTGAATGCTCCTTATATGTGAGGCATGGTTCTAGCTTGAGGATGCAACAATGGATCATAAAGAAAAAACACTGCTGTCATGGAACTTATAATAGATGATAAATTATTAGACAAATTAGCAAAAGCAAAAGAACAAATTCTTAAGCAAAAGAACAAATTGGGAGGCAATAATTTACCAGACTTTAAGCTATAAACAAGGCTATAGTGACTAAAACTGCATGGTACTGGCACAAGAACAGAGAACTAGATCCATGTAACAGAACTGAGAACCCAGACATCAAACTAACCTCATATAGCCATCTGACATTTGGCAAAGCAGACAAAAACATACACTGAGGAAAAGAATCTTTATTCAATAAATGTGCTGGGAAAATCAGATAGCCACATGTAGAGGACTGAAACAGAATCTGCACCTCTCACCTCTGACAAAAATCAACTCACTATGGATAACAGACTTAAACCTAATGCGTCAAAGTATAAGAATTCTAGAAGAAAATGTTGGGCCAGGCACCATGGCTCATGCCTATAATCCTGGCTCTCTAGGAGGCCAGGGCAGGAGCATTTCTTGAGCTCAGGAGTTCGAGACCAGCCTGAGCAAGAACAAGATCCTGTCTCTACTAAAAATAGAAAAATTAGCTGGGCATGGTGGCACAAGCCTGTAGTCCCAGCTACTTGGGAAGCTGAGGCAGGAGGATCACTTGAGCCCAGGAGTTTGAAGCTGCAGTGAGCTATTTTGATACTATTGCACTCTAGCTGGGGCAACAGAGTAAAACTCTGTCTCAAAAAAAAAAAAAGAAAAAGAAAAAGAAAATGTTGGAAAACTCTTACGGACATCAGAAAGGGAAATAATTTATGAAGAAGACCTCAAAGGTAATCATGGCAACAACAAAAATAAATAAATGGGACCTGATCAAATGAATAAGCTTCTGTACAGCCAAGGAAACTATCATCAGAACAAATAGACAACCTACATAATGGGAGAAAACATTTGCATGCTATATATTTGACAAAGGGCTAATGACTATAATATACAAAGAACTCAGGAAAATCAGCAAGAAAAAAATCAAACAACCCCATTAAAAAGTAGGCAAAGGACATAAACAGAAACTTTTAAAAGAAGATAATGGCCAAGAAACATATGAAAAAATGCTCAACATCTCTAATCATCAGGGAAATGCAAATCAAAACCACAAGGAGATATCACTTAACTGCAGTGAGAATGGCCTTTATCATAAAGTCCCAAAACGATAAATGTTGACAGGGATGCGGAGAGATAGGAACACTCATACACTGCTGGCGGGACCGCAAACTAGTACAATCTCTCTGGAAAGTAATATGGAGATACCTCAAAGGGCTAAAAGTAGAGGTACCATTTGATCCACCAATCCCATTACTGGGCATCTACCCAAAGGAAGAAAAGACATTCTATTATAAATACATCTGCACTGGAATGTTTATACCAGCACAATTCACAATTGCAAAGATGTGGGAACAACCCAAGTGCCCATCAATATATGAGTGGATTAATAAAACGTGGTATATGTATACCATGAAGTTCTATTCAGCCACAAAAAACAATGGTGAACTGACATCTCTTGTATTATCCTGGATAGAGCTGGAGCCTATCCTACTAAGTGAAGCATCAGAAGAATGGAAAAACCAGCACCACGTGTACTCATCATCAAATTGGTACTAATTGATCAACACTTATGTACACACGTGGAAATAAAATTCATCGGGTGTCAGGCAGGTGGGAGTGGGGAGGAGGGAATGGGTATACTCATCCCTAATGGGTGCAGTGTCTTCTGTCTGGGGATGGGCACACTTGTAGCTCTGACTTGGGCGATGAAAAGGTATTATATGTTACCTAAACATTTGTACCCCCGTAATATGCTGATATAAAAATAAAAAGAATAAATAAGTAGTAATAAATAAGAATAGTTATAAAAACATAATAAAAAGAAGAAAATCAAAGTAATATATCATACTAATAAAACAAAGGAAAAAAAACTACAAGGTCATCTCAATTGATGAAGAAAAGGCATTTGACCAAATCTAACACCTTACCTTGATTTTTAATAAAATCAGAAAATTAGGGAGAAGGGAGCTTCCTCAACATAAAAAGGGCATTTATTAAAAACTGCAAAGCTAACACCATTTTCAATGGTGAAAGACTGAAAAAGAATACAGAAGAATGCACCCCTATCTCGTACCATATACAAAAATTAACTCAAAATGGATCTAAGACCTAAATATAAGAGCAAAAACTATAAAACTCTTAGAAAAGAAACAAAAGGACAAAGCTTCATGACCTTGAATTTAGCAATGGATTCTTAGATATCACACCAAAAGCATGATCAAATAAAGAAAAAGGACAGGTAAAGTAGACGTCATTGACATTAAAACTTCTGTGCATTGAAGGATATTATCAAGAAAGTGAAAAGAAAAACATACAGAATGTGTGGAAATATTTGTATTTTATATAGCTGATAAGGATCTACTATTCAACATATATAAAAAAACTCCTACAACTCAACAAAAAGACAGACAACACAATTTTAAAATGTGCAAAATACTTGAATAGAAACATCTCTCCAGAGAAAACATACAAATGTCCAACAAGCACATGGAAAGATACTCTCAACATCACTGTTGTTAGAAGAATGTAAATCAAAACTACAATGAGATATTTCACATCCACTCCAATGGCTGTAATTAAAAAAAGGAAATAATAAGTGTTGGCGAGCATGTAAAGAACCTGGAATCCTCGTGCATTTCTGGTGGAAATATAACACGGTGCAACTCCTGTGGAAAATAATATGGCAGTTCCTCAAAAAGTTAAACATAGAATCACCACTCAGCTCAGCAATTCCGCTCCTGGGTATAAACCCCAAAGAACTGATAACGGGTACTCAAACAGATACCTGTGTACCCATGTTCACCATGGCACTACTCACAACAGCCAAGGCAGAAACTACCCAAGTGTCTCTCACTAGATGAAGGGATAAACAAATTGTGATGTATAAATGCCATGGAACGCCCTGCTACAATGTGCATGACCCCGAAAACATCACACTAAACGGCAGGTGCTAGTCCCAAAAGGTCACCTATTACATGATCCGTCTATCTGAGACAGCCAGAATAGGTAAGTCCATAGAAGTGAAAGCAGATGGGGAGTTGCCAGGATGTGGAGGAGAGACTGACTGTCTAATGGGTATGGAGCTTTACTCTGGAGTGAGGAAAATGTTCTGGAACCAGACAGAGATCGCAGTTGCACAACGCTGTCGACATACTAAATGCCACTGAACTGTTCACTTTAAAAAGGCTAATTTTTATGTTATGTGAATTTCACCTTAATTAAAAAAAACCAAACACATCCCCTTGGCAGGATGACAGGGTGGATAAAATAAGAAATGGTGAGGGTCTGAGCTATGAGTTACTAATAAATAGGAATGGAAACTGGAAGGAAGCCATGGATTTGAGAGCTTTTCAGGAGGGAGAAAGATTGGAGGGAGGATAAGAATGACTTCTATCTGCAATGAGCAGGCTCAGAGGACACGATTTTGTAGCAAAAGCAATTCTCTACTGAGCAGGCTGCGTTTCAGGCAAGTTTAGGAGGCGCTTAGAAATACGGATCTCTACTCAACAGACCAGTATGGGCTGCAAATGAAGACTATGGAGGTTTGAACGTATCATAGAAGCAAATGGGATAGAAGCAGACAAAAAATGTCATGCTTATAACATTATAGTCTTAAAAAAATAACAACATGATTCAATTTACCTATGGAAATATTCAACAAAAACATTCAGCATAAATAAAAGATGGGTTGAGCGAGATGGTAGGAAGATGTCCAAACACAGTTAACATTTAATTTCTCTTAAATATCAGTTACTTGCGTAGCTACACAATTAAATTATCCAGCTAGGTTTTGCCTTAATGAAAATGCTCTCGGTAAAAGCAGGAATGAGTTAAACCAACTGAAATGATTGAGCTAGGGCGCTAGCTCCAGTTCAGTATAGAGCCTTATACATGTACATTTCTTTCTCTACAAGTGGTTCTTTCCTTAAAGAAGTTTACTGCTGATAAAGGTATTTTTATGAGTAGGCCCACTGGGAGTACATTGTTTCCTTAACCTCACCTCTGAAGTTTCATGGAAGGACAAGGAAAGCATCTTGTGTTTGAGTTTCCTTTCATACAGACTGCTCACACCAAGATTTATCCATTGGGACATGCCGAAGGTGATGGAACTAAGTTCTTGAGTTTCCTTCAATATTTAAGGAGAATTCTATACTGTGCAATTTCATATATTACAACTTTAAAGTTTCTTCTTACACTGATTCCCTAACATCTGTGTCAACTCTGTCAATTGCCAATCTCACACAAAAGAACAGTGCTGGTTGAGAAACCATTGTTTTTCCTAAATTGATCAATGCTAAGGTTAATTTTACTGACAACAGTATTTTTCCTTTCATAAATAAAGTAAACAGCTATGTCAACTAATTCCATTTCAATTCAAATGTCATAAGCAGAAGACCTAAATACTTAGCAGTAGCACTATTTAACATAAAGGAGGTCTACATGTTATTTTGGAAATTCATGGGTTGGCTTGAACAAAGTAAATATCCAGGATCAGTCAAATCTCTGGTTTAACTGTCACTAACCTGTCAAAGATTTGGGCAGACATACGAAAGCTGCTTCATAGTATGATGCTTTCTAAGATGATCAATATGGAAGATTAAAAAAAAAAAGGAAAGAAAAGCATCATGCATTTATACCTTGGAAGAACAACTCAATGACATTAAAACAAAGTGCAAGTATGTCTTAAAGAAAAATCAGAGTTTATTTGCTGCCATGAAACCAAGATAAGTAAGATGACTACAATGTGGTGACATGGATTATGCAATCAAAAGCTATAAACAACACAAGACATTAACAAGCACAGATCAGCACTACAAACACAAACACACACACAGATGCACACACACACACACAAACACACACCTCCTGTGATTGGAGGACACCATGGAAAGAAAAGAAAATCCAAACTCACATCACACTGGAAAGGCTTTTCTCCGGTGTGCGTCCTCTTGTGCTCATCCAGCCCTCGCTTCTGGCTGAAGGCCTTGCTGCACTCTGAGCACTTGTACGGCTTCTCCTGCAACGAAAACAGTGAATGGCTGAATGCAGAGCCCTCCTTATTAAGGTGTGTGTTGAGGGAGGAATGTGAACTTATCAAGGACTGTAGGATGCTGCAGTAAACTCACAGGGATGCTACGAGCTGTTCTGCATTTTCAGGGGAAAGAGCAATGATCAACATGTGTTGGACGCTGGAGACTACTAGCTCTAGGCGACCGCAGTCTCAACATCAGATTGTGCTACATTTCTGTCCAGGGTGTCCTATCTTTGCACAGCTGGATTTGGGGTGGTTGCTGAGATCTATCCACTTCAATTGAACTCTTGGGTAATTTCTTTTGGTCCAGAGGTGCCATAAAAATTTACTGAGACACTGAGGGGCACCAAATATCCCTTTACCGAGATACCAGAAGAGTCTGGGGAGCTCTGATCTGGATGGGCCATCGTTTACTATCTCAGATGGATTCCTAGGAATGAAAACCTCAAAACTAATTTTTCTACAGATTTTGGGGTAAGTTTAAAAACTAGAGCTCATCTGTGATTTATGTATTTTCATGTCTATTACCCAGTATTTTTCCCTGGTGAATGTTCTTTTATAAAATCTAAATTGCTTTTTAAAAATGATGCATTTTTATCATAAAAACAATAAAAACCCTCTTAAGGAAAAGAAATATTTCAAAAGGAAGAGAAAAATGTCCAAATTCCTTAGCCATCTTTTCTCTCTCTCTCTTTTTTTATTTTCTCATGGCCAGGACCATAGTTCATCCTTAGCCATCTTTGATGCTGGAAACTTAATTATATCACCATCATCTTAGTCTGGATTGAATTGTGAAATAAATTAGTGAACACTGTTCCATTCAAACAGCTGGCAAGTTACTACATAAATAAAAAGTTTTGTTTAGATTTAAGTAAACTCGCAATGAGATTTTTTTTTCAAATATACCTTTAAAAATATTGCTATAACACTTTTTTGGATTTAGGCAGTGTATGTATGTTTCCTGTTAACAAGCTGTATTCCTATCTTCTCCTTAGTATTAAAAAATTTTAACCTTTTGCAGACCAACAAAACAGTATGTAAATAAGCACGCAGACGTAGGTATGCCCCCTGACTAGCTTAGGAAATCAAATAATCTCATTATAGGTACACCTCCTGATGCGGGTCCACTCCGACCTGTAGCAATCTCCCATCTGCTCAGGAATGACCGCTCCCCCAGATATGCTATTTAGCATTTCCTTGTCTTTCTCTATATTTTTACTACCTCTATATGGATGGGACCCCAAGCAAAATATAGCATTATTTTGCCTTTAATAATATGTAAGTATCATAGTATCATATTGTGTGTATTTTTGTGTGTTCTTGTGAGATGTACTTTATTATTGCTCAACATAACTTTTATGAGCTTCTAGTCCTCCCATTAGTCCTATGAACATGTGTAGCTCCTACTCACCAATTTTTGATGCTGTGCAATACCCCATTCGATGGACTTATACCACAATATTTATTTACACACGTTCTTCAGTGATGGATAGCTAAGTTTGTGCTAATTGCTCACTCTTACAAATAACGATGCTCTGAATAATCTTGTGCATGTACACTTCAACACAGGTGAGGGAAATTGAGTCAGGAATGTATATCTAGAAGCGGGATTGAATCTTCAACTTTTCTATGAATGGCCAAGTAGCTCTACAAAGTTAAACCATTTTACACTCCAATATCCAATGCATTCTTGGAATTCTATCAGTTTATCTTACAAAATTTGAGACTCTCATTCATTACACGAGAGTATATAAACTCAAAACTATTATGTTCTTGGAAAATAGGATCTTTTATAATTCTCACTAATTATATGAGGGTATATACATTTAAAATTATTATGTTTTAGAAAACAGGATCTTTTATAATTTTGAAGTGACTTCTTACGTGTAGTAATGATTTTTTAAATGAAATTAATGTGGTTGCAATATAGCTAATAAAAGCTTTTTAAAATTAGTATTTGCCTGGTATATCTATCTTTTTGCTTTCAGACAGTCTATATTCTTATGTATGAGAAATGACTCTTGTGAACAGGATACAACTGCATTTTTTTAATCCAAACTTTTCTATGATCCAAAGATTACATTTTTTTTTGGATGGCAATTTTTGCCTGTTTACATTTGTGACTATTGAGATACTGGAATATATTTCTAACATTTATTTTGTTGATTGCTTTTATTCTATTTGTTTTTTAAGTTTTTTCCCATATATTTTATTCCATGTTTTAGATTGATCATTTCCCCCTATACTTTTTTAGAAGTTACAAACTGTATGTCTCTCCTTTTAGTGGCTATCCTTAAAATTATTTATCATGTATGTTTAAAGCTAAAGTTTGTCTATGTTTTCCCACCTCCTGAATACTATGTGTACTGTAGAATGTTCCTGTCTTGTATGTTAGTGTGTAGCGGTACTGTATTTACATCTTGATCTTTAATGCTGGTCTTAGCTGGGGCTGCTCTAACAAAATACCATAGACTGGATGGCTTACATACAACAGAAATTTATTTCTCATAGTTCTGGAGGCTGGGATCTGAGATCAGGGTGCCAGCATGGCTGGGATCTGGTGAGAGCCCTTTTCTGGTTTACTGAAGGCCTGTCCTCACATGGCAGAAGGAAAGAACTCTGGTCCCTCCAGCCCCTTATGAGGGCACTAATCCCCCGCATGAGGGCCCCACCCTCATGACCTTATCACCTCCCAAAGGTCCCACCCTCCTAATACCATCACAGTGGTCAGGATTTCAACATAAAACTTTGGAGAGAACACAAACATTCAGTCCATTGCAATGTCTAATATGGTATCATAATTATTTTATATAATCAGTGTGGTTTAGCTTTATATACATTTGCTTTTTTATATATTTGATCTTCCAAGGACCTATTGGTGGTAAATTGTTTTTATTTGACCAGGAATGACTTTGTTTCTCATTTGTTGAACAAAAGTCTACAAAATCCATTAGATGTCTAATAGACTCACTCTATTCTTTATGTCTCTTGACCTCTCTTTACTATTTCCATCTTTTTGTGTTGCACTCTATATAATTTCTTTAAAGTCAGTTGATCGATTCTCTTTTTAGCTATGCATAACTCACTATTTAACAGCTTCCAAGGTTTTAATGTCTGTTAATCTTTAATTTTTAGAAGTTTTATTTGCCTCTTTTCCAATTCCATTTAATTTTTTGATACAATCTTATTTTCACTCATGTTTATGCCTATTTAAAAATATCCTAGGCATTTATATAATTTTCTGTATCTGATAAATCATTATCTTAAATTTTTTGAAACTCTAGTTCTGCTCTTTGTGGTTTCTCCTGTCTCCTGTTCCTGGTTCCTGTCTCCTGGTGTGTTTCTGGGATTTGAAATCATGAGCTCATGTTTGGTGGTCTTTATCTGTTAACATCCTGTGACCCCAAGGCGGAGGGTAAGTCCCTCCAGACAGCATTTGTGTTTGCTTCTGCCAGGCTCTTTGGGATGCTATCAATCAAAGACCATTTTAAGTGTATTTCTTGCCTTGGGGTTTTTTGGTGAGGCACGTATTTTAAGTCTGAACTCCAAACACAGTTGAGGGAAGGATTGTGGTTACAAACTCAAAGGAGAATGCTTTCCCTAGCCAGCAAATACCCCAAAATGGTTAAGTGTCCCAAGCACCAACCTTTGCCAAAGGTAGATTATTTCTAGTCCCCAATTTCATTTTTGAGCACAGCTTTTCTAGGGGCCCAGCACGATGGTGGGACAGAATCCCATCTTGCCCTGTAACCTGAACACCCAGCATGTCTCCTTTTGCCTGACACCATTAAAAACCCAGTCTTGAGGTTACCAGTACCAACAAACACACTGCAGATGCTACATCCTCAACTTGAGCTTATTCCTCTGGTTTCAGCTCCAGTTTTGTTTGTTGAATCCTGGGGGTTACTGTTACTATTTTACAAGTTCAGATGTTTACTATGTGTGTTATTTTACCCAGCATTAATAGGTGTTCCGTATGGGGCCCTTTTGCCAGTATATGGAGTGTCCACCATGGTGCCAGAAATGAAATTTTATGTATAATTTTAAAGATATAAAAATATATTCTAAATGAATGTTCAAAGTCATCAGGAAAAAAATTACTGAATTTTCTTTGCAGGCCAACAAACATGATGTGCTTTTCCCTCTAGTCAGAATAAACACAATCTCTTTTCACACCTATTTGGCACCTATTACTTCTTCAAATATTCCACAGGTTTTCAAAAACTTGGTAAGGAAAACGTAGTTTTAAGCATTTAGATCAGAAATAGCTTGTAGTTGCTAGGATTGCTGATGAAGGCTTTTATTTTATCCAAATGTTTTACTTATATTCTCAAAAACATACACAGATATGCTAGTATGAAGTACACAAGAAGAAAAAAGAAAATTTTTTCTTCCCACACTCTATTTGTAAGACCAGAACTTGTGAAGAAATGAGAGGCATGCCACCCGCAGCCCAGCGACAGCTGAGTGCTTGACAAAGAATGAGCTAAGATAGGGCCAACTACTCACACGCCCTTTGAAGAGAGTGAGAAGAAGTTTCAGGGAAGAGAAGGCAATGAAAATGAAGGTCTGAGAACCACTGATTAAGAACATTCCTCTTACTCTTTCCCACACTTCCGCTTAGGTGATACTATCTAGGTAAGTAACCTAAACATTGTCTCTACGGATTCTTAAGAGAGTGGTTCCTACTTGGTATATTGAGAATCTGGTACGGAATGAGGGCTTTGGGGTTTAAAAGAGGTTTAAAAACCCAAATATGTATTAAGCATTATCTGAATAAATAATGTCGTATGCACATACACACATACACACATACATCCATTCACAAACTGATAGTTTTCAAATGTTTATAGGTACTACTGATGATTAATTCAATATACTTCATTTACAAATGTCATTGAAATCATGTTACCTTAACTTATTCATTTTCTCCTTCGAAAGCTAGGGGATGAAATTTATAATGTTAAAAAGCTTCCTCCAATTTAAAAAGTGTGAGAATCACAGTTTAAAGAGGGATTCATTTGATTAAGTAATTCTCAATCTGCCAAAACTCCCTCTTCTCTACCTATAACCATTTGAAGCTCAGGGCATCCCTGGGGTTTTGTCCTAAGAGAAGCTCACAAAGGCCCCACGATCAGATTTCTATGTCAGTCTAGCAAGAAAGGTTCTCTGCACCCTTACGCCGGGACCAAGTAATGTAAGAAGTGGCTGTGTTTGCCCTTCAAATATCTGACTCTCTTCATCCCAGATCTTAAGCAGAGTCTACACCATGTCTAAAGATATGACAGGAAGAGATCAAATTCCTGACAAATATTGGTCAGACTATATGGTGCTCCTTGGAAAATCTTCTAAAGCTCACCCTTGAAAAGAATTCCAATATACAGCGGATGTCGTCAAAGCGAGTGTTAGAGAATCCCCTGCCCCAATAAATAGTACTTACACCAGAGGAAGAGCCAAGAGGTCATAGGTCACGTACCTCAAGAGTTAAGAGAACCAAATAAACTGAGATAGGAGAAAATGAATGCCTTTCCTGCCAGCTCCTTGCTTTCCTTACGGATTTCTTCTCGTCACCCGTGATAAGCCGTGTCAAGGAAACAGCAATCCTTACGTGGTAATCAGAGTTGGACAGAAAGGAAGGGCACAGAGTGGCTGAGTGGTACAGGGTATAAGATTAGGAGACACCTACTTCTGTTCCTGCCCCTTTCTCTGAAAACTGTGGAAAAAGTCTTCATTGTCTCTAGAGCATTCCTGAATATACTTAGCCCTAACTCTCCAGTCCAGAAGGATCTGTGCATATGTGCAAGGGGTGTAGGAGAACTTCGACGTCTAATCTTCAACCCCCACGCTCGTCATAAAGCCCACTGAGGATCATGGCGTCCAGGGTAATCCCATGGTGGCTGACACGGCAAGGAACCACGTGACACAGAAAGCTGAGGACGTCAACAACCCACAGGTGTGTGTGGCAGAGTGTGTAAGCATGTTTGTACACTGCTAGACTTCTGAGGACTCTACCACACCTTCTCCCATGTGCGAACTCATACGAATCATTTTAACATTAATCGTATCCTAATTCCATTACTTCTCTTCCTCTTCCACTCCATTACAAAAATTTTGAATATGAGCACAAAATCTGATTCAATAAAGTATTATGGAAATTGTTTATAACACTTTCAGAGTGGAAGATGTGGTATAAATTACACAGTTTCAACTCATTAGCTGGATTTAACTAGAGACAGAATGATTAGGTTCTTGATTAATTCGGTTTCTGAATGATTACACAATTTAACTGACAAATAGCTTGTCCTTTGTCAGCGTAACCTGGGCACCATTACTAAGTGGAGGCAATCTATTTGTCAGTTAAATTGTATAATCTATCAGAGGCAGAATTAATCAGGAGCCTAATCAGTCTAGCTTTAATCAAATGACGTTTGTCAGAATTCTATGCCCTGTACCCTGTGATATCGCTAATAAAAAGTCATATTTTTGGTGTTGCTAATACAAAAGAAAAGTAACTTCAAATGTTATATTTTTTTTGTCCACAGGAACTGAATTAATAAATCCCAACATCATTTGAGAGGCTTCTGTAGAAACAAAGTTACGCTTTTGATAAATGTTGGAGGGAATCTGAATGTGAAGTCCTTTGAAAGAGAAATTTATGAGAGGCTTTCTCGTAGTTTAGCTAAGGATTGCTTACCAAAAGGTAAAAATCATGCCCCAACTACACAGCCTACCAAAGATAAGCCTCGGCTTGTGGGAGGGATCTGTCATGGACAGATTATCTGTATACAGTAGGTACATCATCTAAAGATTCCCTGTGGTTGCTTCCTATGGTTTACATTAGACCACAGTCAAAGAGAAACAGAAAATATAATAAATGAGCTCGTTCTCTTGTAGTCAGAGGCCAGAGTAAAGGTGTCAGAAAGCCATAGGTGCTTAATATATGTTCTTTCATAATACTGGTAGCCTAACACCACCAAAATTAAAAAAGAAAAATTAGTAAGCAATTAAAAGAAAACAGGCAGATGTGGTGAGGCATGTCAGAGCCTGTGGTATTTTGAATATACATAAATACAGGTTTGCTTAAGACAAGGTTCAACTTGGGAGTGAAACACTTAGCTCCTCTGTTGTTGTATTTTAAGTGAACACACTCGACGGAGTGCATCTGTCTTGCTCAAAGCTGTAACAAAGCCACAGTGTCCGCACTTAATGAAATAACTTACACATGAGCAACCTGAATATCAAATACAATTTAGAGAAGAAACTCACCAAACAGGAATCAGATATGGCAGTGAGTCTTTGTCTCTTGCTCTCTCTCTCTCTCTCACACACACACAAAGATGTATTAGGATATAACAGTAATCTTTTGTTCCAAATTAATTTCATTTGATTACTTTTTCTAGATTAAATTATTGTATAGCTATTAATGTTTACCCTATTATAGCTCTGAAAAATGATATCTTTTGCCAGATGATCGTTTCCTTTTTTTCCCCTTAGAGACAGGGTCTCACTCTGTTGGCCAGGTTGGAGTGCAGTGGTACTATCATAGCTCACTGCAGCCTTCAATTCCTGGGCTCAAGGGATCCTCCTGCCTCAGCCTCCCAAGGAGCTAGGATCACAGGCTTGTGCCACCACACCTGGCTTATTTTTTATTTTTATTTTTTGTAGAGAGAGGGTCTCCCTATGTTGCCCAAGGCTGGTCTCAAATTCCTAGCCTCACGTGATCTTTCCACGTTGGCCTCTCAAAGTGCTGGGATTACAGGCATGAGTCACTGCACCCACCCTCATTTCCTATTTCTAAATTTAAAAAATCTTTAAAAAGCAAGAAACATAAATTTGGTATAAATTTCCTAAATATGAAATTTCCAAATAAACAGAAATTTTATAAATTTCTAGTTTCCCTTTTTTTTCCTTGTTGCTATAGCAGTAGTTGATCTTCTCTTACTGGACACACTACAAAGTGTGACACAGATGAAATCGGTGACTTATAAACAAAAGGGCTCCATTATGTTTTTAAAGAATTTGGAAACAATTCATTTAACTCTCAAACCTGCTCATCTGCAAAATGTTTTTTTTAATTTCCAATGTGGAATATGGAGCCTCAAGTGTAAGGATGATCACAGAAAGTCAGTCTTAGTCTCTTTCCAGCCCGCGCCCTGGCAAGACCCATCCGCCAAACCTTCTCCAGACAAGGCACAGAGCAGCTTACACCCTCCACTGTCGTCTAGAGCAGGGTTTCTCACCCGTTTAGGGCCAGATGATTCTTTGTGCTGGGAGCTGTCCTGTGCACCCACTGGATGTCGGATTTAAGCAGATGACCACACTCTTCCCCACCACAACTCCACCCTAGTTGTGACAACCCAAAATAGCTCCAGGCGTTGCCAAATATCTCCCCAGGGGGCAAAATCACAGACGCAATCACAGATAGGCAAGGATTCTCAATCTACCCCTAGGGAAAGACTGTATTTTTCCCAGTCAGTTACAGAGCGATACTCTCATAACATATAATAAAAATGAATGCCTAGAAAAATTGTCACGCACTTGAATGCCACGGCAATGTCAAAATGCTGTAAGAGTTGTAAACACCACCTCCTGACGACTTTACTTATCACAGACCGGAAACAAAGAGTTTGCGGGCTGCCACTGGTCTAGAATACAAATGTCTTTGATCACACTATGCCCATAATTCAATTTTATCTTCATTTAGGTGAACAAATTCTATAATACAACTTAGAAAAGGATATTTACCATCAAACTTACACCTTGAATTAAATGTCATTTCAATTTTACATATATAAATTCAAGTTTTATGTCTGGGGTGGGTTAGTGGGGGAGGTAATAAATGAGGAAAGGATTAATGCTTATTGGAGTTGGCTAGGGATAGATACATGAGGATTCATTATTCTATTGTCTCTACTGCCACAGGTTTGTGATTTTCCTTATAAATACTTAACAAAATGTAAACTGCTTTTATGTTATTCTAAAACGTACAACATTACCATTCTCCTTCCATTTCAGAGGTCCTATCTGTCTCCATGTAGGGGAACGATTCTTGAGATCAGGAAGAGGGATCACGTAAACAGGAAGCTGGCTGGAGCGTCAGAAGCGCCATCTTGCTTGGCTGCTCAGAGACAGCCCAGCACTTCAGTGACTGCCTCGCTGTTAGCCACAGAAACGCGGCCTGGTGCACAACAGATTCCCAAAACCCAGCCCCCCTCTTCCCCAGCCCCCAATTCCCAGGCTGTTCACATGTGTTGGGGCTGAGGGGCTTCTTGTACCGCAGGGTATCGGTGTAACCGGGTCCACATCTGCACCTCACGTGGTACTTCGCACACTAGATCCTCCAAGAATAAAACAGAGCTCCAGACAGACCCATGGTGGCCCTGACCACTGACCAGAGGTCAGCCTTGACCTGTGCCCCTCAGTGCAGCAGAGACTGTGAAACCCATTCTAATATTTCCAGATTCTTCCACTTTCCTAGATGCCAGGTAAAATCAGCAATCTGCCCTCAGGAAGACTGGCTTGGTGGCCAAAACATCAAATTGGCAACAGAATCGCAGGTGAAATTTAGAGGATGGTTTGCAAGTGTGGCCCCAGGGATTTCTGTGGCACATAGCTACGGGGACAGATCTACAGCTCGCAGAGCAGCGTGCCATATATCTAAGAGTCCCTCTTAATAGCCCTGTTTCTGAAAGTGCATGTGCCACCAGCTGCATACAATCAAAATACACTGAGTTTCCCCCTCTAACAAGCAGCCTTGTCTAGAAAACGTCTTTTACAGATGTTTATAGCTTTTGTGGCTTTTTATTCACCGTCTTATTTTTATAGCTGGTGTGATCTTTCAACATATGACAAAACATACCCATGGCCTAGTAAACAATGCACCTAAAAACTATAACTCTTAGGAAGCCTACAGAAAGGTAGGAGAATATTTAGAGCGGGTTTCGACATAACACATCCATAATTGGTTTTGCATTGTAGCTAATGGAAAACACACTTTCTATAAACTAGGAAAATGAATTGCACAATCCATATATAGAAAACTAAAAATAAGCACAGTAAATAGGATATAATTTTTCCATTAAAGTGTTGCATAAAATCTTTAAATAGCAATGAGGCACCTGGTCCCTTTTTAAACAATGCTCCCTTGAGGCCCACAGAATGATGCGTGTAAGGGAAGTGACCGGGCAGCCAGAAAGCCCCAACCCTTGCGCAGGCGTGACAGAAGAGCTCATCTGGCATAAAGCAAGCAAAGGGTTATTCAATCTAGCTCAAAAGCCTTATTTTCCTGGGGCTGCAGGAGTGGCCCTAATTCGTCCATTTGGAACAGTGAGACAAAACCGACCAAACTAAACTTTTCCCTCATACACTCCTAATTTCTAGTCCAGTAGATTTCAGCCCTGCCTGCACATTCAAATTTTTAATCTTTTAAAAAAGATCCCTGGGGCTCACCCCTTGAGAGCCTGACTTAACTAGTTTGGGCAGGGCCAGGGGGCACTGGCATTTTAAAAGCCACAGATGTGCTTCTGACGTGCAATCAGAAGTGAGAACTTCTTAGCTGGTCCACTATACTCTAAGGTAATCCTTGCAAAGCTAACAATTACAACAACAATAGCAGCAACAATAACAACGTCTCCTTTTCCTCCTCCTACTCTTACTTACACTCCCCCACCCCTGCCCTGCTGCGCACGTTGACATGGGGCCGAGCTGCCTGCTTTGCACTGGCTGGCAAAGTGCTAGGAACTTTCAGAAACTTCTCCCCACCCACCCCCATTTAATTGTTAAGCAATGCTGCAAATTTGCTACGGTTATTCTCACTTTACAGACGAAGAAACATTAGCTTACAAATATAACCAAGGTTACACAATCGGGTAGAGAGGGCAGAAATTAACATAAGGCACTCCTAATCCCAGGACGGTGTCTAGAGCAACTCTGCTAGCTTCCTACCTAAGCCCTTTCCCTTTTCTCTGGCCGTGCTGGCAGAATCCTGGTTCTGTTTGGGGGCTTACCTTCCTTGTTAAGCGCCCTGGAGGAGGACATTCCTCAGCTGAGCCAAAAGAGTGACCCTTGATCAGGCTAAGTCAGTCTTAATTTGGAATCATCTGTGGAGCTTCAAAAAGTGCTGATGCTTGTGACCCACCCCCAGAGGCTGTGATTTCATGGTCTGTGTCGTGGCCTGGGCTTTGGCATTTTTAAGCCCCCAACTCCCGTGATTCTGATTGGCAGACACCTTTGGGAACCCGTGGGCTAATAATGGCAATGCCATCTCCCTTGCAGCAATGGTTTAGATTAGAGCATGTGACACCACTGTGGTTCCAGAGGAGAGAAGGTAAGTCTCCCCAGGAGATTCTGGAAAAGGCCCCTTCTATCTGTTGATGTAGACGGCGTAAGGAGGGGCTCTCTGAGCTGCCACAGCCATGTGCTGAGTACGTGAGAAGCCAGCTGGGAACCTGGGCCATGATGACCTTGCTGAGCCACTGCAGTGACCAACCATGGGACAGCCCTCCTGCCGACATTCTCGTTCTGTGACTGATTAAATATCCCTATCTTTTAAGGCCCTTTTAGTTGGGCTTTTGGTTAGGAATGAAATCACCCTACTGCCTGCCCCTTCCCAATCATCATGCCATACTCGAATGGCCCTATTCTAGTGAAACAGAAAACTTCTAGCCCAGATGGAAGGGCAGCACTGTGACAAAGAACAGAAAACTCAAAGTCCAGTGACTGGCTATTAAAAATGACAGTGTGCGACACAGTCTAACAACACCAGCTATAAAAATGGGAGCAAGTGTTCTTTTGTACGGTAACGTTTTTCTTACACACAGAGTTATAAAGGGAGCTGAAAATATATTTGCTGATAAGAATTTTGAAAACAATGTTAGACTTGTGCATTGTAAAGAGTGTCCTTTGTAATCCTTGAAAGAAAAGGAATGCTGGTTAAGTGAATGTTTTTATTTAAATTATCTAAAGGGAAACTACACTTTCCCTGCACAATGATTAATTGTTTAAATTTTATTTTCAAAAATCTTACAAAATCATATGAACAAAATCATATGAACAGGAAAATTTTATTATAAGAAAAAAGTTATGCACACCATCTTAAACAACTATGAATCAAACTTTGAAATAGAAATGCAAATTATAATGAAAATATAAGGAAATATAAAGAGAAGAGCTAGAAAAGAATATAATGGAAGTAAATATGATCAAAAATATAGAGGATATATAGAAAACATAAAAACATATGTCACACCTACACACACACACACACATCCCTCTACACACAAAAATGCATATAGTGTCCAAGACAAAAATCTTACATTTCAAATAAGAGTGAAGTCAACTATGAAAATAATAAATTTTCATATCTGTATAATAAGAGCATAGGTCACTGATCTAACTACTTTATTATCTTGTCATGTATTGTCTTCATTGCTGTTGTTTGTTTTATGCTAAAATTTCACTAATGAAAATCAAAACAAGTCGTATAAATTTATGATAGCCAAAGTTCTTTTGCATGTTGCAGAGAACTTCATTTACCAATGAAACATTCCTGACAAATTTACAGTCTCAAACACCCAGTAAGCCACTAAACAGGACAAATGTAGAAAGGAAAAAACCACTTCCTCTATAAAGGTCTTTTCCTATATTTGAACAAGTACTTTAAGCTTACATACCAATTAATTTAACTGTTACAAGCTCTATTTACAAAGAATCTGACAGCACTCAAGAGAGTTTCCATGATTACATGATGTAACAGAGAGTAAACTCATCAGAAGTCCCTGTCGAGTACAGAGCAAGACATTGTATCAGGAACTGTGGAAAACAGAAAGGTTTAAAATGTGTTCCTCATCCTCAAAAAGAGTAAAGCAGATTTGCAAAGAAAATCCAGGGCAGATGGAGTAGAAGGACTCCAAGTGCACTTATCCAAAACCTTCAGCTTTTGTTGCTACGCAGTCTGAAATGTGGTATGTAGCAAATACCAAATACCTCTGTCGATGTGGGGGAATGAGGTAGGAGTACGGAGAATGACGTGAAATGAGAATTCAACAGTCACAGACTCTGACATTTAAGAAGCATATCCAACCAGTCCACAGAGAGTTGAATTAATTCGACTTGCTCACTTCCAAAAATAACAAGCATGCTCCCTGACATACGTGATAGTGGCAAGTATAATCCATCTTTGAATAAAACCATAAAGTTTGTACAGGGGTCTGTAGGAGAAAGGAATTATGTAAATGCTAAGCCTTAGAAATGGGATATCTAATGCTAAAGAAATAACATACTTATCCCATTACACAATTTTGAAAATAGTAAGAACACAGCAGAAAGGTGCTATCACACATGCAGCTAATTCACTCATAACCAACAGAGCATTCACTTCAGCCAAGTTTATGTCAACAGGTGAAACAAACCCATCAAGGAGCGGGCAGAAGTCAGAGGAAATCAGATCATCAATATAAATTACATCTCTGAGTCAACACACTGCACAGATGGCGGGGAGCTAGTAGCGTGCCTGCCCCTTTCAAACTTCAAAAATGCTGAGAAAACAGCCTGTCTATTTGCACAGGTGAGGAGTACATAGTTGCCCTAGCAAAGATCTTGCTAGATTTGAATTTGTTCAAAAGTCATAAAATGTTTTGACAAAAATTCAGCATAAAAGGTTAAAAAAGGTTGGACCTGTGTGGACAGAGAGCCCCAGTCACTGCCACTCCCGAGTGGGATGTTGCACATCTCCCTAGCCATACCAGCTGCTGTGGTCTGGTGAGCCACCCTGCTGCAAGCTGTAGTCTTGTGACCTGCCCAGGCACAGGCCAAGGCCCCCAGAGATGCCCAGGAGCCTGCCAAGGTCCTGTACCTTACTAGGGGCCCACCAAGTTCCCACGACCTGTGCAGGCACCAGCCACGGTCCTATGAGCTACTCCATGACAGGCTGAGGTCCTGTGACACACCCAGATGCCTGCCAAGGTCCTGCAAGGTGCTCAGGTGCTCTCCAAGGTCCCACAACATGCCTGGGAGCCTACCAAGTTCCTGTGACCCACCCAGGCACTGGCCAAGGTACCACAAACTGCCCAGGTGCCTACCTACAACCTGTGACCTGCCTAGGTGCCAGACAAGGCCCCATGACACACCTGGGCACAGGCCAAGGTCCATCAACCTAGATGGGTGCCTGCCAAGGTCTCATGACCTGGCCAGGCTCTGAGCCAAGGTCCCACGATGCACCCAGGTGCTTCCACGGAGAGGGACTTGCCCAGCCCCCTGCCCGAGCTTCCAACACTGGCCTGGGGATCAACCCACCAATTCAAACAAATATCCCTCAATACTAGCTTATACTTCGATAAACACAGGGGAACAGGACAACGCAAAATAGCAGCTGCATTAAAGTCTCTCAGTGCATCCACCACTCTCCTATCAGTCAATCATCCAGAAAAGGACACAAAAGTGCTATCTAGAGAGCTCTCCTCCTCCTCACCAAGTAGGAGAGTTGCCAGCAAAGGAGAATAGTTGTGCTACAAACCTATCAGCCCTGAGCTGAGAGAGGTTTCAGATGAAAAGAAACCAGCTAAAGAATTCCCCTAACATGAAGAAAAAGCTAGTTGGATATCCTGAAAGGACCACAAGAGATTAATAGCAATGAATCCCAAACAAAAGGAAATGGTCAAAATATCAATAATGGAATTCAGAATATTAATGGCAAATAAGATAAACAGGATTGAAGAGAAAGTTGAAGAGCAACACAAAGAAGCCCAAAACATATTTCAGGACATGAATGAAAAATATGAAAAACTTGCTAAAGAGATAGGTAACATAAGAAAAGATATAACAAAACTTAAAGAAATGAAACATTTAGGGAATTACAAAATATAGCAGAAAGCTTTAACAACAGGCTAGACATAGCAGAAGAATCTAAAAGCTTCAAGACAAGGCTTCCAAACTAACTCAGATAGTGAAAGATGCAGAATAAAAGAATGAAGAAGAATGAGTAATTACTTAGAGAAATATGGTACTATGTAAAATAAGCCAATATATGAATTATAGTTACCCTAGAGGGAGAAGAAGAAAAAGCAAAAAGTATACTACAAGGCTATAGTAACCAAAACAGCATAAAACTGGCATAAAAGTAGACACAGACCAATGGAACAGAATAGAAGACTTAGAAATAAAACCACATAGCTATGACCAACTGATCTTCAACAAAGCACACAACATCATACATGGGGAAAGGAAGGGCTCTTCAATAAATGGTGCTGGGAAAATTGGATAGCCACATGCAGAATAATGAAGCAGGACCCCTATCTCTCACCATTTACAAAAATTAATTCAGGATGGATAAAAGACTTAAATGTAAGGCATGAAACCATAAAAATTCTAGAAGAACACCTAGAAAAAACTCTTCTAGACATCAGCCTAGGTAAAGAATGCATGACTAAGACTCCAATGGCAATTACAGCAGCAAGAAAAATAGATAAATGGGACTTAATTAAATTAAAATCCTTCTGCACAGCAAGAGAAATAATCAGCAGAGTACCTACAGAATGAGAGAAAAGAAATAAATTTAGAGCTGCCATTCAGTCCGCAATCCCATTACTGGGTATTTACCCAAAGGAAAAAAAGTCATTTTATCAAAAAGACGCCTGCATTTGAATGTTTATCATAGCACAATTCACAATTGCGTAGCTGTGGAATCCACCTAAGCTCCTATCAATTCATGAGTGGATAAAGAAAATGTACACACACACACACAACCCATAAAGTACTACTAAGCCATAAAAGGGAATGAAATAACATCATTTGTAGCAACTTGAATGGAACTGGAGACCACTATCCTCAGTAAAGTATCTTAGGAATGGAAAACCAAACACCATATATTCTCACTAAAATGTAGGAGCAAAATGATGGGTGCACATGGGCACAAAGAGATGTAAAGGATACTAGAAACCAAGAAGGGACTAGCCTGGTTTTAGCCCTGAAAATCCTACATCCTGAGAAACTTCTTGGTTTGAGGAAAACCAGGAGAGCCATGTTTAGAGCAAGGTAATGTCGAGTCAGTTTCTGTATTAAACAGCATCACCTGAATTCAGGAATGACACCTTATAGTGGCCCATTTACATACCATCTGGGGGGTGGACTATATGCATCATCCCTGTTAACTCACTTAGCTGTCACTTGATAGGCGTAGTGCTAAACAGGAAGGATTCTGCTAACACAATCTCCCCCTCTTCTGATGCCTTGATCTCTCATCCCATGTACAAATAGGCCCTGTCTATAATTCCACTGGCAGAATGAGCTCAGTTACTCAAGAAAAGCACTGACAAGGTTTCTGGTTTGCCTTTACCCATACGCAGGCCACCCTACAGAGAAGAGTGGCCGCCAGTACGGGCTGGCACGTGGTAAGGGTACTGCCGGATGGGCATGGGGGGGTAGGGGGGAAGGGAGTACTTAAGAGTGAAGCACCAAGTTTGGCTTGAGCCAAACAAAATGGTTGTTTTTCCCCCTGAAGAAGATATTTCTTTGTTTAACTTTAAGGGAAAACATTTTGACAGAGCTAGAGGTACTTATGAACTATCCAGGTTACTCAGAAATTGTTCAATTCATTCTCTCAGAATATATTAGGCAAAAGAAAAAAACTGAATTAAGGCAGTTTCCAATACACAGAGAACCGCATGGAATCACAGATCTCAATTTTGAAGCATTCCTGTGCACACTGAGATGATTCTGGTTTGTTTTCATTCTTTACATTTGTTCCTTGGTTTAGATACACCAGTCCCTTCACAGAGTCTGCTAACATGCCGGCACGATCTCCTAGTGATTTGGTTCCGTTCCTTTTATAATTGCAGGTGTAATTGTTTTTCTGCCAGTGGCCAGGTATCCTCCAAGTCACAGCAATGTCAATAACACACGTGGCAGAAGATTGCGTTAATGTAATTACTATTTTGTATGTAAAGGAACTGAGCCACGATGAGGCCCAACTGCTCAGAGAGAATTCAGCGAGTACAGGTTTGTCTCCCACGAGGTATACGACCGATCTCCAAGGGCCTCTCTCCAGACAAGGATGAAAGGACATGCACTGACCACCTAAGACACAGAAGGGACTGGCACGCGACTGAAGCAGGCCTCTGGCGCTTTTACGCCCAGAGCTGCATGAAAAGGAACAGACAGTGTCGCATGCAGCAGTGCAGCACTGGCCAAGGCTCTACACGGGACAGATGTGGAAAACTCACTCATGTCCTGCCAATGGGGAAATAGAAACAGAATTTAGTATGCAAAAAATTTAAAAGTTAGTCATCACCACATGACTTGGTGATAAACTGTCCCTCATGTTAAAATCTCTTCTAGGTGGAATGTCATTTTTGGGGCAATGACATGGTATATTGCTTATATATATCTAAAAATGTATGTTAATTTTAGTCCCTTCACTCTGTTGCCTCTACAAAGCCAAACACACAAGACGGAGCTGAAGCAGTGAGGCACATCACATTCCAGAGAAACGTTGATTCTAACTTAACACTGGCACAGTGAACCACGTACATTCACTCACTGAATAGGAGGAGAGGCTGAAACAGCAACCTACGACAGTATCCAGGAAAGGTGTATGTACGTACGTGTATGCGTATAAATGAGATACGCATGCATATAGGCATGATTTATAAGATAATTACAAAGGTTTGATTTAAAAGGAATTCAGTGTCTTGCATATTGCCACCAGTCCTGGGAAAGCCTATGGAATTGTTTCCCCCGATGTGCGGAATTCTGGACTGGGGTCCAGTCTGTGTCTGGCATGAACATGTCAGGATATTTGAGACCTGGGTCCGGTCCAGTGTCACAGTCTGTAAGGCTGGCTGGCCAAGCACTCAGTGAGCTTCAAAGGGAGCCCTAAACCTTAGGGAGTTCTCAAATGTCCGTTCCCTTTCGCTGAAGCAGAAAAGTACTCTGCACTTTGAAAGTACCAGTGAGGAACATCAGACAACTGGCAGTCTTCTGTCATGACAACGACCGGTCTATAGATGAAGGGTTTGTGTCACTTCCAACCTGCCCTGGCTCAGCCAGGGAACCCGGGTGAAAGGCTTCAGCTCCAGTTACCAGTCCCCAGGGTCTCCTGCCCATTCCTCCTGCTTTGTGACTTCCAGAACACCAAATCACAAATCTGTAACCTATCCTGTTCATTGTCACCATCCCGCTCCAAGGCCAAGAGCAATGAGCCCCATGTAAATCAGAAAGTTTTAGAAAAGAAAAACTTTAATAATCCATCTGTCTGCCATGTCTTCACACTATAAATAAATAATGTTTGGTGATGAAAATGCACTTTGGGAAATTGTTCTCAATTCTGGTTCCTATTATTCCCATTTATAAACTTGACTATATAATGACATAGAATACTAAATTAAGTGTGTGTGTGTGTATATATATGTATTTTTTTCTTTCTTATTCTGATTCTACACAATGATAATTTCAGAGAACATTTAGGTACATTTAATAGTATCCAAATATTTATAAAAATAAAAAGACCAGTTGATTTCTTCAAGGGAATGTCTGCTTTCATTTCACAAGGATATGACATCGTGGAACTTGATGTGCAAATTCTGATCTTCCACTTTCCCACCAAGCAGCGTCTAAGCCCCCCTGACATATTCTGCCTGGTGCTGCATTAGATATTGGCATCAGCCTTCTCATATTCATATTTAAATATACTCTAGAGAAGAACTGAGGTCATAAGAAAGTTAACATCTACACTATAGATTTTCCATTGTGGGGACAGACACTAAAGAGAAAATACACACAAGAAATACGATTTGACTGGAAAATGCCCAAATGTGAGATGAAGAAAGGTAATTTATAATCGAAAACAGAACTGAAGGTAAGATAAAAACTGAAGGTAAAGAATATAATTTTATAACTAGTATGTTTAAATATTTCTCAGAAGCAGGGGGA
>VBSM01002912.1:8816128-8828308 GCA_008086735.1 Cheirogaleus medius
ATACCTAGAAATACTGAAATCAAAGCATTTTTTTTAAAAAACCCACAACCACCTTGAAAGGACAGCGGTGTGACCGAGAGGCCTCACAGGTCCCCAAAGCCGTAACTCACACAGCCTGACTGTGGCATCAGCTGGCTGTGTGGCCTGAAAGTCATTACTGGCCTAGATGCATCTTCTGGAAAAACATTATGCCAAAAACAGCCTTCTTCAAAGATCTGAAAAACTCTCATATCGAAAAGGCTATTTTGATTTCCAACGATGCTAAGAAACTGCAATACAAGGGATTTACGTAAAATGTGAAAAGTACATCTCTTTACATTGAAATTTCACTTAAAATAGAAGGGATTACAAGGCATATGAAGTCTCTCTGGTGGCTTTCAAAATATTAACAATATTTCATAGAAAATATCTTATAAACTGCAAGTGATGGGAAAATGCCTGCAGAGGTCACACTGGTACCACGGGGGGACATCCTGTGAAGGGTCTGCATGACAGTCACCTTGGAGCCCTTTCCACCGAGCAATGTCCGAGCAGGAACCCTGATCACCACCTACTGGGGAAGTCCAGTAGGCCCGAGAGATAACGTAGCAGCAAGAAGTTGTTATTTCATTGAATGAGAAATTGACACCGGTTTTCTTAGATTGTTTTTCTAAAGGATTGGTTCATGCAATATGGACCATCATGCTTTAGAACTGTGGTCCCTAACCCCCGGCCCACGGCCTGGTACTGGTCAGTGGCCTGTTAGGAACTGGGCCTGCATCACCGTCTGAGCTCCGCCTCCCCCCGCCCCCGTTGGTCAGTGGAAAAATTGTCTTCCATGAAATTCCACCCATCCTGTTCAGAACATCTTAATGGCTGTATGCATAGTAATAAAGAATAATAAGGTCTTTAGAGATAATGAGATCTAATTTCCAATCCTGGTGTTGCCCGTTACTAGTCGTGGCAGTAATGACTACTTAGATGTGGGACAAGCTACTTGCCCTTGCTAAGCCTGTGACACCCATGTCATAGGATTTTGCTTGTCTTAATGCCTGGCACATAGGAACTCAATAAGGATATTTTATGTATTATATTAACCTACTTTCCTCTATTTATTATTGCAATATGCATATGAACAAATAATGTAATTCCAAATTGAAAAAGGCACACAAATCATGAAAATATAACTGCGTGACTTTATGAAGAAAGAAAATTATGTATGAACTTCAATATAGCATTGTTCTTGAAATACATTAGTAGGACCTTCATATAAATAGTTCTTTATTTGAAGATTCTTGTGATATTTTAGTAATTAAGACTCTATGAATAGAGTGCGAGATGAATATAAAAGTCTGCTTCAAAAAGAAAATAGTACAGAAAAATGTATTCCTTTTCTAAGAATAATGCACTCATTTCTTTCAAAGATTAATTGTATATTGCCTATCTTAAAAACAAAGAAAAACTCTCTGTATATGTATTTCAGACAGCATGTACTTTCCTTTAAGTCCTGAAGTATATTATTAAAGTCTAAAGATAATACAGTGGTGCTGAAGCAACAATCAGCTTAAATGCTAAATATTTTTAGAGTTTTATTTTAGCTAAATCTGCAAACTGCTCTACATATACTCTTTGTTGATAAACCAAGTTCACAAAGGAGTTCAGTAACATCCCCGAAAGAACTATACTATACACAATTGCGAATGGGGCTGCCCAAGACAGAGAGAGGGAGCTGTTCTCTGACACTGCTCTGCCCGGGGCCCCTACCAGAACAAGTTCAGATCTATCAGAAGTCCCTAGAGTTTCCTTTGCAGCAGGCCTGAGAAATAAAGAGACAGCTGAATTAAAATACCACTGACTTAAAGCCCTGTGATTTGCACTTGAATATGGACTCTGATACTTTGCAAATACCTAAGGAGTTCGTGCTCTGTGCTGGGCAGTCAAGTAGGCCCTACAGTTCCAACCATGAGCAAGACATTTCTCAAAGGTTGTGTAATTTGAGGGAGAAAGTGATACCTACTCAGGTCAGGACGGTACAATGTACAATGTGATGACAGCACATTGACCCAGCTATGAGACGAGATGGTCAGAAAATAATGAAGGAAGTGATTTAACTCAGCAGAGATCTTTCTTTGTTTTTTAACTTACTTATGGGTAGGAAGCGAGACAGTAAAGCAGAAGACATTCCAGTTAAACCAAGAATAAAACCAACAAGAGTCCAGAAAGAGAATGGTACAAATCTGGGCTGGCAGATAATACTGGAGAAATAGCTCCCTTATATTTTTCCCTTTTTTTTAGTAATAGAAACTAATTCTATCTAGTGGGGCAATAGCTTTAAAAAAAGATAATAGTTCCAGAATTCCTTACAGCTAAGTGAGTGTGGCCATGTGCCACAGTTCTGGCCAACGAACATAAGTGGAAGTTGTTGGGTGAGACTTCCAGAAAGCTTCCTAAAGCACGTGTGATCAGCTTGGGCACACATCCTGTTGCCTCTCCCGCCTCTTCCTTCCTGTTGCCTGGAATGAGGATGTGATGGCTGGAATATCAACATACATCTTTGAGTCACGCTGGAACCTTGACCATGGAAGCCACATGCTATGAATGGAGAAACAGAAAAATAAAGGGAGTCCTGATGACTCCGTACAACTGCCAAACTAGCCCTGCAATGCCTAGCTCTGAGCGGTTACGAATAAACCCCTTTGTGCTTAAGACACCATGGTTAAGTCTCTATGACTAGCAACAGAAGCAATTCCTGACACTAAGGTGGTTGAAAATGATAAGGTCATAATTCTGGGAGTGGTGGCTGAAGGTGTAATGGTCACTATGGCTGAGGCAGTCAAGAACATGACCACACCCTTAGTGTGCTTGACATGGTGTTCAACTGGATGCTGAGCCATCTCAAGATAAGGGTGAGAGTTTGTGTGGATTAAGAAGAACCTCTCCAGTCTTAGATGAATACATGGAAATTGTCTCTAAAAGACTGGCAGCTGAACAGAAAAATGTAGAAGTTACAAGATCTATTTTCTGTTTTTCTCTTCTTAAGACCAAGTATATTATATATAGTTCACATGATTATTGGGAACAATTACTTGATTAGATTACAAATTGTATTAATATGTACCTAACTCAATGCACAGTATATAATGGCCAATAAATGACTATTCATTCTAAAATGTACTCATTTATATCAAATATTAAATTATCACATGATTTAATTTGTTTTATACAGTTTTATAAACTTTATCCTTTGCACATTAATTAAGATCTATTTAGAAGGTCTCTAATCTTACACATAAGACAAATTCCAATAATAACAAGAAACATAAATTCCCAATCATTAAGTAAATTTTTTATTCCTAGTAACTTATATTTTGAAATTGGATGTATTGCTTGAAAATAACTTTGGTCTCAGAGGTAATAAAATGCAAAATATCATAGTAGGTCAGTTCATAATGGAATATTTTTAAAAGAATTAATAATTTTACATAAAATATTACCAGAAGTCAAAATACTAAAAATACTATAAAATAGTATAATACGCTTGCTCCTTAACCTAAATTATTAATCAGTTTCCCTTTAATTTCATAACCAGATGGATTTGAGGCAAAAGAACGTTATAGAAGAGCTTGCACGGAGAAACAAATGTTCCTGGCATAACTAGCTATGCTAAGTTTTTAACATTTTTTGACTTAAATTCCCTCATTTTTTTTAAATGAAGGAGTTGGATCAATCGACGTGCTTTCTAGCCGTGATATTCTATGACCATAGACTGCATTCAAAATAGCTCACAAATAGTGAAGAAACTTCAGAAATGTTGAGCCTTATATTCTTTTCTCACAGTAGTGGTAGCAGTAATTACACCCTTAGCTGTAATAATTGTATTAGTTATAATTTTATTAATCTCAACCTGCAAGACCATTTTTGTAACGTAAAAAAAAAATGTGATATAAAAGTTTTTTAAAAAGTTCAGGGGACAGAGTTGCTTGGAGTAAACATTTGTCTTTATTTCATAGATTTGTATTTTGAATAAACAAGGAACAGCGAGTATGACTGCTTGTCTTCTTACTTCATTCCCTCACTGGGAAACCAGTAAAAGCCTGTGTAGACTCAGTGCTACCTCCAGACTCAACCCTCTGTCCCTGTCTCAGCACAGACAGCACCTCACAGTTCTGACACACATCTTAGCCCCTACCTCGTGTTCCAGCGCTCACCAACACACACGTGGGGTCTGCCACAATGGGCTTCTCAGCACCCCACAAAGCACAACTTCACATCCTTATATAACACTGAAATCTGAACAAATAAATTAAATTAAGAGTATTTTTTTTTTTTTTTGAGACAGAGTCTCACTCTCTTGCCTGGGCTAGAGTGCCGTGGCGTCAGCCTAGCTCACAGCAACTTCCAACTCCTGGGCTCAAGCGATCCTCCTGCCTCAGCCTCCCAAGTAGCTGGGACTACAAGCATGTACCACCATGCCCGGCTAATTTTTTCTATATATTTTTAGTTGTCCAGCTAATTTCTTTCTATTTTTTTAGTAGAGATGGGGTGTTGCTCTTGCTCAGGCTGGTCTCAAACTCTTGAGCTCAAGCAACCTCCCCGCCTTTGCCTCCCAGAGTGCTAGGATTACAGGCATGAGCCACCATGCCCGGCCCAAGAGCATTCTTTTTAAATAAATCATAGGCCTTGTAGTTGGTGTGATCTTGGGATGGCTGAAGTGAATAGGTTGTCACCATAATAGCATTTTCTCTTCAATACTTTTCAAGTGACAACCAAAGAGTCTAAAACTGGGTTATCTAGTAGTATTAAAATTAGAATATTTGTCTTGGGATGCTAAGAATGTAATTCTTACAGCTGGGGTTGGTGCTCCAGCAAACTCAGTCATGGGTGGGCTTCCCTCATGACTGGATGGTTGGTTGAGACGTTCCCTGTTTAGGACTTTCTACTTTTTTAACACTTCTTGACTGAAGCTGTTTAAAAATACACAAACCTTTGTTTTTGAATTTAGCAAACTTAACAGTTATAATTTGTTTATATGTTTCTCCTTTTTAGACAGTGACTTCTGTGTGGATAGGAACTGTATCTTACACCTCTTTTTCCTCAACAGCCACATGCCTAGTACCTAGTACGTTAACAGGTTTGTTGAATTAATGAAGTGAAATTATATTAGAAGTAAACTGTATTCAATTTATCAAATTAACTCAGCAAATACCCAGCTAGATGAGACATATGAATCCATTCATTCATTTATTCAAGAAATATTTATTTATTTATTTTTTGAGACAGAGTCTTGCTCTGTTGCCCGGGCTAGAGTGCCGTGGCATCAGCCTAGCTCACAGCAACCTCAAACTCCTGGGCTCAAGCAATCCTTCTGCCTCAGCCTCCCGAGTAGCTGGGACTACAGGCACACGCCACCTAGTTTTTTCTATATATTTTTAGTTGGCCAATTAATTTTTTTCTATTTTTAGTAGAGACAGGGTCTCGTTCTTGCTCAGGCTGGTCTCGAACTCCTGAGCTCAAACGATCCTCCCGCCTCAGCTTCCCAGAGTGCTAGGATTACAGGCGTGAGCCACCATGCCCGGCCAAGAAACATTTATTAAATGACTCCAACGTGCTATAAAGTGGGATACAGCAGTGAACAAATCAGACCGTTCCTCTACCCTCAGGGGAGCTGGGAGTCTATCATTAGTTTAATTCTTGCTTCATCAGCAACTCCTTCTCACTAAACATCTGACAAGAAGGTCTGAGGAGATGAGAGTACATGCATTCAGTAGATATTTGTGACGTGCCTGCTACGTGCGGAGTCTGTGGTGTCACAGGCCCTCCCTGCATCTGTCATGAAAGATGAACACTAAGGACATTATTTTAAGCAACAAAACAATGACAAGTATGCCAAGTGATGGGGTGGGGAAGTACTGAACCTTGAGCTCCATAGCAAAAGCTACCGAGCTACTTATGACCTGGCTTCTGAGGTTCTAGAATACCACTTCTGCTGCATCCTATTGGTCAGGCAAGTCCTTGCGCCCAACTCCGATTCAAGGAAAGGGATATTAGACTCCACCTGTTGATGCAGAGAGCAGCATGTGCACACAGGGAGGAGAGGGGTTGATGGCACTGTCTTGGAGACAACCTCATCACACCGTCACTCCAACACAATGTGCTTAGATGGATGGCGCTAGCTTCCCTTTCCACCCAAAAATCTCAAGTTGGGCACAGACATGTTGGATGAGAAGGCAAGTGCCATTAAAAAATTCCATAGAAAAATAACATTTGATACTTGGGGGTCAGTTTAGTCCCTCACATCAATGTAACACTACTCTTGTAACCCTAAATATAGAGAAACAGAAATTAATTCCACAAAAGAGGTTTGTCTATTTTCACATGGGATCATTAACCAACCCAATAAATCCGTCAAGAGAATGAAATTCAATTTATTTTAAAATTTCCCCTCTTACAAAGCCTATAGAAACCCAAAGATTGATCATCATGATCTAGAATACCTAGACCAAAAGTCCGTATTTTAGGAGTATCATTTGGCATGCCAGAAGAGTAAGTATACCTAACTAGAAAATGTAACATTTCTTTGATGGTGATTTTAAGAGAGCAGACTGGCTCATGGCACGTGTTACGTACAGAGTAAGAAAAAAGGCTGCTCTTCCAAGAGGGCTGACCATCAGAAAGAATTTTCACAAGAGAGAAAAGAAGAAAAAGAAAAGGGGAAATGATGCTGTCAGTTCTTGAAAAGGAAGTGATTTTTCAAATGGTCTGATTTTCCCTTTACAAAGGAAAAGCAGCTTATTGTGATGGGAAAAGAATGCTCAATTTCATGCAGGTACATAGTTCGAGCCAAATATAATACAATGGTATTTTAAAGTCATTTATCTTAAATGATTTGTTTGGCAAAGCATGTAAAATTCCCCAAGAAATATTGGGTTCTAGAAACAATAAAAGATTTACCTATTCCAAAATCAAATCAAAGATGTTTTCAAACAGTGGCGGTGAGCCAGATCCCTCTTGTCCCCATAGCATAAAAGCTGATGAAGTTTAGAAATTTTTAAAAGTTTTACATTTTCTCTAAAATTATAAAAACGATTTTAAAAGTTATAAAATTTGTTTTTAATCCCTTCTTCTTAGCTAGATATAAAAGCAGAAATAGCTGCGTATGATGCTCAAGTACCTAACCTGCTCAAGTGTGAACTCAGCCCATCCTTCCTTTCCCTCACTTCCGCTCTAAATCTACAAGCTGCCCTTCCTGATGTCACATGGAACATCACAATACCCCAAAGTGTCCCTTGTAGGCATCCCACGTTCATCTGCGACTCTCCTCTATTCTTCATTACCTACACCTAATACACACGCACACTTTGTCAACACTTACCTCAAAGGTGTCTTGCATACATGTTCCCTACTTTCGGATCCCATGGCACCTGGTGTGGGTCTCCCGTTCACCTGGCTCCAGCACGCCTCCTTACCAGGTCTCCCTTATTTGAGAGCCGCCTCTTTCAGTTCTCACTGGAGAGTGACTTCAAAGCAACCTTCCTAAGGGACAGCGCTGACCATGTCACTCCTCGACTCAAAACCAAACCAAACCCATACAACAGACTTTGTACCAGCTTCTCAGTCCCAGCCTGTCTCCACGCAAGTCATACTTCAACATGCATCCTCAGACCTAGGCACCGTCACAGGCCACCCTAACCGCATCTGCAGGCGCTTCTCTCACTTTACTCATGCCACCGCATCCGCCTGGCATGCCCCCGCCATATTCCTCCAGACTCAACTCACGTTTCACCCTCTCTCTCTCCAGCACTTCCTGAAATCTATTCACCCTCCCTCTCCCTGACTCAAGAGACTTGCTTTTGCATCCGTATCCTAAGCTTTTTATGCATGCCTCGTAATGTGTTCGTGAGGATCCCGAGCTGATTTTCACCCTTAAAAGATTATTTTCTGTTATCAACCAAGGCTACATGTATCCTATACAGTGTTCCTGAAGCTAGGGAAATTCTCTTGCCTTTTCCTGCCGTTAGCATGTATCCCTTTCCTCTTGCCCTAACATCTTGATCCACCTAGAATGAACTCTTTTCTTTTTCCTTCAACATCACACTTTCACTGCATCCACATAGTTCATCAGCTTGATGAACTGGTCAAAATCTTTTGGACAGTGTTCAAATGCTACATCAATATACCACCCAAAGCCTCTAGATAAACCCAGCGATGCCTGATGCCTAGGCACCCCACCCCAGTACGGGCTTACTGCCGCAGGCCCTCACTGCAAAGTGCTGGGGAAAAGTGCAAAGGGCAAAGGTCTTCTAAACCCAGACCTAAAATCTGAACAATCCGAGGATCTGGGACAGGAAGATTCATGAAAGAAAATTAACAGAATATAAAACAACATAACAGACTTGTTACTTATAACCACGGGCAATTCCATTTTAATCCTGTAAGAACTGATCTGGCTGTTTCTACAAACAAGGCTGAAAAGAGCTGTGATCTTAGAAACCTGAAAACTTGTGCAAGCTAATTGGGTGTTTGATGTGGTGTTCAAAACGCAGAGTTTCTGGAATAACTTTCTAATGGGTCCAGGTGCCTTCCATGTTGAAATCGAAAGTAATTACACAAGACATGAAGCTTTCTCTGGTAAATGGTTACAAACAACAATTTCTTTTGAACCTAATGTTTACAAAATGGATAGTTATGAGCTTGTGCCCCAACTCACTGAGCAACTGTTTTGGCTCAAGGTGTCTAAAACAATACAAACATAAATTGCACAATTTCCAGATGATCCATAGTTCCTGAGAACATGCTGAAATGAATTTCAGGCACTGCACACATAGATTTAAGCAGCTGGCATGTACCTACCTCGGACACAGTCTGCAGTGGTCAAGGAGGCTTGCCAACACAGAGCACAGCAACGAGGAGGCAGGGTCTGGTGGCCTGGCTGGAGCTGCCCCAGGGCCAAGAGTCCGGGGAAAGTGCGTATCTCCTCTTAAGGTGGTTTATAAGTCTTGGTTGGAATCAATCCATGGTGTGCAAACTAACAAAATCTCCCCAGAAGAGGACCTGAGGACCTGCTCCCTCCAAATAGCCACCTCCTCCTTCACCCAGGCAAAGGACAAAGCGCAGGAGTGGGGTGGGAAGGCAGGCCTGGGCAGAGATGCCAATGCCTGGAGGGCAGCTCACCGGGCCCTGCCTCAGCCCTGCAGGGTCCGCCCCCATCGTGGGAAACAGAACCCTTTACAGAAACCATCGCAAGGTGGCCTAAGTGCACAAACGGCCTCTCAGTAGAGGTGCTTCCCTGGCTGAACAGAGGAGCCAACTGCACGTGGAGTGTAAGAATTTCTGCTTTGATCGGTTTCCAAGCAGTAAATTCATCTAGAGCCATTAAGTGAAAGAAGTTATCCCAAAAAACCTTAGACAACCTAAGAATAAATTACTGCTCTTAGGATCTGGAAAGCCACGAAGAATATCACCCCTACCCTGACCATGACAAAAAAACGGAATTATTTATAATCATTTTTCTTTGAGCCTAAGGTCATGAAATATTTGGTGAACTAAGGTCACAAGACAATCAATCAGATAAACCGAGTGTCACCACTTCCCCCTTGTCAGAGAAGAGGGAGTTGTCACAACCTACGCAGGAAGAAAAGTGAAGCTTCAAGGAATTCTTAAAGGTCACTGAGGACTGGAGTATAGATTAGAATCCCGGGGAGCCCGGCACATGGAAGGTCCTCATCCACTCCTGGCCTCTCCCGCGGCTCTGTTGGGAAGAGGCAGGCAGCATGCCGTAGAGCCCCGCCGCGGCCCGGCAAGGTTTGAGGGTTCAGGAGGAGAACTAAGAGGACCCACCTATTTTCTGTTCCTACGTGAGCACAGGTGACCAACAGCCACTGCCAGGGAAACGCACGAAACCCCCCCAGGCCACGGACCCTTATACGAAACAGCCTTTTGCCTCCGAGTAAGGGGTGAGACCCCTGCCATGTCCCAGACCTCACCCTGCTGGGACAGGAGGGAAAAACCCTCTGCTGCTGGGTGGAACAGAAACCCTTCAGGTGTTCTGGTCCCAGGCAAAGGCCCTCTGCCTCTGGAGAGGGACACAATCCTGCCAACACCCACACCCTACGCTGACTGAGGGAAGGGGCAGAAAACCTGCTCTTGCCCAGGAACCCCGGTGATCCCCAGGGGAGGTCTGCTGCCACTGGAAGAGGAGCAGGAATGTCACTTTTGCCCAAGCTCTCCGCTGGCAGAAGGTGGAGCTCACCTGGAGGAGGACTAGGAAACCCACCTACCCCCTAGACTTGTGCTGTCCAATAGAACTTCTTGCGGTGACCAAGATGTTCCCTATCTGTGCTGTCCAATACAGTAACCACTAGCCACATGTGCCTGTAAAGTGGCTAGTGTGACTAAAAAAGTAAATTTTAAATTTCATTTAATTTCAGCTAATTAAAATTTAAATTTAAAGAGCCACATGTTGTTAGGACACTGTAGCTGTCAACCCTGAATAGAGCCAGAGTCAGAGGTTCTCCATTACCGGGGGAGGGGCAGAAATGCTGAGAATGCTGCAACCCCAAGGCTCATGTGCAGGGGACCTGCCTAACTCTGACACTACAGCAAGGGCCCCAAGAAAGCCGTCTGGCCCACCCAAGTCTTGTGCCGAGTAACAAGTGCCAGAAGACTGCTGCTGCCAGGGAAGGACAAAGGCACACAGGGTCTGCCAAAGCCTGACAGTGAAGAAGACTCCCTGAGAAAAACTCTCTGCCCTTCCAGGCCTCGCATAAAGACCATGGTAACAGCAGCCCTAGAGGAGCTTAAAACCTGTGGTAACTATAGCAACAACAAAACTCAAATTTAGCTCAGCTACTGACTAGATTGGCTCAACCCCTTACAGTAATGGCCTGGCAGAAAAAGAGGTGTACCTATTTCTAGGCATAAATAGTATATGCTTTACTCTCTATTATTCTTTTATACAAAATAATAGGCATTCAATCATAAGTTATGTAACACATAAAAAGCAACCATCCAGCTCCCCCCATTATCAAGAGATAGAACAGTCAAGACAACAAGATCCAAAGATGGTCCAGATGGTGGAAATATTAGAGAATTTAAAATTACTATAATTAATGTCAAAGAATCTAGTGAAAAAGGTGGACCACATGGATGAATAAATGGGCAATTTCAACAGAAATATGGAAACTATTTTTAAAAAGCTAAATGGGGGAAGGACATGCTTGAAGCTCTGACTCGAAGGAGGAGGGGAGTCAAAGGCAATATATGTAATCTTAACATTTGTACCCTCATAATATGCTGAAATAAAAAAATATATATTAAAAAGTATCAACCCCTCTAAAACAAATCTAAATGGAAGTGGTAGATATGAAAAACATGATATCAAAGATGAAATCCTTCAATAGTCAGACGGGGCATAACAGAGGAAAGAATCAATGGAACTGAAATTATGTCAAGAGAAATTAGAAACACAATGACACAAAGAAAAAAACACTGAGATACAAAAACAAAGCAAAAAGAGAATAGAGTAACCACGAACTCTGGGATGATATCTAATATTCTAACAAATATAACTGGTGTCCCATAGAAGAAGACAAAGAGAAAGGGACCAAAGAAATATCTGGGGGGAAAAATGGCCAAGAATTTTCTGAAATTTAACTAAAGATAACAGACTATAGATCTAAGTTGGATACATACAAAGAAAAACATAGGTAGGCACCACATCGTCAACAAGCTGAAAGCAGAAAATAACGAGAATATACTGAAGGAAATGAATAAATCACTGGCCTTGGCCTCAAGCCCTGGACTCTTCACAAAAGGCCAACGAGTGTTTGCCTTTTAGCAAAATTTGGATTTTAGCAAAATTACCTCCTACACTTGAGAGTCTTACTGGACTTTACAGACTATACCCAGGGAGAAATGGCTTTGTGTTCCTTCTCCAGGACGTTCATGTAGTTCCCACAGCATGCAAATCCTGGGGTGCAGGCACGACACAGCATTGTGCGCAGTCTCACCAAAGCTTCCTAAATTGCAACTTACTGAATTGTATAATTTTTGCTATTGCTGTTGTTGTAATGGGATTAAAATATCTTGAAATAGGACAAAATATGTCTGAGAATTAGGCCTATCTAAATGCTTGATGTAATGTGAACACAAAATTGAAACTGAAATATGTTATGGTCCAAATGTAACAGTATCTTTTTTTTT
>VBSM01002912.1:8828408-8839690 GCA_008086735.1 Cheirogaleus medius
CTTGCTCAGGCTGGTCTCGAACTCCTGACCTTGAGCGATTCTCCCTCCTCGGTCTCCCAGAGTGCTAGGATTACAGGTGTACAAGCTGATAATCTTAAGATGCTTTTGAAACACTGGACTAATATGCAAAGAATATCTGTACTTATTCAGTACTTAAGAAACAGGATTTCAAAACTAAAACTGGGTAAAATGTAAAAAATGCATGAAAAAGGAAGATGAAAGAAAAGTTTGAGGTAAAACCCAAAAGGCTTGTATTTATTTACCCTGTCCCTTTGACAGCGCTCTCTCCCATTGTGTGGGATCCTATCTACAGTCTGGGTGCTTTCTGGTCTATGCATTCTCTAGAGTTCCCTTCATCAAAAGCTGGAATTTATTTTCTTTTTGTGCACTTAATTCTTGAAGACTCTGACAAGGTGCCATCCATCTGCGACTGAATCCCTGGGTGACAGTGATGGGATCTCAGAGTAAAGGTTCCAAAATTCAAAAGAACATGAGACCTTTAAGTTTGGGGTCTTTACTATAATGTGTTTAGTTTGAAAATATACAGGAAAGTATATGAGTCAGTGGAATGAGAAAATATTCAATTCAATAAAAGGCAAAAAAGTGGAGGATGGTCTCTATACCCAGGATGCTGGGTTCAAATTCCAACTCTGTCACTTACTTGTTGGGCCTGACTGAGTTTCTCATTTTTCAAAAAGGGGTAGTAATGATAACTACTTCATAGAACTGCTGTGAGGCTTAAATGAATTATTAAATTTGAAGGCCTAACAGAATACCTGGCATGTAATTAGTGTTCTTCATGTTTATTTTTGTATTTTTCTTAATGTATTACTATATGTATTATTCTTACTAATAACATCAAATTAAAAAAAGTAAAAAACAAATTAATTGAACTGGAAATATCACACTTTCTTGAGAAAACCCAAAAGGTATTTTTTTCCCCACAGTGATTTAAATAGCCTCTTCTATGGTATAAGCATGCCTATCTTCAGTAATCAAATGTAATAAAATAATATGCAAATTTTGGTCAACATCTCTAGTTTCCATTAACAGGAACCAGGGCACCTTTGCCTGTATGTTGGCATCTTTTAAATAAATACATTGCTGACGCTTTTTTGACAACTGCTCGTGTATAAAATAATCTCCTAAACTAATCTAAAACTAACTTAAACCCCTTTAATAATACTCCTTGTAAAATAAATATTTTTAATATTGTACATTTAAATTATACTAGTATTAAAAGTAATATTTGCTTAATCCTTTATAGTTTATGAAGTATTTTTATATTTAGGAAGTATTCTAACTCCTAATTTTCCTAATCATATAATATGATATTATAAACCAGAATGAGAAAAGTGCTAATGAGTTTGCTTTAATGAGTCAAAAATTTCCTTTCTTTTCCGTGACAAGGACAATTGGAGTATTTTCTTCAACAGGATCTCAGACGGTATCTTTTACGCACTACAGAGCTGAAGTGGAAGTCTAGAATGACATTATACTGAGAAGGATATTATTGTGATGTGTCTTCTCTAAGGTTTTTATTTTATAGCCAAGGTAAAAAGTAAAATCCAGGAGAGGCCTAAATTAGAATTGCTCTAAAGGGGAGTGGGCATGTCTCCTGAAATCTGAAAAAATACGTCATTTATATACAGACCATAATAAGCACTTTTAAAAGACCAAACTAGAAAGGAACTGTGTGGAGGAGAATGCAGTGCAAAGATGTGCAGAGAAAATTTGAGAACAGCTACGTAAAACAACCTAAAATGGCCACGTGGAAAGTTCATACCGAGTGTCTAACTGTGCCCTAAAGTGAACAATGAGCTAAGAGACGTATCTGGACCGTGAGTGAGCTGCTCACGTTTTTAAAAGCATGAGAGACAGATGCTGGAGTCAGGGAAAGTCACATACAACAGAATGACAGCTGTCCAGCGCCAGGTGCTGACAGCGAGGAACGAAGGGGGCCCTTGGAAGAAGGACACCCAGCGCTAGGGACACCCCAAAAAGCACTGACTGCGTGTCCTTATTTTCCACCTCTCCTTGTCATTTAAATGACCCGAAACGCCCCTCCTGTCAATATACTTGCTCATAAGTATTCATGGCCAAATGCTGAGAGACTGGCCTCTCCTCAAACATGTTCCTATTACCGAATATTCTAAAAGATAAACCCTTTATATGTTAAATGTGAAAGTCTATTTATCTGGCAGTTTGTCATTTAGGATTCCAGAATATTGATTCACAAATTCAAAGAACGGGGAACCCTTTGGGATTTGAATTTCTGGTTTTCTTTTTCTTTTCCATTGTTTTGCCTTTAAAAACATCCTCCGATGTCCATCATAAATATAAACATATCATTTCAGATAGATCACCTTTATTTTCTCAGGTGAGGCTCAATATAGTTCTTTTAAAAATAAGTGTGGTTTATCTGATCGATAGGAATGAGCATCTTACCCTGGTGTGAGTACGAATGTGCATCTTCAGTCCGTCATTTTTACTGAATCCTTTTTCACAGTAAGGGCACTGATAGGGACGCTCACCTACAAATAAAGGAAAAACGGAAAGTCGCAGAGTCAGCCCTGTGCCACCACTCCTCACAGGCTCAGATCCTGGCCACCACATGGGCAGCACCGTGCTACTTCAAGAAGAGACTCAGGCCCGGCTGGACAGACACCACCACGGGCCATGCAGGACAGCAGTGTCCTGAGACTCTCCTCTCCCGTGGAGAGGGGACCCAGCACATGGCACTCCCAGTACTCAGACATAAACAATCTCCAGTAGGACGCTTGCCCCCCAATCCTTTTAATACTTGAGCCCAAATTAAATCTCCTAATTTTAAGAATTTCTTAAAAATATTTTATATTAATCAATTTATTCTGTCACTAGACTACTCATGACAGGAGTCTTTATTTAACTGCTTCACTGATACTTTGTTTTTTCAAGTTTCATCTAAATGAATCTGTCCCAGGATTATGAGTTTCAGACTAATTTCGCAAAATTCACGTATGTTAAACAGGACCCTTGGTCGGTACACTAGATAACAACTGACCCATACTTCCTGATACCATTGGTACCTCTCGCCTAGATGCTATAATTCAGAAAATAGGCAGGATTTTTTAAGACAAGCAAACACACATACACATCACATTTAAAACAATTTTAGTGTGAAATGACTAGAAGGTGAGAAATTTAATCTCCAAGAGGAATCTGAAGATACTTTCTTGTCAAACCCTAATTATTTTGAAAGGACAGTAGCTCAAAATCATTCATTTATTTATTCTTTTATTAGCAACGTACTTACAGGGCAGAATACTAGATTCTGGCTGCATTCAAAGATCAACACAGTCAAATATTTGACTTTGCCAAATGTAAAATTTCTGCCTTCCCTTCACCTCAGAGCCAGGACTTTTGATTAGTAGTACGTGTTCTTCCTCCACTCGCTCATGTTCCATTTGCTCTGGCCTTCGTCACATCTGGGCATCACAGGCATTATCCCAGTGAACTCACGTATTGGATCAACAAGGAGCCCCCTTGTTACTTGATCCCACGATCATTTTTCATCAAGGCCTTCCCTGACCTCTCCCCATTCCTGACACTGCTTCACAAACCGACAGCGACATGCCCAGGTCTCGGGTCTGGCCCGGTGCCGTGGAGGCCCTTGCGCTGTTCTGGACTTTGTGGTTCTGGCAAGAACACCGTGAGGAAGCACCTGTCACGGTGCCCTTTGAACTTGGCACTGTAAAATGGTGACAACCACCCAAAATAGAAAAAAAAAAAACCCAAAAAACGAAAAACAACAATGGCAGCACAAATAAGAACAGGTCCCTTTAATGAACTATCCAAACTTGCCAAATTCTGTGAGATAAAATCAACCTTTGCACCAGGTAAGCTGACCTAGAATTCTTGACCTTATGACAGTCGTGACTCTAGAAAAGTGTGGCTTTTCACTGTCAGTAAAATAAAGGCTTAGTGACATCTAGGATAACATAATCTTATTTTAACACTAAATTGATAATATGTGCTTATCTGAATTCCAGATCTCTGCTAGGTCCAGTCTCCAGATACCCATGTGTCCGTCGGGTATCCCATTTGGATATTGGCAAACAACTCAAATTCAGCATGCATGATTCTGAACTCACGCCATTTACCCTCAGATCTTGTGTGCCCTATACATCCTGCTCTGGTTGGTTAGACCACATTCATCTAGTTTCCAAATTAGAAACTTGGGAGCCATGCAAGACATCCCTTTTCTATTCACTTTTCCCTACAGCTAGTCTCTAAGTCATAATGATTTCACTTCTCTGATATTTCTAGAGTTCTTCTCCTTGAGGATGGTGGCAAAAATGAAAATAATAGTGACAGTAGTCATATCAGCAACAGTATGAGGAATACAGCAAGAACTATCATTGACTGAGTTATTCTTAATCACTGAACCTTTAACCATGCACACACAAAGAAAAGGACTAGAAGAAAACATACCAAAATGCTAGTGCTAATGGTGGTTACTCCTGCATCATAGAATTCCAGATCATTATTTTCTTCCTCGTAAAGTATGAAAAGCAAAAAAGCAATGTTTTAGATTTTCAAAGTAAGTTTATTTTAATGATGGCTAATAAAGAATGCTAAAATGTTTCCTTCTAATTTATCTAATAACAAAAAAAATCAATGAATTACAGCTAGATGATGAATAAAGAAAGCCTCATAAAAATCGTAAAGTCGTTTACACTTCTGTAAAATTATTTCATAATTTTTCTAGCAAGCCTAAGCTAGTTTAATATTCATAGCTATTCTCTTTGTATCACATAGTTCTATGTGGGGTTTTGTACTCCAAATATCCACAGAATAGCCAGCAAACAAAAATCAAAGACTTACAGTCATCAGGTAAATAACTATATGTTAATTAAGCCTAATATAGTATGTCAAGTTACTATTTTCTTTCATAATAGCTGAAATTGATTACACAAGGGAAGAGATATAAAGAATACTAAGGAATTTGAAAGAATGGAACATAACAGGTCCATTTCATATTTTATCTAGTGTCATGATATAGGAATTTTGTCTATAGACATGAAAAGGCTAACTTCTTTTGAAAGCATAGCTTTTTCTCCTTTTTTGGAATCTGATTATCCTGGGTTTGCTCATCCTCCTTCTAGCTGTACCTGAGGGAAAGAGATTCAACTTCACTGAACCTTTGGAAAATGGGATAAATTATGCCTATCTTGTAGATATAGTGACCATACATCCACATTTATGTAAAGTAGTGTCAGTTCATGCCTGTTATCCCAGAATAATTATTAATAGCCAATTAAGTTTGTGTCAACTTGATTGGGTTAAGGGATGCCCAGATAGCTGGTAAAACATTATTTCTGGGTCTGTGAGGATGGTTCCAGAAGACATTAGCATTTGAGTTAGTAGACGGAGTAAAGAAGATTCACCCTCACCAATGTCAATGAGCATCACCCCATCCACTGAGAGCCCCAACAGAACAACCGGGCAGAGAAATTGTGGTCTCTCTCTCTCTCTCTCTCTCTCTCCCTCCCTCCCGTGCTCGCGCTCTCGCTCTCTCTCTCTCTCTCTCTCTCTCTCTCTCTCGATCTGGGATGATATCCATGCCCTTGGGCATGGGAACTCCTGGTTCTCTGGCCTTAGGACTCTGTGAATCCCTCACCCCTTATTTTCAGGTCTTCCATCTTGGCCTGAGAATTACATCGTTGGCTCCCCCGGTTCTCAGAACTTCAAACTCAGACTGAGTTACTCCTCTGGCTCTCCTGGGTCTCTTGTAGATGGCATATTGTGAGGCTTCTCGACCTTTATAATTGTATGAGCCAATTCCCAATCAATCTCCTCTCATACATCTCTCTATGTATCCTGTTGGTTCTGTTTCTCTGGAGAACCCTGGCTAAAACAATATTACTCCCTTTCACTTTCACAAGTGTCTCAATTGGGACAATAAAAATATATGGTGACTTGTTACGAGATGAATTGTGCCCCACCTCCAAATCCATATGCTTAAGTCCTGAGCCCCAGTACTTCAGAAAATGGTCTTATTTGGAAACTGGACTGTTGCAAATGTTACTGGAGCAGTTAGGGCCCCTAATCAAATATGACTGATGTCCTTACAAAAAGATGGCCTTGTGGAGACAGGGACACGCAGGGAGCATGCCATGTGAGACTGGAATTATCCTGCCACAAGCCAAGGAACTACCAGGAATCAGGAGAGAGGCCTGAATAGATCCTTCCCTAGCGCCTTTGCAGGGAGCCTGGTCCTGCTGGGTCCTTGATCTCAGACTTCTGGCTTTTTAGAACTGTGAGACAACGACTTTTTACTGTCTGAGCCACTCAGTTTGTGGCATCTGGTTACAGCAGCCCTGCCAAACTAACACACTCTCCTCACAATGTGGCAATTATTATTATCACTGATGCTGATCTAACTGCTGCCCATGAGTTCTATATAAACCGCCCGGAATAGAAATCGCTGACTGCACATGTGTGGAATGCCTACCCCACCCACTCCAACCTTGAGACCCAGTGGATACCGACCTGGCATATTTGGGAAACTTGGGCAAGTTCAATTCCACTCATTCATTCTACTATCCCAGAATATATTCCAGTTTTAAAGTAAATCACCATGTAGATAGCTTTGCTAAAAAATTTGTTTGAAAACTAGAGTGTGTGGTTTGCAAATCAGCCTAGACTCTATACATTAAATTGCTGCCCTATCGGTTGGAGTTTGTTTAGGGAGATCCTGCCTCTCTTAGACTCCAAGAACAAAGTTACCTGCTGTACACACATAGTCAATATGTTAACAATGATTAAGGTCATTTTCATAATCTGAATATTAAAGACAAGTTGTTATTCTTTGGTTTTCTTCACATTATGCATATGATACTTTCCTTCATTGTTTCAAATTACTATGAGGAGTGTTTCTAGAAAATATTTTTGTCTTCACATAAAATAATCCTGCTGCAAAAAGGAACTAATCTTCAATTTGAGTCAACTAGAATACAGATCTTTCTTTCTTACTTGAACACTGTCAGTACATAGGCTTTGATGTACAATATGATCCAAAGAACTACAATTTTTTAATATATCAGGTAGATTCAGACACTGTCTCTATTTGCTTAGGCTAATCACAGTATTCAGATTCTGACTAACAGAGACAAAAATCTCTGCTTCTCACAAGAACAGTTATCATGAGCCAGATCTTTCTGGCTAGTAGATTCAGGCATTCTTTTAGTTACCAATGCCCATCAGGAAAAAGTAGGGGGCAGGTCAAGAAATGTGTGTTGCAACTTAACGTAGATCTCAAGTGAATGCAAATACTGATATGTTAAGATGTGCCTTGAGAACTATATATACGTAAGCACCTTCAACATTTAGAAGGGAAATATAATATTGGCAAATCTCACAAAGATTTAGCTACCGACAGATTTAATGGGCAGAGCAGTATAAACAATATTGAAGTGTACATAACAGAAAAATATTTTTAATTTGAGTAGAGGAAAACACATGAGTTCTTTGCATCTGTTGCTTTCTTTAAATTATGTTCTAACACTGAATAACATTAAAATCCACTGTGTTTTCCTTGAACACATCAAGAAACAAACAGAAACATGATGGCAATTATAAAAGGTTAATTTTAAGTTAATTTTAAAAGGTGCCAGAAATTGAATACTCCAAGAAAAAAATTTACTCATTCACTAAATAGATATTTTTTTTGAGCACGTATCATCTTCTAATTATCGTCTTGGGCTTTGGGAATGCAGTTGCGAATAGATCCACAAAATCAGTGTCTCTTTAATTTTTACTAGTGTAATGAGAAAGTCAAGAAAAAGTTAAAGAAAATACATAAGGTAATTTCATATACTGATAAATTATATGAAACAAGGAAATAGGTTTAAGATAGATCCCTGGGCTGGGGAAGTGAGCAAGTGAAGGACTTAGCTAAAGTCATTAGGAAAAGCAAAAGAATGAACTCATGCCAATTTAACATTATTCAAGCTACATTTTATAACTCTTCATCTTTCAATTGGAAGTATTTCAGCTTTCTGGGCTTGAAGTAAGAGTCTCCAAATTCTCACTGCTGGCACACCTGAGATGGAAGTAGCTTAAAAGTATTTGAAATGTGTGTGTGGGATATTCAGAAAATAGCTCCCGAAAACTGGAGATAGCCGTCCAAAGGCAGGTAGTGATGGCGAAAGGGAACATCTGGGTGCCACGTGCAGCACCTTACCGGAGACCAGCCTGGCCCCAAACAAGCTACCTTCAGTCTTTGAAAAGGAAAATGCATTATGATGACAACTACCCACTGGCAAGTATGGCTAAAAACAAGAGGAAAAAAAAATCAGATTCTAGCTTAACATAAGTCTTCAGGATTAAAATTTATTGACATTAGCGTTGTTTTCTGCAATATAATTTTAATTAAAGACATTAGAAAAACTCTGGCCCTCACCTAAAGATTAACATACTAATATTAAAACGGCATCTTAAGAAGGGAGTTGTGAGGGAGTTTAGGGCAGTGTGAATTTATTGATAAAAGGATCCTAAAGCCTGAATCATTGAATGGCCATCTACTGCCAAGTAACCACCTCGATATCCAACATCTGGACACAAATGCCTTCTAAAAATCTGTGTTTATATAACATGAAATTAATAAAGAAAAATCTTACAACCACTTTAATCTTGATATTCTTAGATCATGGATTTAATTTAAGAAGTGAACTTGACCACTCTAGCAGAAGATTCGAAGTCGAATTTTTATTTGTGCTACCAAACACACTGAATGAATAGATTTAGTAATAATGACCATGATCTACCTACCTTGAAGATTAAAAAGTGCACAAAACAGTTAAGATGACAAATTACATAATGTATAGCTTACCACAATTTTTAAAAAAGTGTACATCCAACGTGCCCTATGCTTTGAAAGATTTTATAAACGAGCAGCAAAACTTAATAAGTAATGTGTATATATGAGATTTTGATTAATATAAAAATAGATCATTTACAAAAGCCATTTTAATAATTTTAACTTTTGTCACTTAGTAATATTTCAGAAAATCTATGTAGATTTCAGAGTACTCTCATAATTCTTTGAAAAAATATACACACAGAGAAAATGTAGTTTAAAATGGAATAAAGTCAAACTCATTTATTTTCAATGAATCCATATTAAATAATGTTTAAATAATGATGTTTAAAGATTTTGGATTTTTTTACTTATTTTACTTTTTACTTTGAGTTATGTAACAAAAATAAATTTTGGATATGGCAACACTTTCAAATGAAAAAGGAAACCTCAAAAGTGTATGTTTAGTGAAAAAATATTCTGAGATGGTTCCACGTGGTTGAATTTTAAAATACATGTATTATAAAAGAATTCTTTAAAGAACTTTACATTTGTTTTCCACAAATATCAGGGGACTGGCTTATTTTGCTTCTGTAGACTAAGAAAATTGTTACCAAACAGCAATCTGAATCATTCTAAACGAAAATTAAACCAAAAAACTATAATTGGGAAAGTACCACCTAATCACTTTTCCAATTCGAGCATTCCAATCCCTTCAACTTACAGAGCTTCTAATAAATTATAAGTACACCATGGAGAGAAGTGAAATGCTCCACTGACAAGTAAGAGTAGCTCAAGTTCATTCTTGGCACCTTTCTGTTTCTTTTTCCTGTAGCAAAAACAGCCGTGAAGCCTTACTGACCTCACTGAACCCCGCCTTGCTACTCTTGGGACGATCCCATTAACCAAAAACTGGGGAATCGCACTTGACCTAAAGAAGTTAAGCGCAAGGACACCATCTTTGAAAGAAAGGCAACAAAAAACTGAACTTGACATTTACACCTTGAGTATTTACAGAAGTATTCTACTTCTAAAAGCTTAAACACTTTACAATTGTAAGGAGGTGGGCAATAAAATGTAAAAATCAAATAGGAGGACTTTTACTTCTCAAAATACTCCTGCTACCTGAATCGAAAAAAATGGAGTCTTTCTAAACAAACAAACAAAATCCTTTTCCTTAAAGGCTATATCCCTTTCCTTAAGACTCTTACAGTTGCACTATCCCTCCTTCATTTCTGAAGAGATGCCAAATCAAATGAGGTGAAGAAAAAAGGATGGGGAGAGGGGGGAAGGAGAGCCATTGCTTACTAACTTTCTAATCTGAAATGAGAGAGAGACTGGCTGATTGACAGCAAAACCAAAACTTAATTTTACTGATGCAAAAAAAGAAGAAAAAATTAGAATAGAAGATGCAGAACAAAAAAGGACAAGAGTTAATGAAAAATTTAAAACTGCAATTAGCTAGGAAGAGAAAGTAAAAGATCTCCTATTCAGGAGGCTCTGGCTTTGGCCAACTAGGTGTATAAATGACATGTGATTTGTCTGAAAGGAGCAAGATGCCTTTATGGGTGCTGGCAGAGGCAAGGGGACTGTTTCACAAAGAGCAGAAAGATCTGAACAATTCAAACACCGGCCAAGTTTTCAAGGTTCTGACCAAGAAACAAAAATTCTTCCATGAGACTTCCACACTGCTATAAGGAACAATTGAAGATAAGGGAGGCATGTTCTTAATTATTGATCTGCTTTTGTTGTTAGGAAGTCAGACTTTGGTGGGAAAATCATGAATTCTTTCATGCAGCAGTTTTCCATTTTTAGGAATTTCCATCAGAAGTTTTATTTTACCTAGTATTTATTAGTATAGTTGGTGAACAGTGGTCCTGCAGTTACTAAGCTGTTAAACCTTAGGTGTCTGCACACAGAGGAATTTCCTATAAATATTGCCAGCAAGGAAGAATCAAAAGGATGTAACTTTGAGTAGCAAGAAACCCATAAAATTATTCTCCCATAAAACCAAAGATATAAAACCTTCTCCAGCCCAAAAGCACAGTGCAGAGTTGAAGAAAACACAGAAAGTTGTTCTTGGGAGGGAAAACGGTAACAATGGTAGGAGAAACAACAAATAAGAAAAAATAAAATCTGCTTTAGTTTTACTAAACAAAAGAAAAATGTTGGCAGTCCAAATTTCATAGAGGTATGCTATTAATAATATTATCTAATAATTTACCAATAGCCAAAGCTATTGAAATACAGTTGATGAAAACTGTTGTGTGGGCTGTTTCCATTTTTGAGGATTCCAGTATATAATAAAAAAAAAGAAAGAAAAGACATGATAAAAATACAAGTTGAGCTGGGCATGGTGGCTCATACCTATAATCCCTAGCACTTTAGGAGGCTGAGGCAGGAGGACTGCTTGAGCCCAGGAATTTGAGGTTGCTGTGAG